>BTHU01000021.1:41982682-42015182 GCA_036184795.1 Tokudaia tokunoshimensis | reverse complement strand
AACGACTTAATTCTCTGTTTAAAAATGCTATGATTCATCAGTTTTTCCAGGAGACATTTCCTATAGACACTAAAGAGGCCTTATGGCTCTAAATCGCTCTACATTCCTAATTCTTGTTATGCTTCCTGCAGGCCATCAAGTTCATGGGTTTATTATAGCCTTGCAAATTAGTAGAAAAAATTTACTAGCCCATAAACATTTTCTCGGTTCCATCATACTCCCGGGGGCAGATTGGTAATGGAAGCTGGAAGCGTTATTATTCGTAGCTCACTCAGCTGTAAAGCTGATGGCTGTTACACAACCAATCTCTGGTTTACGCTCCTTCCCTTGGGCTGCGTGGATACCAGAAGTGGGAATATGTGCGTCCAGATGAACCCGTTGCTCAACACCTCAATGCAACCCATGGCAAGAGCAATTATGTGCACAATCTAACTTCAGCGACAAATGGCAGTCACCCTGTATCGTGGTCTGAATGCTTGTGCCTCTCAAACTTTATATAGTTGGAAAACTGGGGCGCTATCTCAGCTGGTGAAGCACTTGCCACCCAAGTATGAGACCCCGAGGTCAGTCCTCAAAACTGTGAAAATGGTGATATGGCATTGCGACCCTGGCACTGTGGGGGTCAAAACAGGCAGATTCCTGGGGTTCACCGGCCAGCCAGCCTAACCTACTTCATAATTTCCAAGCCAGTGAGAGAGAGAGATCCTGTCTCAAAAAGTAAGGTGGGCAGCTCTGGTGGAGAGCGAGGGTAGTATGGGGTAGTCAGAATCTATGCTCATGCGATCTGATGAAAAGTCTTCGGCATTCTAGGCCTACAGGAACTTCCTGTAAAGGGTCTACCAAAGACAACCTGTGTTGAGTTGGCCCAAAAGGTGATCAACAGGGTTCATCCCTAAAGCCAAAATCAACTAAGCATTTGGAGCAATCAGAGTTTGACCCAAAACTGAGTGAGCACGGTGACACACATCTGTTGAGACTAAGGCAGGAGGATTGCCATGAGTTGTAGATCAGCTACAGAGTTGAGAACCTAAAAAAGGGGCGGGGGAGAGGGGGCAGGTCTTTTGTCTTCTCCCAGACATAGAGAGAAGTCACAAGCCAACCCTCATGGCCACATGGACTCAGGACTTAAATGGTCCAAGAAGAAAATTCCATTCTAAGTGGAGAAGAAAACAGCTATTGTTTAGAAATTAGATCAAAAAAAATCCTGCATAAACAGCAGACAGCTGTTTTCAGCATTGCTTTTAGAGCACAAGCTAATGGGAGGGGGAAGGGGGGAGATACTCTTTCAAATGTGGTTTTTTGTTCAGAGCCCAGATTTTCTTCAACTAATTTCCAACCCAGAATTAGGGCCTGGTCCAAAGTTTTATTTTGAAGATTACAGACAACAGCAGACTTCCATCAACCATGACGGTACAGACAGAGGCAGCAGCTGACAGCTTCGCCTCACCAAGGGGAAGGTGGGCACATTCGCAGCAAGCTTATGTTAAGGACAGCAAGGCTTCCACATCTGCGAGCATCAGGAAGACAGGACACTGGCCCGCCCAAGCGCGAGACAGCTCTTCAAGACCATGTTTGACCTCAGCCCCTTAGTCCATGGGGAAAGCTGTCCAACAGGACCTGGGCTTTAATGAACACTCCCCCCTCCTGTAAACAAAGAAATTATAGAGGTTTCCAAACAGGATATTCATATAAAAAATTACTAGCTAAGTCTTATAATTATAAATGCAGAGGAGTAAACAGTGAAACGAGTCTCTTTCTACACACAGACTCGGGGATGACTCCTTAGCTCTTCCATTACTTCCATTCTCCATTACTGTTCTTCGTGCCCCCCAAATACCTCTCTGTCCTTTACAGAGGTCTCACACTGTAAGTAATCTCTTTCCCTGAATCTTTTTAAGTTACATACATAAACACTGTTGCCGAGAGAGATGGAGAGCAGGCTTTGAACGGTTCTCTATTTCCCGTATAATTGTTTTCTTCTCAAATATTTGATGTGAGGACCATGATGCTGGCTAATGTGTATCTTGCGACTGTACCTACATGTCCCTGCCATTCTGCATACACAGCCTTCACCCCCACTATTATTAGGCCAGACCCAAGTCCCTGAAGGCTGTCCTGCCACGATGCAAGATACTCCGACACAATGTGGTTATAGTGCACCTCTGGGCTCCCAGAGAGAAGAAAAACTTCCCAAAGTCCAAGAAATGTACAGTGAGAAAAAATCTGGACAGGAGTCAGAGAGGTGGAAGGCAGTCCACACTGAGACCTGGGCCTCCCGAAAGGTGTGAGAACTTGTGTTTCCCTCCCCTGGAGCAAACTAGTCTTCTGCATTCTGGAAGAAACTTGTAGAATCTTCTGGATTCTCAACCTCCAGTCTTCCATGGACCATGCAAAATCAGTTTAGAATCAAAGAACACTAAATAGCAGAGAGAGAAAAAGACAGAGTTGAAAAGAAAGTCATTAGCTGTATCTGAAAATTACCCACGATACGACATGAAGAGACGAGAAGACAGGAAATACGAAAGAGGGGTTAAGACCTGGAACATGATGGGGTGCTTGACTCCTGGAGCATGATGGGGTGCTTGGCTCCTGGAGCATGATGGGGTGCTCTTCTTAATACCAACCTATTCTCCAGGAAAGACGAGCGAGATCAGAGAAAAGGCGATATTTGGACGAATAAAACAATAAATGAGTTTCCAGAGCTGATGTAGGCCGCAGCTCCATGCACACCAGAAACTCCGCCAACCGACATTGCACTATGAACCTGTACAATAGCCAAACTCATCATTTAAAACTGCAAAGTTGCCAGACTCAAAAGGAAGATTTTAAGAGAAATAAGAAAAACAAGATAGATCTCCTACAAGGAAAATAATTGGATTGCCAACAGGCACTGTTACAGGGTCCAGAATCCTGTGTAAGGAGAGCTTTCAACATGAGAAGAGAGAAATGGGCATTACGTACCATGTCCAATTCCTTTTAAGACTGAGTGGGAGACAATGAAAATTTTGAAATAAACATTGTGTGTGAACAAGAAAATGAGCACTCTAGAGTAGTGCGAAGCTTGAGCTTCCTTTGGAACAGACTCCAGGGATCCTTTGCTGTGAAAAACAGATTTAACAGGAGGTTAGCATTTCCCGGGCTTTCGTGCTCCTGGACAACGCTGGGAATTCAGGAAGCAGCTGAGTGATTGGTGGTTTACAATGTCAGAGAGCAGTAATCACAATGAGCTCCCCACTCTCAATTACTTCCAACATTGTCTGGCTCCGAGGCTATTCCTGAGAACTGAGATGTTTTTCTAAGCTGTATTGTGTAGTTTCCACGTGCTCGGCCTGACTAATGCATTAGTCACAGGTTACAGCATGAGAGACACAGGCAAATAGTCTCCATCCTTAACAACCTTGTTTCCACAGTCCCACGGCCTCCATTCAATTTTCCCCCAGCCTGTGTCTCCCAGACTCATTCTCTCCTTGGCAGGAGCTATTTATTAAGCTGAACTGTCTGCTTCTGGAAACCTTTAACTCTGTTTGGTTTGTTTGTTTGTGTTTTTTTCTTTCTAATCGCCACATTCCCGTTCCGTGAACCTTCCCTTTAGCTCGCTCACCCCGTGCTGCGCTCTACTGTCTCCGGTCAGACAGCGTGCGCGCGCCCCCAGCTGCCGAGAGAGCTGAGGGCAGGAGACACAGGACGCATGATGTGCAGCTGAGGTGACAGGAGCAAAGAGGTCTTAAGCTATGCTTTCCGTGAGGTGGGAGAATGTGGGCTAACCCAAGACCCAAGAATCTTAACCAGCTTGGCAAACAAATGGAGAAGTGTGTGGCTGTGACTGGGGACAGCACCGGTCCTGTGCAGTCCAGAGCCAGAGAGCTGTTCATACAAAGGAAGCACAAGGGACAGACTACGCGCAGGGTCCCAACGCAACGCGGCAGCCATCAAGGCAGTGACAGGCTGGAAGAGAAGGTAGACTCTTCTAGCTCACTGGACACTTGCACTTTTGGTACTTTCTGCTGCTTCTGTGATTCTTATGTGTTTGTTCACACAGAGCGGGCTATATTTATTTCAATCGGTGGCCTAAAAACACGACGAGCGGAATCAGGAGAGCCGTGTACAATACTAACTTAACTGGTACAGACACTGAACTTTGAAAAGTTCCCTTTTTGATTCCTGACTATTTTATGGATATGGAGGACTGGGAGAGGTCTTGAAATGGAGTTTCAAGATTAGACTCAACCGCTGGTGTCACAATTCCATGTAGTGATCACTGGGGCAGGGACAACGGTGACAGGCTGTGCTGTGCATAATGCCCAAGTCCTGAGGCTTTGAGGACCCCAGCCATGTTAAGTTTGATGTGGGAAAGGCATTGGATCCATTTATTTATGTATCTATTTATTTATTTATCTATCTATTTATTTATTTATTATTTATATTGGAGGTAGTTTTACTGTGTTCCTCTATATGGCCTGGAACTCACTATGTAGACTGGGCTGGCCTTGAACTCCCAGAGATCTGTCTTTTTCTGCCTCCTGAGTGCTGGGTTTAAAGGTATGCACCACCATACCTGGCTTATCTTGTTTGACTTTGTCTCAAGTCAAACACGACAAGCTCAAACGTTGAGGCTCAAATGTCTGGGCTTCTGTCTCGGTCCCCCAAGTAGCTGGGACAGCAGGCATGCATCATGGTTGCCAGCTCATGTTTAAATATGTTTTAGATATTTTTTTTTCTTGCAATCATGTTCTATGTTGGACTTTCTGCTATAAACAAAGACGGTGAAATTATATGTGATTATTATATTCAAGTTATTAATATATAATTACTAAGTATTATATGTACACTATATATATATGTATATATATATATATACATATATATATATATATATATTTCTGCCTCCAATGAGGAGGCAGAAACCGCATAGTAATTTCCACAAGTAAACTCTAAAGAATGATTTTCAGGAAGCTGACATTAGCAGGAATAGGTCAGTGAGACATAAGGAATATCAGAAGAGCAGCATCGGCGAACATCCTCAGCCCCAACACCCAGATAGAGCGTTCAAGAACGAGGCCATCTTGTCCCAGACCTCAACGGTGGAAAAGGTCACGAGGGTTGACCTCTCCAGAAACCCACTCTCTGGAGTACTGAAGAAGCCATCTGCTGAGAAGCTGTGCAAGGGGTTGTCAGGGAAGCTGGCCAGGGGGAGGCACCCACTCTTGGCAAGCCATTGCAAGGCCCGAAGCATTCCCGCAGAAGTCTTTCGCTGGAAGGCACCGTGTGCTGCTGACACTGAGAAAACCTACAAATTAGCCCCTAGACTAGAGAGAGAAGTTCTCCCCGGGGTCAGTCCCCTCTAACAAAGCTCGACCCATTCTGGTTAGCAAAGCGTAATTGCTTAAAGGGTCCTGACCTTCCGGTGCAGAGCAGGCTCTGAAGAGTGGATCTGGAACAGACAGGTACCAAACTCATGACTGCCCCTAGTGGGCAGCTTAGGGTATTGGAAAATATTTAACAGGAAACTGAAGGTAAGGGGACTTTAGAACCTCTGCAGCCCTCAGCAACGGGCCTATGTTGATGTAACGGTCAGGGAGAGTTCTAGATGAGGTGGTATTTACACGGGCACCAAGAAAGTCAGATGAAGAGTAGGAAAAGCAGGTACTCGAGTGAGACAGCGATACATAATACCTAAAACCCTGCTTGGCTTCACAGCGGTGACAAAGTGTCCTGGGGATGGAGGAGAGACAGGAAGCAGTCCTGTCTGAGTCTGGCAGGCCAAGGTGGAAGGTAGTTGGGCACCATCAAGATTTCCTGAACACCCACCACCTAGATGTATCTGAGGCTTTGAAGCTACCAAGACAGGCAATAAATGCAAACTGTCAGGCACGGGCCTCCAGGCACCCTCTTCTTTCCTGGGACCTCAGTTTCCCTGTGCAGATCCATGCCTACATTATTGTCCTAGCAACATACCAGATGGGGCATCTGGTGGGTGCTTTGACCACAGGATGGACACAAGACTGGAAGTTTTCTCTTGAGATCTGTGCTTGCTTTGTTTCCAAGCCCTTTTAGAGAGTAGCATCTTTATACCAGTGATGTGAGAAGTTAGAATCAGGGCTGGGGATGTAGCTCAGTGATAGAGGAAAAGAGTGCATGATAGTGGTGTGAGGCCCTGGATCCAGTCTCCAACAAAGAGAGAGGGAAGGAGGGAAGGAGGGAGGAAAGAAGGGAGGGAGGGAGAGAGCGAGGGAGGGAGGGAGGGAGGGAGAAGAGAGGGAGAAAGGGGGAGAGGGAAGGAAGGAAAGACAACAGAAAGAGGAAAAGAAAAAAAGTTCTGTTGCAATGTTTAACAGCTAGATAACACCTGTGTCTTAGTTTTAGACTTTTTGCTACCCACTCTTCAACAGTCAATACAAGACCATTCAAAGCCCAGGCTTTGAACTACCTGCTAACTGTATAACCTTGGACAAACAAATTATCTTCCTGTGCCTCAGTTTTCTAATCTGTAAAGTGGAGGAGACAAAATACCTACTTCACAATATTGAGAGGATTACATGAGATAAAATATAGAATATTATTTAGGACAGAGCCTAGTACAGAGTAAAAGTACCCTGTGTGTCAAATATTACTAATATTTGAAAACAATAATACCCAGCAACTGCCAAGGGGTGGTGATGCACATCTGTACTTCCAGCACCCGAGAGGCAGAAGCAGGAAGACCAGGAGTTTAAGGACAGCCTCAGCTACACAATTAGTCCAAAGCTACCATGAGCTGCATGAGTCTCAATACAAAAACCAGTAGAGAAAGGTGAACAGCAGACAAGCCACAAGCCCTCTGATCTACAATGGTGACCAGCCTGCAAGACATGTAGGTGCAACCATGGCAGAGCACACAAGGGAGTAACCAACCAACCCCTGATCTGACTTAAGGCCTCTCCGTGAGATGGAAGCCATGCCTGACCCCGCTTAGGTAGTCACAAACCTGGACCTTGGGAAGATCAAATGTTACTGTTCTGCTAAAGGGACACAACAATAAAAGGGCTCCTAAGGACATCGTGCCGTACTCAGAGCCCCGCGTCTTCCTACACAACCATTATCAGAGCAGCATCCTCCTGCAGAAGATGGAAATAGATATTAACAGCTGGACAGTGTGCAGAGAGTGAGCACACACACACATACACACACACATATACACACTCATATACACACACAAACACACACATCCATACACACACAAACACACACAGTCATACACACACATACACACACACATATACACACTCATATACACACACAAACACACACATCCATACACACACAAACACACACAGTCATACACACACATACACACACACATATACACACTCATATACACACACAAACACACACATCCATACACACACAAACACACACAGTCATACACACATATACACACTCATATACACACACAAACACACACAGTCATACACACATATACACACTCATATACACACACAAACACACACATACATACACACACAAACACACACAGTCATACACACACATACATACACACACTCATATACACACACAAACACACCCATACACACACACAGGAATCCCATTTAAAACTCAAAACCCCGAGGGATGTCTCCATCATATCCCTCCCCTCAGAGCTCAGGGAACACCAAAGAAGAGGAAGCAAAGAGAGTGTAAGAGCCAGGGACACGGAGGACACAAGGAAGCGGGCCTTCTAAACACAGCACATTGACGCCTGCATGGGTCTGCCCCTCATGGGGGCCGAGGACTGAGAAGAAAAGTGGGCACATGTTCCATCCCTACCCCAGAAGCTAGTTCCAGCTGATAACCACTCAAAAAATGAGACAGAAGTGTTCCCCAAGGGAGCCAGTCTCATGAAGAATCAAACCACTCTTAAAGCCAGGCCCATGCCCAGCAGGAATGACCAATACAAGACAATACAGTGGCACCTTTGGACAGTCTTTGTCTCTTCTCTTTTAATCTTACATGTTGTTTGCATATACATTATGGCTTCCAGTTTTGTGTTTTTAAAGGGATTCCTCTGTATGTGTTTGAGGTGTGTGTGTGTGTGTGTGTGGTGTGTGGAGGTGTGTGTGTATGAGGTGTGTGTGTGTATGGTGTATGTGTGTATGTATATGTGTGTGTAAGAGGTGTGTTTGTGTGTGTGTATGTGGTGTGTGTGTGTGTGGTGTGTGTGTAGGTGTGTGTGTATGTGTATAGTGTATGTGCGTGTGTGTATATGTGTGTGAGAGGTGTGTTTGTGTGTGTATGTGGTGTGTGTGTATGTATGGTGTGTGTACATGTGTGTATATGTGTGTGAGAGGTGTGTTTGTGTGTGTGTCTATGTGGTGTGTGTGTGTGTGTATGGTGTGTGTGCATGTGTGTATATGTGTGTGTGAGAGGTGTGTTTGTGTGTGTATGTGGTGTGTGTGTGTGTGCATGCGTTCCTCGTGTGTTTCTCGGGCTCTTTGTCTCTTTTTCTTCTCTTTGTCCTAGTCCAACTTGTTGGGTTTTTACCTTATTTTATTTTATTATTATCCCTTGGAAGCCTGAAAGGGTGTGGATCCAGATGGGGAGGTGGAGAGGAACTGGGAGGGCTTGGAGAAGGGGAAATCATAATCAGAATATATTGCAAGAAAATAAATCTATTTTCAATAAAAGAAAAAGAAGGGAGGGAAAAATTAATATATAATATGGAGACCCACTGGAACCCCCTGCCCGAGGCTCTTCCCAGGATGTCAATCTTCCCCACAGCTGCTCCTAAGGGACACCCCAGCACAGAATCTTTCTGTGTGGCCCGTCACTGCCACCAGTCACACAAGACACCCGGCTCCCTCTTCTATCGTCAACTCTGGACAAAAAAAAACTGAAAACCAAACAAGAACTTGTCCCCAAGGAACTGATGCAAACAGCTCAGGGCCTGGTAGTGCCAGTGGAAAAGACAAACAACACACAAGCTGGCCTTTGTCATGGCTGACCAGCTCTCAGCCAGACTCAGAACAGCAGCTCTATGAGAAACCGCCTTTCTCTCTGCGAGGTAACTGGATCCAGTTGTGGATTAAGGTTGTATGTTAATGAGGCTTAAGAAAGCTGTGTGTGTCTTAGATTTATTTGTCTGTTCCCACTGAGCTAGTTTTTTTTTCTTTTTCTTTTTCTTTTTGGTTACC
This sequence comes from Tokudaia tokunoshimensis, assembly GCA_036184795.1. NCBI lineage: Eukaryota > Metazoa > Chordata > Mammalia > Rodentia > Muridae > Tokudaia > Tokudaia tokunoshimensis. The sequence goes on along the minus strand of BTHU01000021.1, from coordinate 42,006,015 downwards.
CAAGATCTACATTGGGAATCCTTGAGACTGAAAACTGGTCCAAGACAAGCCCTCTGGACACTGAATTCTGCTCTTTAATAAATAGCCTTGGGGTGGCTTTCAAACAACTCAATTTCCAGAACTGCTTTTGCATGACTCCTTCCCAGTGGAGCCCCTTTGTCTGATTCACTACCTTTTCTGGGGTCCTCCTAGGGGACTTGGGGGGGTGTGGAATCGCTGGTTGTTAGCATTCTGTCTAAGCTCCACCCCACAGTTACCTGGCAACAGCCAGGTAGGCCTGGCCTACTATAAAAAGGGCTGCTCAGCCCCTCCTCTCTCACTTATCTCTTATTTCTCTCTTGCTGCTCTTGCTCCTCTCAGCCTCTCTCTTGCCCCCTCTTGGGCTCTCCTCCCTCCTCCCTCTCTCCACATGGTCATGGCCGGCCTCTTCTGCCTCCACTACCCCATTAACTCCCATCCTCTGCTCTGAATAAACTCTACTCTATACTATGCCGGTATGTGTCTAGTCCCTCTGGGGTAGGGATGCCTCAGGATGGGCCCACTGGGGCACCCCCTTCCCCCACACCGCCATATACCATATTCTCTAAAACCTCTTTCTCTTTTTATGATCACAACACTGGTTATGCCAGATTTGCTTTTATCTTGTCTCGAGGCGATTGCTGCTTGCTAACTGCCATGAAGGGAATGTGGTAGATTGGGGTCTAGCCTCTGCCACCCATCGTCATTCGTCTATTCTTTGCCAGAAGCTCTTCAGAGGAGCAGACCCTACTGTTTTCAACATGACTATGGTGGTCTTACATTGGCAAAATGTTCCTCATGAGAAGCACAGCAAGCTGTGAATTCAATCAAGTCCAGTGAGGTTTTCCTCCTTAGACAGAAAAGCAAATGGTTCTTGGTGGCTGCCCTGATCACAGGATTCTGTGTGTGGACACTACGGTGTGTGGCAGTCCCTCCTGCCCTCGAGCCCCATGTACTCAGTCCTCTGGCTTCTTATCTGGTGACTACTTGACCACCCATGTCACTCAGGGTGTTTGACACATGTGAAAGTGTCACAGTTTAGTAAAGTGACTATTTGTAGCGGTGTGGCAGAGTACAGGGCAAGCCTCAGGCCGGGTGGAGAGTTGCCAGTGACAATGGGGTACAGTGACTTCCTGAGCGTGATGGTGACAGGAAGGCACAGGTGCTTCCTCCTGAGACAAACAGCCGTGATGAAAGGACCTCCTAAACAGACCTGTAACACAGCCACCAAAGGAACCCCATAGCAGAAAGCAGGGGAACCCCCACCTGAGGCCCCTGACCTCTGCTTTCCTGTCCCATTCCCTGCTGGGGGAACGTGTATAAGCCGGAGAGTGATGGGGCCTGTGCCGGGGACCCCACAGAAGCCAGAGAGTAAGAGGACCTGTGGACTTTTATGGATGGCACCATAAAAGTCAGCTGAGAAAGAAACTTAGACAATTAATTTAGGAGGTGGCTTGTAAAAGAAAAACAAAGAGTGAAACTGAATGTTTTACTTGATATTTATAATTATTGTATCAATTTTGAAGTGACCTTATAAGTTACTCTTTTTCTGAGATGAATGCTTTTCAAAATCATCACAGCCAATGAACCAGAATCTTACCCTCACCTAATGTCTGTGCCACCCTCCAAGCAGAACCATTGTTCATTGAAACAGTTGATGAATGACTTCATGGATAGACCATCTTAATACACACACCATTTCTTAAATGGATGTAACCTGCTCCCTGTGGGCTGAGAACGATGACAATCACTCAAGTCAAATAGTTTGACCAAAGCAGGAAATCTGTATCCAAATAATTGTGCCTACAATTCATTCCTTGGCACAGCAGAAATGTCAACTCTTAGCTTAGCTACTATGGAGGTAAAATCCTTTGGTGATGGGAGGGACATTGAAGTACAGCCTTATCACAATGAACTCCAATGTCTAAAAATTGTTCTTATTTTGGGTTTCTACCACAGTAAGAGCCAAGATTGTAAGCTCTACTAAAAACAAAATGAACAAACAAACAAAAAGTCTTTATCTTTTTATGTTTATTTAATAACATGTCCATTATTTTTATGATTGATATAAAAATATATATTGTATTGAATATTATAAAAAAATTAAAATTATTTTTTTTTGAAAAAAGTGAGCTGGGGTATGAGCAGTGCAGAGGACAGGCTGGAAGGGCCAGGAGGAACAAGCCAGCCTGTACACTGTACCTAAAGCTTCAAGTCCAGTGCCAAGCACATAATACATGCTGCTCCCACTCCCTACCTCCCGAAACAAACACAGCAGAAGACAGGTGATCAAATACAAGTGAGGTGTTAATACATGGAAATCGTCAGAGGAGAGAGGGCTCTGTGGCCTGGAGTAAGCGGAGGAGAACCATACGGAGAGCAGAGAGCGGAGAGCGGAGAAAACTGGGCCTCCTCGGGTGCAGAGTGGGGTCAGCAGAGAAGAACAAGAGTGAGGAAACAGGAGTGAGCACCTACGTGACAACATGAGGACCCAGAGTGTCACCACTGGGTGTGTAGCTTGAGCAAAGATGAGAAGACATCAGGAGACCGGGCTGCAAAGGGTGATGAGTCCCTTCCTGCAGGCTAAAGAACAGTAGGGACAGTCCGATGGGTGCAAAGGGAAGGACAAGGGCATTAGAACCAAGACAGGACCAATAGGCCTGGTTTCTTGCTGGGAAGACGAAGACAGAGGAGAAAAGAGTCACTGTCCTTGTCAGGAAGCTGGAAAATTACAGCGCTCACAGCACAGAACCCTCCTGAGGTGGCCTGTGTTCTCTCCGGGGACAAGTATGCCACTAGACTCCAGTGCCACGGGAGGACCAAGCTGTTCCTGGAGGTCCTCCAACCTTGAAATCAACGGTGAAAACTGGCCCCAAGGCACATGATAGGACAGCCACGTAAGCCCAGACTGATTCCCCAGGTGAAAAAATAAAGATTTCTAGTGGTCAGTGGGCTTACACTGAGGTTCCTGGTCAGCCTGGACTACATGATGGCTGGCTGTGACACCCCAAGCCCCCAAGAAGGAGAGCAGTCTATCACTGGTATATACAGCAGCAGATACGACAGGAATATCAGACTTGACCCTCCCTAATGTGGTCTAGCATTGTCACGGACCTCCTTGTCATCTGACCTGTGAGCCACACAGCAGGAAGGGAGGCTCCTCAGGAAGAATGCCTCCAGGACACCTTGGGGACCACCCTGGCTCAACGCTCAGAACTTGAAGATCTCCTAGAATCAGGTGGAAACCAAAGAGAAGAATTTGAAAACACAATTATTTCTTCCATCGAATCCCTGTCAGGAATGTCAGCACCTGCAGCGTCTAACCTCACAAGACCTAATCTCCCCAGCTGTGCTAGAGCCGGGTGGCATGGAGGGCTGAGTCACATAGGACACCTCAGTGCCTCAGGACCCATCACGGGGTCCAGTATCCCTGGCCTCAGTTCACTGGGATGCTACCAAAAAAAGAAAGAAAGAAAGAAAAGAAAAGGAAAAAGAAAAAGAAAAAGAAAATAGCCACAACAAAGGTGGTCATTTCTGTCAAAGCTGTGGAGAACAGACCCTGAAATCAAGTGGTGTTGACATCCAAATCCCAACGACCTTAAGGGATAGTTCCTGTCCGTCCTTCCAGTTCTTAGCAACATCGGGCATTCCTTGACTTGCGGCTGCATCACTCTCATCTCCACATAGGATTCCCCAAGCTCTCTCCATGTCTGTCCTCTATTGTCTCAGGCACTGGATTTTGGGGGCCCTTGGATAAACCAGGTGAATTCAAAATCCTTAATTATTTCTATGAACACTCTCTTTCCTAATAAAGTCACATTCATAGCCCCAGACCTAGAATGTAGACATCTTCCTAGGGACATTCTACCCACTACCTGTCCCTTCATCTTCATCCTCTCCTTCCCTGTGGGTCCTCACACTCTACCAAGAACTATGTCCAAGCTGTATATCATCAAAAGAAAAGAAAACCTTAGTCTCTTGTTATGCTCTATCCTTCACTGCCAATTCCTATGAGAGGTCTGAATGGCTACTTCCGTTTCTGACTAAGCCCATTTCTTCCATGACTTAAAGCAATTCATTATAACTATCAAGCATACAGAAGAGCACAGAAGAGAACACAATCTTTCCATGTCTGCATTGTTTTCCTGCTTGCTTTTTTAATGGCAAAAATATTTCCACAGTGACTGTTCTGAGGTATATAACTCAGATTTGGGGGTGTGGAGGAAGAGGATAGGATGTTACTATGTAGCCAGTTAGGCCTTTGAACTCAAGATCCTCCTGCTTCAGTCTCCCAAGCTCTGAATTACAAGCTGGTGCTAACCATACCAGGCTACACTTTTAGAAACTGTTAGCAGACAACTCAATTAGACCTGCATCAAATAAAACATGAAAGGACGCTGACACTGTAGCTCTGTGACAGCATTTATCTGCCCTGTGCCTGGATCCAGTCCTTGGTACTAAGCAATTAATAAGTAGCCATGTCTAATAGTACATGCCTATTATCCCAGCACCAGAATTGCTGCAAAGGTTGGGGATTTGAGGTCATTCTTGACTATATAATAAACTCAAGGTAGCCCAGTTACACAAAATTTCATTTTTGAAATCTAATAAAGAAACTCTCTGTAAGTTGGCATTGATCCTCTCCTCTTGTCACTGGATTTCCTCAAGAACAGTAGCTTCTGGTTACTCCAAAACCTTCACAGCTCCTTTGCTGAAATGCACGTGATCGGTCATCCCTCTTCTAGAGTTCCTTCTTCAGGGAACTGCTCTCTTTGCTACTATTTCGCTGTTACCCCACCTTTCTGCTCCCTAAATCAGGACTTCCCCAGTTCCCTTCTGCTTTTGCTGTTTCCATCAGTGGTGAAGGCTCTAGCCCTGATCTCCTGTTTTCAGTCGACACTGTGGTGACTCATGAAGACTTCAAACATAGGATGCCCAAAAGAAGGGTCTTTCCTTTCGAATGTGTGCTTCTTCCATAATGTCTCCAATCCAGATGGGCACTGCCCCCCTCTCAGGAAGCACCAAAATATGATCCTGTAATTTCATCTTGCCAACAAACGGGTCTATCTAAAGCCCAGCCCTAAATCACTTGATCAAAAACTGTCATTATCTCCCATTGCTGTATCTCCCAGTGCTGGAATAGTGCTGTAGGTACTTTGAGAATAAATCCTCAAGTGCAGACCTGAGACTTGGACACCTTGGAGCTGGTTTCTGGTCGCCTGCTGCCTGCCACGTGTCTTCTGCTCCCAACTGACTCAAACAGAATGCCTGCTCTCGGCACAACTCCCACAACTTGTCTCATCTTTCCCCATTCAAATGATGGGTTTCACGGTCTTCTAAAAGACTTTCCTTCTGTTCAAATATGTGTAACGAAATCAGAGATATTGATGGAAGGCTGCCAAATTCCATAAACTGGAGTCATGCTCCTCTCATTTCCTGTACCAAACAGAAAACACACCCCAGATTGTTCTGACCCCGAAGGGCCTACAAACAGAGCTTTGTTGCTTGTGTAACTCACCAGCTGGCCCGGAAGCACCTCTTTCTGACGATTCAAACTTGAGTTTGTGACTCACCTGTAGAAGGTATGGCTTGTCCAAATTACAGGAGTTTGTATGTAGGACAAACTCTGTCACTTCAACCTGAATGCTTTGCAAATGATCTCCAGAAAGACAAGCAGTCTTTCTGTGTGCCCAAATGAAAGGGAGAAATTGGGCTCATAAAATAATGGCGGGAACAAAGACAATCAGCTGTAGGAGCTTTTTGGGGTGCTTGCTGTCCATGCCAATGTCCTGTCTTTGGTCTTACCAGGAGACAGCATCAGACTGCTTTCCAGAACCCTCCCACCCCCACCCCACCCCCACCTTCAATAGGCCACACCGAAAGGAGTTCCTTCAGAAGACCAAAGTGAGGTGCCCTCTGAAAAGTCCTGGGTTGCTTTTGTTTCTGTCTGTGCAGAATCTGAAATGCCAGACTTTTCTTTTGGTGTCTTGATTACTTAATCCTGTCCCATTCCCACAACCACAAGATACCCCGAGCTGCTGCACCTCATAAAATAAGACAGAAACAGGCTTGGGGAGTGTCACATTTCCCCCTGAGAAAGGCATTCTGGCCTATCCAACCCGGGGCTTGGTTACTCTAACAGTTTGATCGCTGTTGCTGTGATCAAATACTCTGAGAGAAACAATGTATGAGATAAAGGGTTTTCTTTAGCTCGGGTCTAGATCATAGCCCACCATCGTGGGGAGGTCCCAGTGGCAGGGTCTTGAGAAATATGGCCACATTTATCCAGTTGAGAAGCAGGAGGAGTGAAGTGGTGTATGAACAACTGTGCTCAGCCTGCTTCCTCCAGCCTATATAGGGCAGGATGCCCTCCAGGGGACCGGCATGGCCACAGGGGTGTGCTTTACACCTCACATCCCACAGACTGCCTACAACCCAGTCTGCTCTAGATAATCCCTCACCGAGACTCTCTTCCCAGGTGACCCTACACTGTCAAGTTGACAAACCAATTATAGCCACTTGAGGGGCAGTTCTGGGTCCACCTCAACAACATTATGACATCTCGGCCTCTTTCTCATATCTAAATAAGAGTGTTAGGTTACTTTGTAATTGTTCTAAGAATTAAAAATAATTGCTTGTGTGCTATGGTTTCTGATTTTGTAGTTTTATAGTGTGTGTGTGTGTGTGTGTGTATGTGTGTGTGTGTTCCTTTTTCTTTGGCATTTTTGTGTTTTTGTTTGATAATTCATTTTGTTTTGTTTTATTCTGTGTAATGACTATTCTTGGTTGTCAACTTGACTACATCTGAAGTTAACTTAAACCCAAAAATAGAAGGGCACACCTATGAGGAAGTTTTGCTTAATTTGAAGTGGAAAGATCCACTTCTAATCTGGACCTTGAGTAAGGAAAACATACCTTTAATCCGGATATTTTGAGCTAGGAAAACCAACCTCTAGTCTGGGTCACACCTTCTGTTGAAAACCTATATTAGGACATGGAAGACGGAAGCTTTTGCTCTTTGCCTTCTTACTATCACCCAACTAGCAAGTCCAGTCCTTCACTGGCATTGGAGTTTACATCTCGAGGATTCCATTGAGTCCCAAAGACATCCAGTTTTGTGGACTGAACAACTACTGGATTCTTGGACCTTACATTCATTGGCAGCCATTGTTGGCTTAGCTGGACCAAGCCTGTAAGTTATTCTAATAAGATATGTGTATATATATATATATATGTATTGCATATATACACATATTCTCTAGATCTACATATATTCTTTCTATGTATCTATAGTTAGATGTCTATCTAAAGAGAGAGATTCATTCTATAAGTTCTATACTCTAGAGAACCATGACTAATAATTCTTTCTTTTTTATTTGCCTGTTTATTTGTTTGTTTGTTTGTTTGAGAGAGAGAGAGAGAGAGAGAGAGAGAGAGAAGGTACAGAGTTGGGAAGGTGGGGAAGTGGGGAGGAGATGAGGGGGGAATCATAATCAGAACATATTATATTTTAAAAAAAACTTTTAGTTTAAGTAAAAAAAAAAGTAAGAGCACCCTAAGAGTCTAGTTCAGAGGCCCTGAAAAGAACATGTTCATTGAAATGAAAAGAATAACTTTAAAGATCAGAGTTATTTGGAGAAAAACAAATACCCACAGCACAAAGTTGGGGTCATACAGCTCATGACGTCACCCATGTGATGCCTATTGACTACAAAATTATTTTATGCACTGTAAATCTGGGTGAAAGAGAAAGTTTAGACTGGCTTTTATTAAGAATCCTTTTTGTGATCTTGATGGTGGTGGTACATGCCTTTAATCCCAGGCAAAAGCAGTGAGATCTCAGCCTGGTCTACAGAGTGAGTTCTAAGACAGCCAGGGCTACACAGAGAAACCCTGTCTTGAAAAAAAAAATCCTTTTTGTATTTATAAGACACATTTAGGACCTTTCTTTTCCTTTTCTTTTTCTTTCTTTTTCTTTTTAACAAACAACTGTTTTCTTAGGTAAGTTAGTGTATGTGGTTTGGAGCTGTCCTGGGAACACACCTTTGCAGTTGATCTCCATTCCTGGTCTTACATGTTTTACCTCATTCCCAGTCATACTTTTTGGTTTGGCTCTGGTGACTGTTATATCTAAAAGCCAATTCTTGGGCTAGGAATTTAGCTCAGTGGAGGACCACTTTCCTTGCATACAAATGATCCTGAATTTCAGCCCTAGCATCATGAATAATAAAAATAAAATCTCCACACACTGCATGGTCATAGTCTCCAGGCATCTGTAAGCAATATTTCACTACTTACTTGAGATTGGTGGTTCAAGGATTTTCCCAGGACAGGATGCCACTTTATGTCAAAGACTCCCCCTCTCCCTAACTGGTAGTTCCTCTGGCAGGTAAGGCTTCCCCCAACTTAGCCTAGAGGTGGCCAGTTATAATATCTACTCTCTGGACATAGTTATTGGATCATATATTGTTATGTGACCTGCCAATCATTGAGTTCCCTGTGGAACTGTAACAGCTGCTAGACAAGATGCACACACATCCCAGAGTTTGGGAAGCAGCTGCCGCAGCCATAGAGTCATGAAGCTAGGACAGCATGCAATGCCCTCAAATGGAAGACTTGAGCAGGAAGAGGAGGAGGGGGAGGAAGAGAGGAGGAGGAGGAGGAAAAATCCAGGCAGCGGTGGCGGAATGGGGCAGAAGGCTAAGAAGGGAAAAGGAGAGGTGAGTCTGAGGGGAGGGACACTTCAACAGTTCAGCAGGTGGAGGCAAGGGAAGAAGCATCCTTCCCAGCCTAAGATAGCTCTTTCCACACCCCAGTCCCTTCTCGGGCTCTTCCCCACAGCCAGCGAGGGATTCAGCTGCCAGACATGAAAATGGCAGCCTCCCAGTCTGGACTCCCACTGGGAACTTATTCAAGGAAAGTATAGAGAATATGCACAAACTTATGCACAAGGGTACTCACTGCACCTTACTTAAAATAACGGGAAGTTGGGACACAAATGTTCCCAATCTGTGTACATGATATCCACTTTGTTTATATGCATGGTGGACATGTATACTCATCTGAGTATTAATATATAGATATTATATATCAATATATACTAATATATAATATATAAGTTATATAGATATTATGTATCTATGTTACACTTAACCAGTCTGAGAAGAAACACACAAAAGTGCTAATCGCTGTAACTATTTAGTGGTGGGTCATGGCAGGTGTGTGTTTCTTAGCTTATTTGCATATTCTATTTTATAAAAAGTGTGTAAACTCCTCCCTATACTGCTGAAAAGGGACCAGAGACCCGTGAAACCTTTGTTCACTGGACCAAGCCAATTTCTCCAGTTTTCCTTATGAATTGAAATAATGGCAGCAAAGACTTCTGGGCAGGAGTGGGTGTCCTGGGAGCTCACCAGGCTGTGGTGATGGTGAAGTGGTCTCCTGAGTCCTTTGCTGGGTTAATGAACATCTGCTCACAGCTGGGACAGAGAGTGCCAAGGAGAGAACCTTTCTTTTCCTTTTCCTGCCCCTTCCGCCTTCTCCTCTTCTTCCACCTCCTTCCAAAAGGTATCTCACTTCTATAGAATTTGCCAAGTAGGCCAGGCCAGTGAGCCTGGGTATCTGCTCACCTCCACCTCAGCACCGGGATCCCATGTTTGTGTCACCACACCTAGCTTTTTATGTGGGTTCTGGGAATCAAAACTCGGGCTTTCATGCTTGCAGAGCAAGTACTGTGCTGACTGACCAATGACCCCATCCCTAAAGCTCACCTTCATCGATGCCATTGTGCCTGTGATGGCTGGGTTTTGTTGTGTCGTGCCAAGTCTGTAAGTGTATCCATGTCATGACTGACATCACTTTATACACCAAATCCAAACTTGATTCTCATCTAGGCTCCTCCCAACTGGAGGCCCATTTCTAGAACACTCCAGTCTCTCCTCCCACAGGACCAGCTGCTCTCCAGTACTGTGCTGAGAGGAGGTGGGGGCACGGGAATGGGGTAGCCTTCTTTTGGGGGTGTTCCACATGGTTACACAGTTGACACCCTGAGTATGACAGACACTGGTCCACCGGCTTTCTGTGGCGATCCTTGTGAATTCTTCAGTAGGACACACGGACAGATTTAGCCCCAGTCAGCCCCACCGCTAAATGTACGACAAACAGGCTCCATGAGACCAAGTTCGTCAAGAAATGTAGAAGAACCAGCTGGGGGCAAACATGGTTCCCAAGCGGCAGCTTTCGGCTACACACCCTAGCCCTGACAAGGTGGTTGGGTTTGCTCCCCTCCCCCGGAATCCTGATTTCCATGCTTGCTTCCTTCTCCAAGTCTGCCTCTTCTCCAAAACCTTTGCTAGTCTGCAGTTGTCTTCTGATATTGTCTTAGTGGGGACTGGATTCACATCCTGGTATTTGCGGATGACCTTGCTAGAATGTAGCTCAAAGGCGGAAGAGGAAACAAGTACGCCTCGAGGGAGGACTCAGGCACTCTGAAAATGAGCCCAGCACACCAAGTCCGACCCAGAATCCCTCAGTGCAAAGGAAATACAGAGATCTCCTTCTTCTCCTGCCTGAAGAAACAGAACCAGTGACTCACATGCCCGATTCACGCGGCTCCGTTTTACATCTCGGAGTTCTTCCGGATCTTTATAGGTAAAGGCATGGATGGATGACTGGGCCACGTCTATCACCCCTTGGGATCCCAGAGTTTTGGCCGCTAAGCCTTGACTTCCTGAGGGACATCATTCTTCGGTCCAAGTAACCAAGGGCAACAGAAGTCTCACTGCAGAGCCCTTTCTCTTGCCCTTCCTACTTGCATTCTTTCATGTGGGTTCTGGACCCAGAAAGTAAGCAGTGGGTGTAGTAGTACCTTTAACCTCACTGGCTCTGATATTTTTCCTTTGGGGCCTAATGTTTATGTCTTCTTACACTTTGATTATGACTGGTCTCCATATATTTCACCTTTCTCTGGTTTGGGTTTTACCTTATGGAATGTTAGCTGTTCTCTCGCTTTTTTTTTTTAATTTAAGACAAGATCTCTCTTGGTAACAAGCTGGCCTTGAACACAGAGATCTTCCTGCCTCTGCCTCCCAGCTATTGAGACTAAAGGCATGCTCCACCAAGCCTCACTTTTCAAGCAATTGTCCTGGGATGCTGTTAATGGGAAATGGATACTTTCAAGACTTGCTTTTAAGTCTTTTGGGGAGGGACTTGAGCTGTCTCTGGGCAAGCTTGCTTAGGTCCCATTACTGAGACAACAGTGGATTCCTCCAGTCAGGGCTGCAAACGAAAGGAACAGGACCATGTGGTCCCTGTCCGGTGTGAACTCTCGAAGTTGCTCCTGGGGATTATTTTGGGTAGCTCTCTCTCCAGCCGTGTGTGATGTCATGTGCTTGTGCAGATCCATACCCAGACTCCAAGGACTGGGCTGGAGAGACAACTCAGAGCTTAAGAGCACTGACTGCTTTTCCAGAGTTTAATTCCCAGCAACCACATGGTGGCTCAAACCATCTATAATGAAATCTGGTGCCCTCTTCTGGTGTGTCTATATGTATACTATACATGGTAAATAAATATTTAAAAAAATACTCCGAGGTTATATTATAAAACTACAGCTGTGTTTCTCTGAGCAGAGACTGCCTAGGAATTCAGGGCCCCCTGACTCTGAGCCCAGGGTCCACTGGGTTACCTGGTTCTACTTGAATTCCTCTTGGGAAGTGGCCAGGGAAGTTACAGGCTCGAGTCCTTCTGACCTTCTCACCTTCGTTAACTGACCTTCATTGTCTGAGCCTGTCACAGAAGCCTTCTTCAGCCAGGAACTCTCTAGGGATTAAGCAGGGGTAATGGTAAGACTTGTTCCCACTCAGGAATTCTCTACCCTGTACAGTCTCCTGGGTCTCCAAATCATTGGTTTAAACACTTTGAGTGGCACGTGTTTCTCCGGCAGTCTGTAGCTAAGATAGGGAGATTATTTGAACCCACGAGTTCAGGGCCAGCCTGTCGTCTCAAAGGAAAAACAAAACACTTTGTCTGGTGTCTTGTTTCAGAGCCAAGCCTTAGTGACTACTTCTTGAAGTCTCTAGAGACGCATACACTAACCTTTAGCTGGATTTCAGAGATTACCTAAACCCTTATCACCCATTTGCTATGGAGAAACTGAGGCAGAAGAAAACCATTTACCCTGGTCTACTGACTTCAGGTGGGAATTGTTTGGGGAGAAAAGAAACAGTTTGGAGAATTTGAATCCTGCGTGTTGCGGTATAAATTGCTCTCCTGGTGTTGCTCTCCTGGTCTCACTCTCTTCCTCACTCCAACACTTACTGTGGTCTGTGCTCTTGAGGATGCAGCCTCTTCTGCAGTCGCTGCATTGAAAAGGTGGATGCTTCCAGTCCCTGTGAATAGCATCTACCCCGGCCAGTTCCAGAACAATTGGACATCATGGAACTGAGGCACCAGCACGAGGCAGACAGCCGAGCTGGGGCTGGAGGTGAGCATCAAGGACCTTGTGAGCTTGTGTGTATCTCATAAACAAGGAACCTGGGACCCAGCCAAGTCTGCTGCCACACCCAGTCAGCGCTCAGACTGATTTACCCACATAAGCCCACATTTCTTGTTTGTTTGTGGGGTTTTGCTCTTTGGTTTGGTTTGGTTTTGGTCTGGCCTTTTTTTATATTGAATATTTTCTTTATTTACATTTCAAATGTTATCCCCTTTCCCTGTCCCCTCCCCAGAAACCCCTTATCTCATCCCCCTTCCCACTGCTTCCATGAGGGTGCTCCCCCACCCACCCACCCACTCCTGCTTCCCGTCCTGGTATTCCCCTACACTGGGACATCAAGCCTTCACAGGACCTGGTCTTTCAGAGGTCCCAAGTTCAATTCCCAGAAACCACATGGCGGCTCACAACTCTCTCTAATGGGATCTGATGACCTCTTCTGGTGTGTCTGAAGACAGCTACAGTGTACTCATATACATAAAATAAATAAAATTTTAAAAAAAGCTGTAGTTTCCAGATTTAAAAAACAAACAAACAACAAAAAAAGCAATAGCAGACACTTACCTTCAAATGTTCTTTTGTTTTTCTTTTTTTGAGACAGGATCTCACTCTGCATTCTAGGCTCATCTTATATTCCCAATGCTCCTGCCTCAGTTTCCCTCCCGAGATTTGACATTATAAGCATCCACCACCACACTCGACAATAACTCATATTTTCCATGCATGCTCAGCTTACTACACAACATTTGCCTATAGCAACTGCTCCAAACCAGTTGGAGCTTCGTATTAAAAGTTTTTCCGTCTCTGTGCATGTGAACGGAATATTTATTGAATATATCTACATATTTTTAAACAGCCTGCCATGTCTTGATGAGTGAGAATTCCCAACAGAAGCTTGGGGCTGCTGTGAGAGGAAGCTTTTGAAAAGGGCAATGTCAGCGGTAAGAGAAAGAAGAGGGAGAGGCCGTGGGAACAGTAAGCCCATTAAGTTATTGTGGAACCTCTGGGGCTGGGGATGGTGAGCAGGTAAGTATCTCTCTTTACTCTGCCTTTTGGTTGTTTTGTTTTGTTTTGTTTTTCTAAAGGAACTGCCTCCACCCCCATCTACACAATACGAAACACACTCTTCTCAGCACGTAAAAATGGGGAGGTTCCTGGTTTTGCTGCGCTGACAGACTTTGCCCTGCCTTGCTGACCAGTGGTCACAATAGAGCCTTTCATTGCAGGGCCACATGGTCCCCTGCAACGTGACCTGGGAGCTGGCAAACTCTCCAGGACAGCACAAAGGAGCGGAACTTGTGTTTGTGCAGAGCGCACGAGGCAGTCGGCAGTGTTTGGGGGTTCCTTCTCAGTCAGCAGTGTTTGGGGTTCCTTCTCTGTGGTATGCTCAGCAGCTCGGTGGCTCTTTTGCCCTGCCCTCTCCTGTCCCTGTGCAGTGTACCGTGGCTGGCCAGTGCTGGGCCAGCTCCTTGGGCAGATGGAGTGAGCAGGGCCCCTGTAAGCTCCACCTGGGGTAACCTGCACCATGTCTATGTAAAATAGAGTCGACCCCACTGTGCACATAGCGCTCATCGTTTTGACCTCTTTAACTTGTACATTTGCAGAGAGAATTCACTTAGGCCGAGTCTGAAAGAGGAAGATTGTGAAATTGGGTCAAGAGGAGGCGTCCGGTGACAAGGCACGCTTTCTGTTAAGCGATGAGGGCCGGGTTCACACTGATCCTATGGCAAGTGAAGGAGCCTTCAGACTCTTTGAACTTTGACCCTGGGGGACAAAAGCTTCGCTGGGGTGAGCCGTAGGGGAACAGGCACATTCTTTTCTTGCAGAAGACTTGAGTTCAGTTCCCGGCACCTACTTCAGGCAGCTCCCCAACCACCTGTTAACTCCAGCTCCAGGAGATCTGATGCCCCCTTCTGGCCTTGCAGGCACATGTAACCACATATACATACACACATACACAACTTATTTTTTTTTAGTATAAAAAGAAAGCAACCCAATAGAGATACTCAGCAGTTAAATCCACTGACTGTTCTTTCAGACATCCTTGGTTCAGTTCCCAGCACCCACATGGTGCTGCACAACCATATGTAATTCGAGTTCAATGGAGTCTGATAACCTCTTCTGACCTCTGCAGGTACCAAGTACACACATGGTACACATACATACATGAAGGCAAAACATCCATATGCAACAGTTTTTTAAAAAGCAACCTCAAAACCAATGTTCTTCTAAACCATGACTAATTCCTGTGTTCAGCTGAGTTGGGGGAGGGGGCAACTGAAATGGTGTCTTTGTTTAAAGCAGGGTTTCACTGTGTAGCTCAGGCTAGCCTCAGACTAATAGTGATTCTCACTGGACAGCTTCCCATGTGCTACCACAACCAGAGAAAAATTAAAAACTTCAGGAGTTTTATTGAGCAGCTACTATGGAGACCTGTGTGCTCTGTTATCATGTTATTACGAACTAGTCACCAAGGAGATATAAAAAGCTATAAAAATATTGATTACAGAAAAAAAAATCAACATTTTAAAAAAATCATTAGTTTCTACCAGACCCTCCCCATGCAGTCACATTCAGTGTTTGTAACAATCTCAATGAAGAGGAAACACGTGCTTCTATCTCCCAGAAGAACACAGGATAAGGACCCAAGACAACCAGAGCCGGAATTCAAACCTAAGAGATAAGCGTCTGAATATAGCGCATCCACCCAAAGCTGTTGGTGCACAGAAGGCAGCGAGGAGGGACGGCTGGAGCGGTGGGGGGGGCGGGGGGCGGGGGGCGGAGGAAGGGGGCGGGGGGGGCGGAGGAAGGGGGAAGGGGGGCGGGGGGTGGAGGAAGGGGGCGGGGGGGCGGAGGAAGGGGGGCGGGGGGGCGGGGGGCGGAGGAAGGGGGGCGGGGGGCGGGGGGCGGGGGGGGGCATAACTAAGGGTAAGTAGGGCTCCACGGACATTCTGTCTCCAGGATGGAGACAGGGAGAGAGAAAAAAAAAAAAACAAAAAACAAAAACAATTCCCGCTCCAGATGAGAAGAGCGAAGAGGTGGGGTGTTGACGACCAAGCATCCGAGAGGCGCCGTGAGGAACGCCTTGCCTTTCTCTCTGACTCTCCCGGCAAGAGTTAAATACTATTAATGGTAATATCCAGTACCGCAGACTCGCCCCCTAGCTGGCAAACAGAAGAGCATGCTAATCTCTATTTCCTGTTAGGCTAGGGAAGCAGCATTAGGGTCTGTAGGCTGGAGAAGAACACAAGGCAGATGGGAAGATGTTTACAAGTCAGGGTTCTGTGAGAACAGAGAAACATTTTTAAACAGATTTAAAAAAAGAAATTAAGCTACTAACAAAATTGCAACAGTCCACAAGACAGACAGTGGGAGAGGTTGAATGTGTGCAGGAAGGAGTCTGGATGGAAACCGGTTTCCCTCAACATGTTGCTACTGTTACCATTTTCTAGAGTGTCTAAAAGCATCAGGCCCTAAGAGTCATGTCTGTTATTTTTGAGAAGTGTGTCTAGAGTCTCAGGGTTGAAAAGCAAACAGACAACTCTATAACATGAGTGCAGCCTGGAGTCCATGCTAGGAGTTTGACCAAATGAGTTTGTGAACCGACTCTTTGTGCTAACTGCCAACCTGGGGTTCTGTCCCTGTCTTTGCTTGGCAGACCAGATCTTGGTGAGAAACTGAAGGGAAAGGACCCCACCCTGCATCCTGATGCCTGATATCAGGGCTCTGGGTGGCACAGAGACAATGCCCTCTTGAGGAGCAACCCGTTAGCCTTCATGGTGTTTTCCAAGATATGTGAGAGGTGGGTGGGTGACTGGCTTTCAGTTTGCCTCTTTGCTCCAATTATGCCTTTAATAAACAGAAGGGCATGTGGAGGTCATTGTCTAAGACAGACTTGAAAGGGGCAGAGCGAACAATGATCTCAATTCCTCGGTGGCATCAACAGCTTTACTGACATTCTGCCTCCAGTGACTTTGAAGTAAAGGGGAGCCTGAACTCTGCAGAAGCCTTCCAGGTGGTCTGAGACTCTCTTCCTTGGACCCTCCCCTGCTCCCTGACCTCCTACATGGTTCTCTTTGTAGATCAGAGACACTTAGGAAATGAATCTTCAGCCATCTGAGCAACTGATAGGCATCATGTAATTCCTGCCTATATCCAGGCTATATTTCAGGCTGTGTGTGTGTGTGTGTGTGTGTGTGTGTGTGTGTGTGTGTGTGTGACAGGTATGTGAGGGCACACATGCACATACAATAGTATGGAGTTCAGAGTTTGTCAAGCATCTTCCTCGATCGCTCTCCATCTTAGTTTCTGAAACAGTCTCTCATCGGACTTCACCTCAGGTTCCAAGATTCAGCTAGACTGGCTGGCCAGTGAGCGGCTCCAGGAACCCTCCCTCCCCAGAACTGGGATCGCAAGCAATCACAACTGAGCCTGACTTTTCTCTTCTTTTTTATTTATTTTATTATGAGTGTGTGTGTGTGTGTGTGTGTGTGAGAGAGAGAGAGAGAGAGAGAGAGAGAGAGAGAGAGAATGTGCACCTACACTAATTCCACAGAGGCCAGATGAGGGTGTTGGATCTCTTGGAGATGGAGTTCCAGGAGTTTGTGTCCCGCCTGATGTGGAAACTGGGAGCCTGGCCTCTGACAGAGCAGTGAGTGCTCTTAACCACTGAGCTGTCTTCTCAGGCCAGGCCTGGCTTTTTAATGACCATGCCGAGGATCAAATGTCCTTGTATTTGAGCTTCAAATACTTTTATCACAGAGCCACACCATGACCTGTCAGGCATACATTTAAGAGATATCTCCTCCTCCTCCTCCTCCTCCTCCTCCTCTTCTTCTTCTTCTTCTTCTTCCTCTTCCTCTTCCTCCTCTTCCTCCTCTTCCTCCTTTTTCTCTGATTTATTTATTTATTTATTTATTTATTTATTTATTTATTTAGCTAGGATCTCACTGTGTAGCCCTGGGCTCACATGATCCTCCTGCCTCAGCCTCCAATAGAAATATCTTCCTAGTGCCAGGAAATACGTCATTCTTGGGATTATTTATTGGGGGTGGCACACAGAAAGAATGTTGACTCCCCTTGGGGTCCCAGACATTTGGTCTCAGAGGAACAATGAGCCCATTCCATGTACAGTCTCCAGGGAATGCTGAGTCATCATTTCTGTAGGTAATGAAGATGGCTGTTGCATTGATTGGCTAATCCACCCCAGTTGCTACCTTGTGATGCTTCTCCAAGGAGCACCTATTGGCCAAGTAGGAACATTTTCCTTCCATGACTCAAACTCACAGTCCTCTTCCCTCTACATGAAACAGTACTGGTTTCAGGCAAATGGAAATACAGAGCTTCTGCACACAGCAGGCGCTCAGCCAATGCTTTTCTACTCACAGTGATAGTTTCCCTAGTAAGAAGGGAAAAGCTGGTGCCAACTGAAGATGTAGGAGTAGCGTCCATGTTGTGTGCAGCTGCGCTGGGAAACGGGTCCTGCATTAATAAGTACTCTTTCTGTGTCCTTTTCAGTGTTAAGGACTAGACCCAAACCCAAGCCCCAGTGCCCCATCTCCCCTCCAGGATGGTGCTGTGTAGAGTGGGGCTGTCAGGTTAAGGGACACTGATGAGCAAACAGAATGTCAACTTGGCAGAACAGGTGAGACGGTGGGGAACGAACGGGCATCGGGAAAATGTTACTCCTGAGGAGAGGCTGCGAGGGACTGAGGGCCCCTCCTGAGGAGCCCCTGGAAGGAAGGAGAATGCTGAAGGACCACAGAGGAGGAGAGAGGCACAGGGAGGCCTTTGGAGTTACAGGGGCCTGCAGCCTCCTCCCAGCATGTTTTCCAGATCGCCTACATCTGCTGGCACATAGGGCCCGTTATAGGCTGGGACAAAGAGACCCTTAACCCTAGGCAGAGTGGCCTCTCCTTCTCCTGTCCCAGCTTCTTCACCTTCCCATGGACAACTGTGTAATGATACCTACTGTGTAGTGATACCTACTGTGTGGGTCACCTCCGTAGGGACAATGAGGCCTTGCCTCAAAATCACCACAATAAGTAAGTACAAAGTTCAGCTTCGGGCACTCATTACAGCATGAGAAAGCATGCTGAGACAGCCTTCATTTATTGTGTAGTTACTGATTAAAGTCTATGTTACTCTCGTTTAAGCAGAGGGCAAGTCTGGGTTTCTTTGTGCCTCTGTGCCTCCATCACCAGCACAGCAGAGAAAGTGCACACAACGTGCCGTGTGCTACACGCCAGCCACTATTTGACTTCTTATACATATTTACTCTCTGTTATTCTACATGTTACTCTCCTTTCACATGACTCAGATGCCAAGTAGAGCAATGTAAGCTTGCAGAGCCCAGAGAACAGGGTCAGGGGCACAGGAGGCAGACGGGTCTTACAGCCACAAGGGCTATGACAAAGATCCAGATGCTGGGCCGCGCTGCAGGTGACAGAGCCTAGGGCAGTTTCAGCCCAGATCCCTTAAGTGTGGTGAGACCTAAGGCAAGAGAGGTTATTCAGCGCTGGTTTTGAAAGGCCAGTAGGAAGTCAGAAAGCCTGAGGGGAATCTTCCACCAATACCCCAGACTCAGGCACCTGTGGCCACAGCACTTCCGGCCTCCTGCAAACAAGGCAAGTACTGGACTCCTGAGCTACACCCCCAGATTGTCAGTCTGTCTCCTGTAGATTGCATGTCGCTCTCTGGACCCGATCCTGTACCCAGTCTGAGAATCTTTGTCTTGTCACAGATCTCTTTGAATTTATCTAAATGTGTTGACTTTGGATCTGTAAACAATGGTTGATTTTCATTCATTATATCATTAAGTATGTTCTTCTGTGTTCTCTTTTGCTCTGTGGACGCGGATTTTACAGGTATGGCATGGTTTGGTGTCACCCCACCCAGCATCTGACGGTTTACTTTTAGTCAATCTTTCTTTTTTTTCATTGTTCTTCAAATTGAATCGTTTCTAAAGGTCTAAATTTAAATCCACTGATTCTTCTGTGCATCCTCTGGTAAATTTGTAATTACACACTTAAACCATTTAGATTATAACTTTCTAGCTTTCTACATCTTTATTGAGATCCTCTATTTGTTGAGTCCTTATTAATATGATGATTTCTTTTTTTGGGGGGGACATTCCAAACAGATTTCTCTGCATAGCCCTGGCTGTCCTGGGACTGGCTCTATAGACCAGGCTGGCCTTGAACTCAGTCTCCTGCCTCTGCCCCCCCACCTCCCCCCCCCCCAGCCAGATGCTGACTCTGCATTCCAGAGCACAGTTCTTTACTGTGTGGGACATACTTACAGCACCTGCTTTGAAGCCTTCATCAGCCAACTCTGCTTTCTGCTCAGACTCCGTTAGGGCTACTGCCTTGAATATTCACATGTCATTTTTTGTTGGAGTTTTGGCATTTTTATATGCAGTAGCAGCTCTGAACCCTGTCACCACATCCCTTGCTGTCAATATTAATTGGACTAAACTCAGCAAGTAACGTATTTGCCATGTGTTAGGATTCTGTCTAAGCTCCTCCCCACAGTTACCTGGCAACAGTCAGGTGGGCCTGGCCCACTATAAAAGGGGCTGTTTGCCCCCTCCTCCCTCTCTTACTCTCTTACTCTTGCCTCTTGCCCTTTTGCTCCCCCTATCTCCCCATCCCCCCCTCAACGTGGTCATGGCCGGCCTCTACTTCTTTACTCTCTCCTTCTCTCTGTCCTTCTCCGCCCCTACTACCCCCTTAACTCACCCCACACACACACACCCTAAATAAACTCTATTCTATACTATACTGCGTATGTGTGGTCCCTTGGGGAAGGGATGCCTCGGCATGGGCCCGCTGAGGCATCCCCTTCCCCCATACCTCACCACACATCCCATAGAACCTATTCTTTACCTCTATATCTTTTTTTTTTTTTTTTTTTTTTGGTTTTTCGAGGCAGGGTTTCTCTGTGTAGCCCTGGCTGTCCTGGAACTCACTCTGTAGACCAGGCTGGCCTCGAACTCAGAAATCCGCCTGCCTCTGCCTCCCAAGTGCTGGGATTAAAGGCGTGCGCCACCACCGCCCGGCTCTATATCTTTTTATAAACACATCACCATGTGTCTGGTCAGTTTATGTTTTTTGTGTGAGTTTTAGCCCAGCGTTATAAATGTGGTACCTGTACCTGCACAGCTCTGGAGTCTACTAATAATTCGACCAGTGTACCTGAACCCTTCAGGAGGACGGGGTGGACAGTCCTTGTTACTGAGTTTCCCTGTGGGAAGAGGAATACCTTTGAAGTCCCATCCACTTCCATGTCTGTCTCTACCTTCCGTCGACTTTCTCGACTCCTCCTGTGCATTGGCTCAGAATTCTAATGAAGCATGAAGAGCTCATCTCTGTAAGATATTTTAGGTGCTCTAGAAATTCCCCACTAACCTCCCAGAAGGTCAGCAGCTCACTGTAACCAGGACCGTGATCACAGACGGCCTGGCTGTGGAGTCTCCTCTCTGGTTCCTACAGAGTTGGCTGCTGTTGCAGACAAGCCTGCTGGGTGTGTTCTGCCTTCTGTTACCACTCTAGCCTGCGGGCTGCCCGCTGCCCAAGAAACCTGTGCCGTTCAGTCAGTGATGCTCTACACTGCCAAACCGTGACTCCTGACCTCCCAAGAAATCAAGAATCTTTATTAACAGATACATGTGCACATGTCTCTGTCTTGTTTTTGTTTTCTTCAGTCTTTTCTGGACTATAAATATTGACACTCAAATTGCAGAATGGAACACTTGAAACTCTTCTGGGTCTGAAGGCTACCTGGTTCATGAATCAAATAAACATTTAAGTTAGCTTTCTTCAAGGTGCTTCATTTCTTTGACCCCAGAATCTCTTTAAAAGTAAACAGAGCTGAGGGCACGACTCAGTGATGGAGCCCTTTCCAGGCATGAACAAGGCTCCAGGTTAGACTCCCCAGTGTCACTGAAGGGGTTTGGGGGAAACCAACCCAACAGGCCTACGGGAAAGTCAACAGGCAGTTCTATGGTGGTCATTCATTACAGTGTTGAATAAACTTGTTTTCTTTCTAATAAATAAGTAAATAAAACCTAAATAAATCTTAAGGGATCTTGTATTCAGAAGACTCCTAACATCCCCTTAAGTTTCTAGGGGAAGGTAATGGCAGAGACAGGGAGGAGAGATTAATGTTATTTTCAGTATTTCAAAGACATCACATGGGAAGTGTATAATTACCAGAGGTAAGGCTGCCAAGCAAAGCCCCATGCTGGAGTTCTAAGCTTGGACTGGAATAACTTCAACACAATATGAGAATTCTGATTATCTTGTGTTGATTAGAGGGTTTTGTTGGTAATTATAAATAGCCTTGGTTAACAAAAGTGGAAGGGTAAGCCAATTATTACCTAATAAAACACTTTATTTTAATCCTGGGTGTGGGTTCCAGAGAACAAAGGAACAATCTAAGGGACCCTGGGAGATAAAATAAATGGAAACCTCTGATTTGGTGCAGACTTCCGGGGCACAATGGAGGGAACGTGAAGCCAGTCAGGTTGGCCAGAGAGCAACTTAATAAGAGAACACAAACCTGCATGTATAGGCAGCTCACCTACCCCTCCCTGCACGATACAGCGCTGTCACGTGAGTCCTGTGGTTTTTAAACAGCACAAAATGGAGACCTATGGCACCGAGAAGAGCCTTCTGCATTGGTGCTAAAATGACTAGCAGCATGTGGCTTTTAAGTAGTTGAAATATGGCTAATAAAACTGAGGAGATGATTTGTTTTTTTTTTTCCTTGAGAAAGGTTATCATGTACCCCAGGCTGACCTCAAACTCTCCATATAGCTGAGGATAGATGGCCTTGAACTCCTGCCTCCACATCTCAAGCACTAAAACTACAGGTTTGTGCCACCACCCCTGACTATTATTATTATTATTATTATTATTATTATTATTATTATTACTACTACTATTATTATTAAATAAGGACAAGTCCTTGATAGATTGCTTAACCTGACCTCAAATGTCTGGACTCCAGTAATCCTCTGACCTCACTCTAAATATAGCTGCTTGGTGAAGTTAGGGATGGGTCAACCATGAAAGGTCAGACCGAAACAGGCAAAATCAGAAGAGTGGAGACTGGCAAGAGGGTCCTGGGTATCCTGAGCATGAAATGAATGAATCACCTTGTGTCCCCCCAGCTTGCCAGGTTCAGAGTCGAGGCTCACCACATTCTCTCGAAGGTCAGCTAGGAAGAAACCAAGCCGGCTGCAGCCCTTGCTCTCCCCTCTGGTCTAGCCTGTCATTAGGCTGTTCTTGGAGGACTCTGAGCCAAGCCACTCAGGGTTAGTTAATATCTAGCTCTTACCCTGGAGGCCTCTCTCAATAGCTGTCTCTTAGGAGTTCTATCCTCCAGCAGAAACTTCTCATGGGCAGTTTTAGAGGTGACTCCAGGCATAATATGGCTCTCTCCAGTGAAGTTTGTGACATGGGGAAGGTAGAGAATAGGGAGATGTGTAGATCAGTCCAAAACTCCGAAACTTCAAGGGTAGAAGGTTTTATGTGGTCCTGGAAATTGATAATTCAGGAGATACGGGTTCAGCTCCCTTCCTAGTCCTGAGGAAGGCAGGAAAAAAATGTCACAGACACATCGGGAAGGACAAGAGCTGAATGGAAGACAAGCGTTTCTCCAGCTGCGGGCATTCTTGGCTGTGCTGGTGGTTCCTGCACAGTGCAGAAGCCCTTTGCCTTCAGACAATCCCAATTCCATCACGCAGTTCTTGGGATAACGTCCTGTGTTTTGCTGTTTTCTTCAGCAAGCCTTGGCCAGTGCCTGTGTTTGAATTGTT
>BTHU01000021.1:41800182-41977682 GCA_036184795.1 Tokudaia tokunoshimensis | reverse complement strand
TATTCTTGTCTCTAGCAGGCCTTGGTTGAAGTTGAGCCCAGTGGATTGCTCTAGAACCATTTCCCACCTTCTGTAAAGAGCCCAGGCCCAGGAGTACCAACAGGTCAGTGAAAGAGATGAATAACAGTGAGAGGCAAAGGAAAGAAATTAACAACATACAGACTCGCTTGAACTAGAAGCCAATAAAGAAACTTAGTGACTTCAAGCCCATCTTTGGGATACAGTCATAACATGAGCTTTAGGTTTAGAAGATGAACCAGAGCAGAGACCACAGACCCAATCCAATTATAATCAAAAGATAATATTGATTAGCTGCTACCAAGATGAGAGTCTTCAAGCCAAATCTCAGGTATGTCCTGAAGGAGAGGTGGGGGGAAGGGATTTTAAAAGAGAACCCCCCCCCAAGACCTTCAGTATCTATACAAGAAAGCAAACACTCTTCTGTTCTGCCAAGTTGAGTAGTTAAGGCAACTCAAAACAATCTTTGGCTATCTACAGAAGCAGGTTACAGAAGCCAAAAAAACAAAACCAATAATATAACACGTAGATAGTCAAGGCTGTACATTTCTGGATGGGGTTTCACTGAGTCAGGATACTGGGAACTTAACTTCCAGGGACTGCAATCAGGGACAAATGGCTAGTGAGTACCAACATAAATGCCTGGCTATCACAAGGCCAAGAGATAATGCAATCTCAGTCAAGGCGTAAGCTTGTAATCACTATCTCAGTTCTAGGTCTGTAAGATGGTGTCAAGTCCTTACTGCGTAGGCATCAGTCATTTCCTGGGAGATGACTCCTCTTGCTCGGGATGATGTCATCGTAAGGTAATCTATCTGGGAGAGACTCTGCTGACCCTGGACTCCAAAGGGCCTGCAGGTTTCGGACACCTGCTGAAGACTTCCTGTGTCCTTGGAGATCTGGGTCAGGAGATTGCAAAAAAGCCAACAGTAGGGAGGTCACTCTCTGTGCCTTTGGCTTCAAAGCGGGGTGAAATAGGCTAAATAACAACTGTTTTTGGACAGATGCTTCTTGAGTGATCAAAGAGTATGTGCAGAGTTAAGCTGGTGACTGACCCAAAATAAAAGAGACAGACAACACAAAAGCATGGAGGCTTTGACATCGTTCATACCATGACTTACTCTAAGCCCAAGTGAGCAACCAAAGCTTTTCAGGAAAATGGTACCTAAACGCCAATCAAAGGTCTCTGGCCTGGCAGTGGTGGCACACGCTTTTAATCCCAGCACTTGGGAGGCAGAGGCAGGAGGATTTCTGTGTTCGAGGCCAGCCTGGTCTACAGAGTGAGTTCCAGGACAGCCAGTGCTACACAGAGAAACCCTGTCTCGAAGGAAAAAAAAAAAGAGGTCTCTCTTAAGAGCCTTCTAGAAATCTGTGGGACTTTAAGGGTTAATTAATGGTTTGGGTGTACTGATGGCTTAGAGTGGTCAAGGGTCAGCACTTCTGAGCATGCTCAAATGTACAGACCAGGCCCTATATTGAGGAGTTTCCTAAATGGTGCATGGCTCCTTTCCTTTCCTTTCCTTTCCTTTTTCCTTTCCTTTCCTTTCCTCTCCTCCCCCCTCCCCTCCCCCCTCCCCTCCCCTCCCCCCTCCCCTCCCCTCCCCCCTCCTCTCTCCCCTCCCCTCTCCTCTCTCCCCTCTCCTCTCCTCTCCTCTCCTCTCCTCTCGTCCTCTCCTCTCCTCTCCTCTCCTCCCCTCCCCTCCCCTCCCCCCTTCCCTCCCCTCTCCTCTCTCCCCTCCCCTCTCCTCTCTCCCCTCCTCTCCTCTCCTCTCGTCCTCTCCTCTCCTCTCCTCTGTCCTCTCCTCTCCTCTCCTCTCCTCTCCTCTCCTCTCCCCTCCCCTCCCCTCTCCCCTCTCCCATCCTCTCCTCTCGTCCTCTCCTCTCCTCTCCTCTGTCCTCTCCTCCCCTCCTCTCCCCTCCCCTCCTTTCTTCTCTTCTCTTTGCTTCTCTTTTCTTTTCTATATACTGCAAGGCAGTTCTATTGCCGACCTGGGCTGTCACCACCCAAGAGGCCAATCTCATTCCTATAAGATGATCTGCCCCCAGATTATAACCCCCTCCATCATAAACAGTAATTCTTATCTTGGAGTGAGGGGTGGGAGTGAAGAGGGTGGTTTGTCCTGTTGTTACTGGAATCAGGATTCAAGGGGACAATTCAAAGACAATGACTTGTCTTTGTACCTATGGCCTCAAGGAGTGTGAGATAGGTCAAGTAGACAGGCACTGCTAGTATGATTACCAAACAACAGTCTGCACCAAAGTAAATGAGACAGACTCAAAAGGAAGCCCCCCACATTCCATGTTATGATTCTGTTACCAGTTCCCTGTGGACCCACAGGAAGAGTCCATGATTTTTAACAAAAGCAGGTTCTCCGTGCCTATTAAAAACTCATTATTAAAAAAGGTTGTGCCTGGGACAGACTTTAAAGCTATTGGCCTAGACAATACTTTCCCCAAGTCTACCTTCTGTGTGTGCAGCACAGGTGGTCTTGTAGTGGACTTCTGAACGATATACAGTTATGCCATTCCATGAAAGTATTCCTGAGAAATACTAAGATGCTAAAACTATCTTGGGTAAAACTGGTCTCTGAACCAGCTATAAATTCCTAAGGTAAACTGGTTTCTGGACCAGCCCAAAATTCCTAGGCAATGTGACCCTGAGCTAAATGTTAAGCCTGACCATTTGGCAGTTCTCTTTCCCAAGCTGCCTTTCAGTATATGTCACAACTGCATTTTTTTTTCTTGCCCTTAGAATTTCAAACTAACTGGAGGTTGAGGCTGCTTCCCACTAATCTGCTTGGGACAGTCCCACTAGTGGTTACTAAAGATTCCACTGGCTTATTCAGGCCTCTTGGGAGTTTTTCTCTTTAGGTACCCCATAGCAGTATATGTATGGGGCATACACATGAGCATGCAGAGGCCCAAGGAGAACACTGGGTATTCCCTCTATTGCTCTCTCCCTAGTGCCTTGAGACACTGACTCTTACTGAACCTGAATCAGCAAATATCCAGAATGTACCTCTCTGTCCCTCAGTGCTGGGTGTTACAGGCATGCAGAGGCAGGCCTGGCTTTTTTTTTTTTAATTTATTTTATGTATATGAGTACTCCATTGCTCTCTTCAGACACACCAGGACATCAGATCCCATTACAGATGGTTGTAAGCCACCATGTGGCTGCTGGGAATTGAACTCAGAACCTCTGGAAGAGCAGTTGGTGCTCTTAACTGCTGAGCCATCTCTCCAGGCCCCAGGCCTGGCTTTTTACATGTGTGCTTGGGATTTGAATTCAGATCCTCATGATCCCAAAGCAAGCATTCTTAGCCATTGAGCCATCTCTCCTTATTCCAATCATGTCTATCGTCTCTTTCTTTTATTCACTTGGTGTGTGTGTGTGTGTGTGTGTGTGTGTGTTAAAATAGAAACTAACAAAAGGAAAACACAGGACATATATATGATTACGTGTTAAATCATGTGCATCAAACTAGTCATCTATCATAAACTATTAAAAATGATGTTTTGTGGAATGCAGGGAGGTTGTACGGGGAAAGCTTTTATAGAACTCTCAAGGCCCAGGACTTGGAGGACAGAGGGTAAGACCCTCTTCTAGTGCCTTGCAGAGGAAGGTTTGCTGCAATCTTGTTGCATACACAGAACCTCAGCCCGGACACTGTGTGACACCTGCACAGAAAACATGTAGAGACCCAGGGCAGCTGTGCATGCCCTGAGGCCCCAAGATATTTTATTGTTAGAGCATTGAGCATTGCTTATCGTCACTGCATGTCACTGCTTTGAAGGAATAAATGTTTAATTTTCAGACACTTAAGATATTAATATCAGAGTTATTCATTTAAATACAAAGGTCTCAGAGCTTGTACTATGGGAAGAATACTTTGCTAAGGCTTTCAAATAATAAACATTCCACATACGGTGCTGCAAGGGTTCTGTGATTTTAGCACTAAGGAGAAGCCCTCAGAGCTCAAGAGTCTGACTGCAAATATCAGAAAGCCCAAATAAAACTGGATATTGGGGGAAAAAATACAACCGTTCAGAAAAGAAGTCTAGGGCAGCTTCAGGGCTGGTTAATTTCCTGATCTGATGTTCCATTTTTGGGTTTCAGCTCTTTCCATTGTTCTGGTCCTCACTGCTTGTCCGTGAGGCTGGCTCCCTTCCTGGTCCCCATATTGCTGCCACAGCTTCTCACTCATACGTGTCTAGAGGTAGAAAGGGAACTCCGGCCGGGCGGTGGTGGCGCACGCCTTTAATCCCAGCACTTGGGAGGCAGAGGCAGGAGGATTTCTGAGTTCGAGGCCAGCCTGGTCTACAAAGTGAGTTCCAGGGCAGCCAGGGCTACACAGAGAAACCCTGTCTCGAAAAACCAAAAAAAAAAAAAAAAAAAAAAAAAAGAAAGGGAACTCCGCTGTGTTTATCTTTTTTAAGCTCAGAGCAAATCCGGCTAGAGACTGTCCCCCAGACTTTGCCTCAGTTATCCTGGTTGGTATGTTCCACGTCCATGCTTAAATCAATAACTTTGCAAAGGACAAAACCATTTTGTCCTTTTGACCAACCACTATCCATCCTCCTTTGTTACAAGGGGACAGTCTTTGTGGAAAAGCATGACCACCCTGGATGGAGTGAGCAACTGAGAGGAAGTATAGAGGGGCTATGAAGACCACAATAGTGTGCAACCCACAATTAATGATCTCTAAATTTCTCCCACTCACCAAATCTATTTGCTTTGTCCATATACAAACCTGGCACAGTATAGGACCTGGGATTTTGATGCAGGCAGACAAGTGATGCAGCTCACAGGCCACACTCAGAACCCAATTTGTGATGGGTACCACACCAGTTATAAAATCCTAAAACCTTGGTGGAATGATTGTTAAGGGTCTGTACAGTTCTCTTACTCAGACGGCAGGAGAAAGGCAGGTGAGCAAACAAATCTTCCAAGGAGAGATCTATCCTAAGACCAGCACAGGACCTGTGCTGGCTAGTTGTACATCGTTGACATAAGCTGGAGTCATTTGGAAAAAGGGAACCTCAGTTAAGAAAATGCCCCCACCAAAGCAGCCTGTGGGGCCTTTTCTTAATTGATGATTTATGTGGAAGGGCCCAGTCCCCTGTGGGTGGTGTGACCCCTGGATGTTTCTGGGTGCTATAAGGAAATGGACTGAGCAAGCCGGTCAGCAGCACTCCGCCATGCCTCTACATCAGCTCCTGCCTCCAGGTGTCAACCCTGGACTCCTGCTTTGGCTTCTCTCAGTGGAGTGTGACCCAGGACATGTAAACCAAGAGAACCCTTTCCTCCCCAGGTTACTTTTGGCCAGTGTTTTATCACAGCAACAGAAACAGGGCCAAATGACTCTTTCTACAGGGAAAGGGTCAAGTTGGATGTACGGTGTCTATTTTACAAAGAAAGGGAAGCTTTCTATTTAACTCACTTAAAACATTCTTCATTCCATGATGCCTTTGACCACTGGAGTGGCCTCAGAGGCAGACTAGATGGGCAGACAGGTCCACAAGAATACCCTTTCAAGCCGGGCGGTGGTGGTGCACGCCTTTAATCCCAGCACTTGGGAGGCAGAGGCAGGTGGATTTCTGAGTTCGAGGCCAGCCTGGTCTACAGAGTGAGTTCCAGGATAGCCAGGGCTACACAGAGAAACCCTGTCTTGAAAAACCGAAACAAACAAACAAAAAAACCAAACAAAAAGAAAGAATACCCTTTCAAAAGCAGAATCTCGCTCCCCAACGCCATCCACAAAAACTTTTATTCCTTTAAAAGGTATCTAAATATCTCTTTCATTTGAGGCAGGGTTTCTCTGTTATTTCTCTTAAAGGTGTTTAGGAAACTGTAATTTCATGTTCAAGTTATTCTTCCTGTGGTTTTGTGTCATAATTGCCCCGAATAAAAGAACATGTTGTATCTGGCAATGGGGGCAGGCCCACACCTTTAATCCCAGTGTTCACAAGGAAGAGGCAGGTGAATTTCTGAGTTCGAGGTCTGCCTAGTCTACAGAGTGAGTTCCAGGACAGCCAGAGCTCAAACACACACACACACACACACACACACACACACCAATCAAACAAGCTTTCTGGGAACCAGGGAAATAGGGCAGCATGCCAAGGCACTTACCACTAGCCTGGAGCTCATGTGGTGGAGGAGAGCCAACTCTCGGAAGCTGCGCTCTGACCTTGTGCAGGCTGGTTTCATGTCAACCTGAAGCAAGTCAGAGAGCACTGGGAAGAGGGAACTTGCACCTGAGAAAGCACCTCCACCAGTCAGTCTGTGGGCAAGCTTGGAGAGCATTTTCTGGGATGGATGATGGACGTGGAAGGGTCAGTCCCACTGTGGGCACTGCAACCCCTGGGCTGGTGGTCCTGGCTGCTATAGAAAGCAGGCTGAATAAGCCAGGACAAGCAAGTCAGTAAGCGGCACTCCTCCATGGCCTGTGCATCAGTTCCTGCCTCAAGGCTCCTACCCCGACTTCTGTGGGTGATAAGCTGTATGATGAAATCAACGTTTTCCTCCCCAATTTGCTCTTGGGTATTTTGTCATAGAAACAGACCCTAAGTCAGACCTCTGTACCGCAACTTTTTACATATGCACTATTCTGTCTATGCACATGCATACATATGAACATAATACTTTTTTAAATTAAAAAATGTGTCTATTTCTAAAATAATCCACATAGAAACAAAGTCAATTAAATTTTATTTCAACCAAGAATATAAAATCAATGTGATGTAACTTATCGCAGCGGAACAGTCCCTTTGAGAAGGGGGGCTGGCTAACCCCAGAGCAGAAGCACCCAGTTCTGAAGCGCCTGAGGCCACACACCCTGCACCCTCAGAGCGGGCGTCTGAGGGCAGCAGGCTTGGCGTACACACATCACAGCAGAGCAAGGAGAGTCACGGCAATATCTAATCATACAGAGGGGGTGCGTGCAGAAAATGACCAAAAAGATAGACAGGTACACTTCACAAATATGCATTATCAGGAATACAAACTAGTTTAGAAAGGACATACTGTATAACATATATAAAAAGTACTTTCAGTTGTTATTAAAAAGGACATCTCGGTCCTGGCTTTGTATAATGCTTTTAGTGTCTATCCAGACAAAGCTTTTTTTTTTTTTTTTAAAAAATTAAATAGTATTAACTTACTCACTACGTAGGTGGTAACAGTGCATTAGGTATTTCCCATGTAACACATTAGCATCACTCCCTAGGGAAAACAGCTTGGAAGGGCAAGTATCCTGGGTACCATACACTTCTGAAGTCCCTCGAACACTGGCCTTTGGGGCTATGATGTTTGTAACTATTCTTGACGATTATGGGGACCTAAACTGCCACACTTTGTATAAAATTATTATTTGTACTGGACTCCTCCGAGCCTCCATTAAGTCCAACGCCCATTCCTTGTCTTTCTCATCACCTAGGGAGCAGTGCATGGCTGCTGCTACATCTTGACTCAGAAGCAGAGCAAGCTACAAGTCCTACTCTCCCATTCCGTTTCCTTTCAGCAGAGCATTATCTCAGAGGCTGCGAGTATGTGAACGTGAGGCCACCCCTTCCTGGCATGAAGCTATGTTACAGAGTGCAGAATGTCAGAGCTCCAAGTCCTAAGGTTTCAAAAGCACAGAATAGAAATAGACTTGTCTCTTGATCTCTGCATCTCACCTCATGGTTTACTTCATCAAAAGGCCTCAAATTACCAACTCACGCTACAGTACTTTTAGCTACTCTGCCCCCGGATGCCTGCCTGAATCCCTTCCCCCAAACACCCTGCCACAGAGCTACCTCTAAAAGTGACTTAATATAAAGAATAGAAACCTTTCAACTCAATCATTCACTCCTCCCTAGACTCCGAAGCTTCCCCCTAAATCAGAGGATGCCTCCCTGTGTCCCCAGAGAACAAAATAGTATCTAATGAATGTTCAAAGAGAAATACCATCACTTCAGGCTCACAAAGGTAAATTCCACCCTTAAGAAGCTTCACAGGTCCCATCAGAGGTCCCACCCCATGGACTATGGCCTTAATGTATACGAAAGGCTTTGCTTCCTTCACAGAGAAAGGAAATAACAAATAGAAATTATTTCTGAGAGGACTGGGCACAGGTGTGCATTACCAACCCTGAGGCAAGAAGAGAAAAATCAAAGGACCAGAATCAGTGCAGTGATGTGGAACCCAGCTGTACAGAGAGTGGAGTTTTCTGGCTATGTCCTGGAAAACACTATACTGGAAGTAAATGACAAAGTGCCCTGTTTGAGTCGGTTTTACCAGAACAGTCCTGTGAAAGTGTGAGTGCATACTGCCAGAGCTGTGCATCCACTTTGTGTACAAAGAACCGTTTTGTTTTTATATATACACACAGACTAGGGGCTAATGCCTTTTATTAAACTGAGCTCATTCGAGGGCAAGAACAGTTTCTGTTTTCACTGTAATTCTCTACCACCACTTAGTAGAATATGCTCTGTCCACAAGGGCCACCCAACTGCTGCTGAAGGCTGCTGTGAACATTTCAAATATGCATAGATGCCTTTTGTGACAGCTAATCCCTGGCTTTCTCCTCAAGTGGTCGGACACAGACCTGCTTCCCCATAACACTGATTACCATAAAATTCAGAAGCAGAGTTATCCGAGTGGGTTCAGAAGTAAACAAAAGGACCTTCATATCATGTGACAGTTGTAAGTCAACCACATGGCACAGACATCCCACATGAGTTTATTATCACTGGATCGGCTGTAACAAGGAACTGTCTCCTCTTCTTTGTTTTTCTACCCAGCAGAGCACTGAGCCTGTGATAAGGGAGAGGTGGCCCTGGACAAAGAGGCTCAGGGCACAGGACAGAACTTTATATAGATAGCTACATTATGCACAAGGCTGAATCTTATTTTAAAAAAATATAAGGGATAAAAAAAATCTAAGGAGACAGTCAAAAACTCCTCCCAATGAAGCATGTCACGTGTCAATGACTTCGTTTTCGGTCCTGGTGTGCATTGTCAATATACAGCCTTTATTACTATTTATAAGCCTCATTATGCTGAAATCAGTATGGTCCTGGCTGACGACAGTATCACATCAATAGTGCAAAATGTATACTGGCTTCTAAAAATCTTATTTTACTTGTATATGGACCCCAGAGTATCATAACCAGGTAGATAGGTTCACAAGAATAGTTTTTTAAAAATGCATATAGTTTGCATATACAATTGGCTATTTTTTCTAGCTCAAGAAACATTGAGAACAAGGCTGGTGCTGCTCGGAGCATCAGAACACAGATGTTCTGCCCCTGTACTACAATGGGGGCTCTAAGCCTTTACATCTCCTCTTGATTCTGGAGGTGGGGGTTCCTCAAAAGTAGCTAAGAAAGAACTCCCCTCTAATTCGTAGATCATGGAAATGCAAATATTCACCTCATCTACTTTACACTATCTGCCCATAGTTCTTAGGCACAATTATTAAGGTTTTTCCTAGGGGCAAAAGAAAGCATTCAGTGCAATACAAAAGATTCTTGACAGCGTTAAGTCTCAGCAACAGCAAAATTATGCATATATAATACATACTTCAGACATGAATGAAACCTAAAATTTTAACATGCTTTAAAAATAGTCACTTTATGCTTAATGTACATACAAATGGAAAACACTGCAGATGAATTAACAGGCTTCTGTTGAGTATCCTTGATTATGGAAGAAAGTTACTTATGCTGACCAGATGTGAGGAGAATGCAGAGCCAGCAGCTCCTTCAGAGAAGCCTCTGACGCTATGCATGGAAAGAGCTTTTCCTTCAAGTGGAAGAAGCGTGCTCTGATAGCATGAATCCTTGTGAGGTCCAGTGCAGGAAACAGTCTCTTCAGACTTCCCAGGTGAGTCCCAAAGGACTGGATTCCATCAAAGCTCTTGAAACCTCTTTTAAAGTAGACTTAGCTACATGAAGTTAAAATTAT
This sequence comes from Tokudaia tokunoshimensis, assembly GCA_036184795.1. NCBI lineage: Eukaryota > Metazoa > Chordata > Mammalia > Rodentia > Muridae > Tokudaia > Tokudaia tokunoshimensis. The sequence continues at coordinate 41,967,712 of BTHU01000021.1, read as the reverse complement.
AATTACTGAATATTATTCAGAATATGATGATTCTGGGAACTGAGTTCCCCATGAATGATTATATAAAAACCACCAAGTACTTCAGTTCTTCATAGCATAAGCAGGTAGCTGCAAAGACCTAAGCTGTTTTTGGTTGTGGGTACCATCTGTCCCACACTTGTCTTTCACTAGACCTTCCCTGAAAGAGATAAATAAAAACATAATAGTAAAGTACTTTGGGACAGTAACAGTTTCTTTTTAAGACTTCCAAGAGCAAAGCAGTTAGTCTGTGAAGACTGTGTAGTGCTTTAAAAGGTGCATTTGACTGGTGTTGCTAAATCAGTTCATGAAGTATAAAACTATACACCACTGGAACCCTGTTCCTAGAACATTGAAATCCTAAGAAAAGATAAACGATAATGATTGCTACAGCGTGAGAAAGGTGCACCAGAAACTCCTTCAGAAACTGCTGAAGGACGGACGCAGAAGTGCTGGGGTACATCAGACGCTTCTTCAGGAAAGTCACAGAGGGATGCATGCAGGGAAGAGGGCTGGGGACACTTCACAAGAATCTTCTTTAAGTCAATGAAGAAGAGATATTAGTCCTACAAAACACTTAGCATGCAAAGGTTTCCTCTAGAGCGTCTGCACTTTGCATGATGTCAGTCTTCATTCTGGGGTTCTCTGTAACGCAGACCCCACCCTGCGGGAGTCTGTGCTCCAAGCTCTGCTTTCCTAGGCCAAGCAGAGGGAGTGGGTCAGTACCGGTGGGCCTGGTGAGATGGGTGGTACTGGGTACTCTGCTGAGATGACGAGTAGCCTAGCGTACTCTGGGACTGAGAGGACCCCTGAACGCTGCTTTGGTAATTCAGGCGAGAACTGGAGTGCTGGAAAAAAAAAAAAATAGAAAAGGGGGCAGGGAGTTACTGACTGTAGAGAAGGTTCAAGGCACCAGTCACAGCAGAACAGATAGATACTAGCTACTTTCATCATGAGGCTTCTGCTATATTCTGCTTATCTGAAGCTGTAGCCTGCTCAGACTGTAACTACCCTGACTTTACACTGACTTTGGCTAGGTAGTGGGGAGGGGGAGCTACACTGATGAAGACACACAGGAAATAAATTTCTGAGATGTAATTTAACCTTTTACATAACCGATATCTGACAACAAAACAATTTGGTAGATGAAAAAAATGCAATCAGTAAGATATAACCACATCCTGTGACTTCTCACTTTCAATAGTAAATAGTAAAATAGTCACAAGCTGTGACTAGAAAACCAATCCTTCAGCAGGAGTTTTCAGAGGCAGAAGCCAGGGACACTGGAGCCCTACCAACAAGCAAACAAGCAAGGCTGACAGGCATGCTAGTAGTAAGGACCCCAATGCTTCAGGGAATAGTCAAACTTCAGGTAATACTTAAAACAAAACATTCTAATAAATCTTATTTCCCATCTAGAAATAAAGTAATTTTCCTACTCTACTGACCCCAAGAGAACAGGTGTGAACAGCTGTCAGCTAAGACCTTGTGCTAAAACAACTTTTAAAATGACATTTTCTTTTTCAACAGGAAGAAAAAAAATCTTCATATCCGCCCCCTCCCCCCCCCCGCCCCTTGCTCTATGTGTCTGTGTTCTGTTCTGTGTTGAAGGCGGGTCTCGCTCTGTACCCCAAGTTGGCCTAGAACTCACTACGTGGGCTATGCTGGCTCAGCAGCCTTTCTCTGAGAGCCTCGGCCTCTCAGAGCTCCTCTCTCTGAAGTGTAGAGCACAGTAGCTTACACTGAAACAGCCCACACATGGAAACCACCACACCAGGCAGTCCTCACCACAGTTCAGTGTGCTGCTGAGTAAAACAAGGTTAAGTAACCTGGGCTTGAGTACAAGAGAACAAAGGAGTCCTTATGATAAAACAAACCTAAGTTTCCTTAATTAGTGGTACAGATATAATTTCCTTGTATTATCTGGTGTTACTACAACTTTAGTAGGACTTCTGATCATTGCAGTGTCTCAGCCTTAACCCCTTCCCGTGTCTATGTGGCTACTGACTATTTCCCCCTCAGCGAGAGCAAATCTTCTCAGGACCTGTCTCTATTCTAAGTGTTCTTGACTTTGTCCAAGGAGGACACTTTGCTTGTGTCATGTCTTTCTTATGTGGCCAATATGGATGACATTTCTTAAAAGGAGCCTCAAACCTCCCTCCTTTCTTGTTATGACAAACAAGTCCTGATACAAAGTATCTCACAAGTACATGAAATAAGACTAGAAACTATCTTTTCATATAATGCTAGAAATGTAAAATCTAATTTTTATATAAGACCCTGGAGCTAAGAACTATTTAACTCTAAAAGGATATGTTAAAAGTCAATTTTCCATTTCATAAAATATATTCCCATCAAAAAGGAGAAAATTCAGGGGTGGACCTGATAATCCGATGGCATAACGGGCCCGCCTGAGTTTGTACCCGAAGGCCCAATCCGGGGCTTCTTGTTTGGAGGCACCTGATTCAGCCCGGAGTCCTGGCTGTGCTGCAGCCCCGCGCCAGCGCCCCCGCCCCCAGCAGTGGCTCCCCCAGCAGTTCCATTGGTTTGGGCACTGCTCTGCTGTGGTGGGGGAGCCTGTGGGGGGGCGGCTGCCTGCTGTGGGGGGGCTGCAGGCTGCTGATGTGCATTCTGCTGCTGCGGCTGGTTCTTTTAAGGGGAAGAAAGATTGGAAATTTTACTGTGAAGCCAGACAAACAGGAAATTCCTTTCAATGCTTGATATGCACATATGACTGGTGACACACCTGGGGTGCACAGCCTGGTTGCACAGGTGTGAACAGTGGCACACCTGGGGTACACAGCCTGGTTGCATAGGTGTGACTGGAATGACTGAGATGGGTAAACATCAAAACACATCATTCCTAAAGCATAACACAGCAAACCCAGGATAATAATGCTCCCTGAAGTTCACTGAGACTGTGGCATCTCCAAATCAAATGGATACTAGGAGTTATGGGGCAGGTGGTGGTGGTGGTGCTGTAAAGCACATGGGGAAATACCTCACCCTCCTAAAGCAACCAAAAGCTCTTCCAGTCAGGATTCTGGAAAAGAATGCTGGGGAGTGGCTAATAGATTCTCTTAACATAAAGAATGGGGAGGGGAGGAGGATTGTCCTGCAGAGGCACAGCAGGATGGGGCTGGCATTGCCTGAGCAAAATGAGGAACAACTGGGAACAGAATGGGCAACTAAAACAAAACAGGAAGTTCAGTTTAGCCCTCAGTACATGACTCAAGTGTACGCCCAGTTATCTTTCTGCCGTTCTTGCTTCCTGAAAGGCAGTGCTGCAGGAAGCTTGTACCTTGTCGCCTTTCTCTTCTGGTTCATCTTCATTAAGGAATTCTCTTTTGGGGTAGGGAATCTGGCAGCCAGCAAACACACTAAAACCATTTAAAGAAATTCATATCAGTACCTGAAGTCTGGAAATCCATCACCTTACTTTAAAAGTTTACTTTTTCTTTCTTAACTTACATCCTATTCCTCACTGTGGCTGGTGTTTGCTGGACATCTTCCAACCAACTTAAATTAAGCAATAAGGAAGGAGCAAGTCATCGTTCGCTCTTCCTGCTGACTGCCACTTTCAATGTCAAGATAGGCCTGCTGCTAGCAAGCTCGTGTGCAAGACACAGAACTGTCCACACTGATTCATCAGCACCAATTGGAACTGACTTTGTATCTGCTTCAACATGAACATCGATTTCCCCTTCAGAAAAGTAAGTGCATTTCTAATACACAGGGCTGGAGCATAAGCCTGGCAAGGTGAGAGGGGAAAGGGTCGCGGGCAGTCACAAGCTCCACCCCTTTGGCAGACCTCTCATCTCCCTGCATGCATCTGAGTCCCGCCTGTCCAGCCTGCTTTCCTGTGAACTGGCATGGCCTCTCTGAGGAGGTCTTCTCTGCAGGCAGTTCTCATGAGAAAGCAGTACACGTCCAGCACCTTTGACTTGGAACAAAGACCATGGAGGGGGAAATGAACACTTACTCTAGTGTTGGCAGGGGGTCTTCCTGGAAGTAAGGGTCCTGCAGAGCCTGCTCTGAGGTGATTCTCTTGGTTGGATCCATGGTGAGGAGTTTCTGAAGCTATAACAATAAATAAGAAATGTGACAACATTTGAAAACTACCTGACATTTGTGTAAATGTCTAACATGATTAACAGCAAATACATCTCTTACACATATGTACACACATGTGTGCATGTGCATGTGTTTATAAGTCTGCTCTTCTATGTGGGTTCCAGGGATTGTGGATCACCCAGGTTGTCAAGACTTGTCAGCATGTGCCCTGACCACTGAGCCACCTAGCCAGCCCTCACATCATCTTGTACTGTACACCTAGCAGTATACACATAGTCATGAAATTACCAATAAAGCCCCTTACAATTCTCTTTTCTCTGATATAAATCATTTAATAAATTAAGACAAGTAGTTAAGGAAGATTCCTCAACAGATTAAGATTTAATTTCTCAAGTATCCAACAATTAATTAATTTCTTCCTTCCTTTCTTCTTTCCTTTTGAAAGGAAGACTGGCTGGGACAATCACGTAGTAAGCAGGAACAGATGTGTGTGTGCTTATGAGGTCTCAAACTGGGGCAGAAGCACCTACCAGGAGGAACACTTTGCTGTCGGGCTTGACCTTGTGTTTCTCCATGTACTTTATGAGGCTGCTGTTGGCATACCTGCAAGACACAAGCACATGGCGAGAGGAACACATGTGATTCACATTCCAAAAGGAGAGCTCTTCAGGCAAGTCTCTTTAAGGTCCATGTGCAGACACATCACTCACTACTTACACTTATGAACAAGCAGGGCTGCTATAAACTGCATTCCAGAGTCTTAGTGCTGAAGTCCCTTTAGATATGGTTATGCACCACCATCAGAGCTAGAAACACACATATCCTGAGACTCAGCAACTGCTCTGGTGCAAATTACATCTAAGAGATGGTTTGCTCTGCTTCTCCTTTTGCAGTGCCAGAGATCCTGAGTAGCTCATGCATGTTAGACATGAACTCTACAGCTAAACAGCATCTCCCTACCTTTTACCTTTTTATTTTGAGACAGGTCTCACTAAGTTGTGCACGATGGCCTTGAACCACCCTCCCATCTCAGCCTTCTGAGCAGCTAGAATCACAGGCCTTTGTCACCAGGCCTAGCGTAAGCGACACATAAGTATCAGGACACAGGAGAATATTCTTACTAGCATCTTTGTAGTAGGAAAACAAACAAAAAAGACTCCGCCAACCCCAAACCTATAAACAACCAAACATCCACCCACTGAAGAAACTAAACAGCTAGGTTAATATTATTTAAAATTTAAATGGTTTCAAAATATAAAAATATAATCAATTGTTAGTGTATAATAATTTACCTTTCCAGCCTTTTACAATTTATATTTGAAGCAGCATTGGTACCTATTAATAATGTTTAAATAGAGGGCGGGAGCGCACCAGCCTCCTATTGGCAACCTCTGCTCTGGGGATCGACTGCACTGAGCATCCAGGTACCCATGGACTCCCCAATATAACATCGCTTGGGACACAGCCTGTTGGGCTTCCATCTGCGCCTAAGAGCGGGGCAGCTCTGTGGTCGTCTGGGCACCAGCTCTGCTGTGGGCCATCTGCCCTGCAGAGTGATCTGTGCCGAGAGGGTGCAGAGTGCACTCCGCCATCTTTGCTCCAGCAACAGGGCAATTGGGACCTCCAGGCACAGGGACAATCAAGCATAATATCACTTGGGTCTCAGCCAGCTTGTGTGCTCCCTGCTCCAAAGAGCTGGGCAGTTCTGTGGTCACCTACACAGCTATGCTGTAGGACATCTGCCTTGCAGAGGGACCCTCACTGGTTGAGAGCGCACCTGCACAGGGCAGGAGCAGACCAGCCTCCCCTTGGCGACATCTGCTCAAGGGATCGACTGCACTGAGCCTTTGGATGTGCAGGGACTCCCCAATATAACATCACTTGGGGCAAGGCACATCAGGGCTCCAAAGTCACTCAGGAGCAGGGCAGCCCCCCAGCAATCGGTGCTAGGGGAATCCCGGTAATCCACGGGGGTCAGAAATAGCCTTGCAGACTCACAGGAGGTCCAACCAACAGCCAGGGACAGCAGGGCCAACTAACACCAGAGGTAACCAGATGGCAAAAGGCAAACGTAGGAACTTTACTAACAGAAATTAAGGCAATATGGCACCATCCAAACCCAACTCTCCAACAGCAGCAAGTCCTGGATACCCCATCACACCCGAAAGACAAGATCTGGATTTAAAATCACTTCTCATGATGCTATTAGAGGATTTCAAGAAGGACACAAATAAATCTCATAAAGAAATACAGGAGAAGCCGGGCGGTGGTGGCGCACACCTTTAATCCCAGCACTTGGGAGGCAGAGGCAGGAGGATTTCTGAGTTCAAGGCCAGCCTGGTCTACAAAGTGAGTTCCAGGACAGCCAGGGCTACACAGAGAAACCCTGTCTCGAAAAACCAAAAGAAATACAGGAGAACATGAATCAACGGGTAGAAGTCCTTACAAAGGAAACACAAAAATCGCTTAGAGAAATGCAGGAGAATATGGGTCAAGTCACAGAAGCCCATAAGGAGGCAACACAAAAATCGCTTAAAGAAATGAATCAACGAGTAGATGCCCTTACAAAGGAAACACAAGAATTGCTTAAAGAAATGCAGGAGAATATGGATCAACAGATGGAAGAAACAGATGGAAAAATTCCATGAGGAGGGAACACAAAAATCGCTTAGAGAAATACAGGAGAACTTGGGTCAACAGGCAGAAATCCTGAAAGAGGAAATGCAAAACTATCTTAAAGAAATACAGGAAAATGCAAACAAACAAGTGAAGGATCTCAGCAAATCCATCCAGGATCTAAAAAAGGAAGTGGAAACAACTAAGAAATCACAAAGGGAGACAACTTTGGAGACAGAAAACCTTGGGAAGAAATCAGGAGTCACAGATGCAAACATCAACAATAGAATACAAGAGATGGAAGAAAGAATCTCAGGTGCTGAAGATACCGTAGAAAGCATCGACTCAACAGTCAAAGAAAATGCAAAATGCAAAAAACATGTAACCCAAAACATCCAGGAAATCCAGGACACAATGAGAAGACCAAACCTAAGGATTATAGGTATAGATGAGAGTGAAGATTTGCAACTTAAAGGGCCAGTAAATATCTTCAACAAAATTATGGAGGAAAACTTCCCTAACCTAAAGAGAGAGATGCTGATAAACGTACAAGAAGCCTACAGGACTCCAAACAGACTGGACCAGAACAGAAATACCTCCCGTCACATAATAATCAAAACACCAAATGTACTAAACAAAGAAAGAATATTAAAAGCAGTAAGAGAAAAAGGCCAAGTAACATATAAAGGAAGACCTATCCGAATCAGACTTCTCACCAGAGACTATGAAAGCCAGAAGATCCTGGGCAGATCTCATGCAGACTCTAAGAGAACACAAATGCCAGACTAGACTACTATACTCAGCAAAACTCTCAATCACCATAGATGGAGAGACCAAGATATTCCATGATAAAACCAAATTTTCACAATATCTTTCCACAAACCCAGCCCTGCAAAGGATAATAGGTGGAAACCGCCAATACAAGGAGAGAAACAACACCCTGGAAAAAATGAGATAGTAACCTTCTTGCATCAAACCCAAACGTAGATAACCACTCAAACATAAAGACAGCGTCAAGAATAGCAGGTGGCAATAATCACTATTCCTTACTCTCTCTTAATATCAATGGTCTCAATTCCCCAATAAAAAGACATAGACTAACAGACTGGATATGTAAACAGGACCCAGCATTTTGCTGCATGCAGGAAACGCACCTCAGTGTCAAAGACAAACACTATCTCAGAGTAAAAGGCTGGAAAATAATTTTACAAGCAAATGGTCCCAGGAAACGAGCTGGAGTAGCCATCCTAATATCAGATAAAATTGACTTTCAACCTAAAGTCATCAAAAAAGACACAGAAGGACACTACATTCCTTTTTCAAAGGAAAAATTCACCAAGAAGAACTCTCAATTCTGAATATATATATGCTCCAAATGCAAGGGCACCCTCATTCGTAAAAGAAACTTTACTAAAGCTCAAAGCACATATCGCACCTCACACAATAATAGTGGGTGACTTCAACACCCCGCTCTCTGAAATGGATCGTTCAGGAAAGCAGAAACTAAACAGGGACACAGTAAAACTAAAAGAAGCCTTGGACCAAATGGAACTAACAGATATATATAGAACATTTCATCCTAAAGCAAAAGAATATACCTTCTTCTCAGCACCTCATGGTACCTTCTCCAAAATTGACCATATAATTGGTCACAAAACAGACCTCAACAGATACAAGAAGATAGAAATAATCCCATGCCTCCTATCAGATCACTATGGAATAAGGGTGGTCTTCAATAACAACAAAAACAACAGAAAGCCCACATACAAGAGGAAGCTGAACAATGCTCTACTCAATGATACCTTGATCAAGGAGGAAATAAAGAAAGAAATCAAAGACTTTTTAAAATTTAATGAAAATGAAGGCACAACATACCCTAATTTATGGGACACAATGAAAGCGATACTAAGAGGAAAATTCATAGCCCTGAGTACCTCCAAAAAGAAACGGGAGACAGCATACACTAGCAGCTTAACAGCACACCTGAAAGCCCTGGGACAAAAAAGAAGCAAATACACCATAGAGGAGTAGAAGGCAGGAAATCATCAAACTCAGGGCTGAAATCAATCAAGTAGAAACAAATAAAACCATACAAAGAATCAACAAAACTAGGAGTTGGTTCTTTGAGAAAATCAACATGATAGATAAGCCCTTAGCCAGACTAGCCAGAGGCCACAGAGACAGTATCCAAATTAACAAAATCAGAAACGAAAAGGGAGAGATAACTACAGAAACTGAGGAAATTCAAAAAATCATCAGATCCTACTACAAAAGCCTGTATTCAACACGACTAGAAAATCTGGAGGAAATGAACAATTTCCTAGACAGATACCAAATACCAAAATTAAATCAGGATCAAATAGACCATCTAAACCGTCCTATAACCCCTGAAGAAATAGAAGTGGTCACTGGAAGTCTTCCAACCAAAAAAAGCACAGGTCCAGATGGTTTTAGTGCAGAATTCTATCAGACCTTCAAAGAAGACCTAACACCAATACTCTTCAAACTATTCCACAAAACAGAAACAGAAGGAACACTACCCAACTCATTCTATGAAGCCACAATTACGCTAATACCAAAAGCATACAAAGATCCGACAAAGAGAATACCAGGCCAATCTCTCTTATGAATATCGATGCAAAAATACTCAATAAAATTCTTGCCAACCGAATCCAAGAACACATCAAAACGGTCATTCACCACGATCAAGTAGGCTTCATCCCAGGGATGCAGGGATGGTTCAATATAAGGAAGTGCATCAATGTAATCCACTACATAAACAACCTCAAAGGAAAAAACCACATGGTCATTTCATTAGATGCGGAGAAAGCATTTGACAAAATTCAGCATCCTTTCATGTTAAAGGTCTTGGAAAGATCAGAAATTCAAGGTCCATATCTAAACATAGTAAAAGCAATTTACAGCAAACCAGTAGCCAACATCAAACTAAATGGAAAGAAACTTGAAGCAATCCCACTAAAATCAGGGACTAGACAAGGCTGCCCTTTCTCTCCATATCTTTTCAATATAGTACTTGAAGTTCTAGCTAGAGCAATTAGACAACAAAAGGAGGTTAAAAGGATACAAATTGGAAAGGAAGAAGCCAAACTATCACTATTTGCAGACGATATGATAGTATACTTAAGTGACCTAAAGAACTCCACCAGAGAACTCCTACAGCTGATAAACAACTTCAGCAAATTGGCCAGATATAAAATCAACTCAAGCAAGTCAGTAGCCTTCCTATACTCAAAGGATAAGCAGGCTGAGAAAGAAATAAGAGAAATGATACCCTTCACGATAGCCACAAACAATATAAAGTATCTTGGTGTGACTCTAACCAAACAAGTGAAAGATCTGTATGACAAGAACTTCAAGTCTCTGAAGAAAGAAATTGAAGAAGACATCAGAAGATGGAAAAATCTGCCATGCTCATGGATTGACAGGATTAACATAGTAAAAATGACCATCTTGCCAAAAGCAATATACAGATTCAATGCAATCCCCATCAAAATCCCAATGCAATTCTTCATAGAGTTAGAAAGAGCAATTCAAAAATTCATTTGGAATAACAGAAAACCCAGGATAGCTAAAACTATTCTCAAGGGTAAAAGAACTGGGGGAATCAGTATCCCGGAACTCAAGCTGTACTACAGAGCAATAGTGTTAAAAACTGCATGGTATTGGTACATGACAGGCATGTAGATCAATGGAACAGAATTGAAGACCCAGAAATGAATCCACACTCCTATGGTCACTTGATCTTTGACAAAGGAGCTAAAACCATCCAGTGGAAAAAAAGATAGCCTTTTCAACAAATGGTGCTGGCTCAACTGGAGGTCAACATGCAGAAGAATGCAAATGGATCCATTCTTATCTCCTTGCACTAAGTTCAATTCCAACTGGATCAAGGACCTCCACATAAAACCAGACACACTGAAACTAATAGAAAGGAAACTAAGGAAGAACCTTGAACATATGGGCACAGGGGAGAATTTCCTGAACAGAACTCCAATAGCTTGTGCTCTAAGATCAAGAGTTGACAAATGGGACCTCATAAAATTACAAAGTTTCTGTAAGGCAAAGGACACTGTCAAAGGGACAAAGCGGCAACCAACAAACTGGGAAATCATCTTTACCAATCCTACATCCGACAGAGGGCTAATATCCAATATATACAAAGAACTCAAGAAGTGAGACTCCAGAGAGCCAAATAACCCTATTAAAAAATGGGGTACAGAGCTAAACAAAGAGTTCTCACCTGAAGAATATCGAATGGCTGAGAAGCACCTAAAGAAATGTTCAACATCCTTAGTCATTAGGAAAATGCAAATCAAAACAACCCTGAGATTCCATCTCACAGCAGTCAGAATGGCTAAGATCAAAAACACAGGAGACAGCAGTTGTTGGCGAGGATGTGGAGAAAGAGGAACACTCCTCTACTGCTCGTGGGATTGCAAGCTGGTATGACCACTCTGAAAAGTAGTCTGGTGGTTCCTCAGAAAACTGGGCATGACACTCCCGGAGGATCCTGCTATACCACTCCTGGGCATATGCTCAGAGGCTTCCCCTGCACGCAATAAGGACACCTGCTCCACTATGTTCATAGTAGCCTTATTTATAACAGCCAGAAGCTGGAAAGAACCCAGATGTCCCTCAACAGAGGAATGGATTCAGAAGATGTGGTATATTTACACAATGGAATACTACTCTGCAATTAAAAACAATGAATTCACGAAATTCCTAGGCAAATGGTCAGAACTTGAAAATATCATCCTTAGTGAGGCAACCCAATCACAAAAGAACACACATGGTATGCAGTCACTGATAAGGGGATATTAACCCAGAATCTCGGAATACCCTAGACACAATTTACATATCAACAGATTTCCAAGAAGATGGAAGGAGAGACCCCTGGTTCTGGAAAGACTGGATGTAGGGGAATGCCAGGACAGAGAAGCGAGAGGGGGTTGAATGGGAAACATAGGGAGGGAAAGAGGCTTATGGGACTTTTGGGGAGGGAGGAAACGGGAAAGGGGAAATCATTTGGAATGTAAATAAAAAAAACTTAGAAAATAATAATAATAATAAGAAGAAGAAGAAGAAGAAGAATTTTTAAATAGGGCGGGAGGTGAGGGGTGGCACCCTGCACTCAGGAGACAGAGGCAGATGGATCTCCGAGTTCTAGGAATTGGAGTTATAAATGGTTGTGGGCCACCATGTGGGTGCTGGGAACCTAACTGAGGTCCTCGGCAAAAGCAGCAAGTCTTGTAACTGCTGAGCCACCTCTCCATGTTTAGATTTTGAGATGGGATTTTGCTGTATTGCCCATTTCAGCATCTTAGGTGTCTGGGACAATAGGGTCTACGTCACAGCACCCAGTTAGTTCAGTTACACTTGTAACAAGCTCGCAACGACACTCATTGTCACAGAGGAATAGAAGCACAGGTGTCTGGTCTTCTGTACCTCGTACAATACTTAGGTGTGTATCAGAGAATGTATGGACAAGGTAGATACTGCATCTGCTAATGGGAAGCTGGACAGTTTACAGAGAAATCAAGTTTCTCTATCAGTCTTAGGTCTTCCCTGTCCAGTCAACTGTTTTCCTGAGTTAACGCAGGCTGCCAGGTTGTTACTATCATAGAAAAAGCCTGAATCTGTCCTTCTGCTGAATTCAATTGTACAACTACAACTGTAGTATTTTTTTCTTAGTGTGGACACTAAGATGAACTGTTTATCTTTTGAATTATCCTGTTCTAGGATCTTAAGAGTTTCCAACGTGACATAAACTTGCTAAGTACTTATCAAATTGTATTTATTTGAACATTTAGGTTTTGAAAGTAAACATAATGATCTCTTTTGCATACATACTTTCTCTTTTCTGGCTTGTTGGGGATTAAACTCGAACACTGTCCAGTGAGCCGCAGGACTCCCATGACTTCCTCAGCCTTGCCTTGCTTTCTAGTGAGCTCCTTAGGAACTCACCTTAGAACAACTGTGAAACACCTACTGTCTTCTTAGCAATTCATGTGCGAAGTATTCTGAGAGTTCTTTTTCTCTGATATGGTAAAGCAGGTTAATATTCTTTTACTTTTCAGATACTATTTTATCTGAAATAATCTGTAGAACTGTTTCCAATATATTTGCTTTAGTGATTTCTTTGTTGTTTCTTTTGTTTTGATGCAGGATCTCATTATGTAGCCCTGGCTGGCCTGGATCTCCACTCTGTAGACCATGCTAGTCTAGTCTTCTTCAAGGTGTGTGCCACTATGCCCAGACTATACGTATGTGTTTACAGGGTCTCACTCTGTGGAAGGCTGAATTGGGACTCAATCTCTCATTCTCCCAAGTGCTGAGACATCCCCATGAGCTGTTACTATGCGCGGTTCACTTCAGTAACCTTTATGTGCTGTATCAGACCCACTGCAGAAGTCAATGGACAACCATCATACCTGCTGGTCCCTGTCTTCCACCATTTGTTACAGGGGCAAGGGTGGGTACTGGTCCAAGCTCTTTTCTTTTTTGCTTTGCTGGGGACTGAAACTAGAACCTTGTATATGCTAGGTTAGCACTCCATTAAGCTATAGTACATTAGCTATGTAGTACATTAGAAGCAGTTTGTTTTAAATTAATAAGCATACAGTATGTGCTAAGCCACAGGGATAGATGTAATGGTGGATGGACGGATGACTCATAAAGCAGCAGTACAGGATGCAGAGGAACAAAGGAAGCGACGCAACACAGACCTGGAGGGTCAGGGAGCCGAAGCCTAAGGAGAGAGTACAAAGACTGCAGCTCTCAGTGTGATGAAAGGATGAGAGAGAACTAGGAAATCATGTATGTCAAATTCCAGAGGTCAGAGAAAGCCGAAGGTATGTGAGGTGCTTAAAATCTATAATGTCTGGGCTACAGAACATGAAACAGGTCAAGAGAGAAATCTGGTGATACAAAAGCCAAGGCTTGGCAATGGTTATGGAGCGAAAAGCAATGAGAAATTATGACAAAGGTGATGTGTTCGTTTTGCTGCACTCATTTACTTATTTATTGAGAGGGGTTTTGCTTATATAGCCATGGCTAGTCTGGTACTCACTACATCATAGCCTAGGCTGGCCTCAAACTCACTTGGTTTACCTTGTATGCCACCATGCCTAATGTCTTCAAGTTTGCTTTTGCCAACACTGCCAATGGGAAGAGCTGGAATGAAGAACGGGGACAAAGTCACAAGGAAAAGGCTGTAAGGAGAGCCTGCTGGTATTTCAACTACACTTGGCAAGAGTGATAGGTAGAAACAGGGTCAAAGCATTACTAGAAGAAAGAACCGACTAGATCTGCTACTCGTTTGGGTCCAGCAAGGGAAGGTAAGTGAAATGACAAGAGTGAGATATCATGTGTCTGCGTCATGGGTCTTGGGTTTGAACAATTAGAAGAATCATGGAGCCATTTCCTAGAACATGAATATAGAGCACAAAGGCTCAGGCTCAAGGGGACAGACAGGAGTCCTATTTCAGGCTGAGCGTCCACTGGCAGTTTAACAAGTGAGTTTGAAAACTAGGGAAAAGCTGAGTAAGATAATACAAGTTAGACAGCTCTAACCCCAAAAATTGAAATCCAAAGCAAGCATTTTTAGAATCTAAAAAAAAAACCTCAATTCTAAAATATTTTTCTAGCCCAAAATTTTACTACACTTTGAAAAAGATATATATTTTTGTGTGTGTGCACACATTTCCATTTACACGTATTACAATGTGCATGTAGAGCTGGAGAATAAGTCACACCCAGCTTCCCACATTCAGGTCACTGGTCTTGAGCTGCAACTGTTTCTACCCCTAAGCCACCTTCCCTGGCCTGGGTACGAGGTCTAAGTTGGGAATGATTGATCAGCTTAACTGGTGGTGAATATGACGATCAAAACTGTGCGATTTGCCAGGAAAAATGTGCAGTGGCAAAGGAGCTCAGGCCAAAATCAGAGGTGCATGTCATTCCAAAGGCATAGGTGACAGTTCCTACTGAAGGCTGTGAATGAGAAGCCAGAAATGAATGGGCTGTGCAATCATTCCTACCAGCCATCTTGGATGGAAATTTTCCTGGTAAGCTGAAGTGATCTTAGTCGTCAACTTGACTGCACTTCTGGAATCAAATAAAATATGAGCACTGCCGAGCGCAATCTTTTTTTACTATCATTATTAGTTTTTAATGTGCGTGGGTATTTTGTACCACATGTACACAATGCCTGCAGAGGCCAAGAAGACAGTCAGATCCCATGATCTAGAGTTACGTAAGGTGGCAACTGTTGTACTAAAGTACTAAACCTGGGTCCTCTGCAAGAGCAGTGAGTGCTCTCATGTGCTGATCATCTCTCCAGTCCTTCTCCTTTTTATTCTTTTAAACTATTTTCTGTGTGTGGGAGTTTTGGCTGCATGTATGTCTGAGTACCACGCTCACGCAGTGCCTACTGGAGACCTGAAGAAGGTGTAGGATCCACTGGAACTGGAATTATAGACAATTGTGAGCCACCAAGGAGGTGCTGGGAATGGGAGGGATTTTCTTTTATTGGATTATTTGAAGCAGGAAGACCCACCCTAAATGTGGGCAGCACCTCTCTGGGGACATCCCAGCTAAAAAGACATGAAAGAAGAAAACTCATTTTTACCTGCATGCCCTCACTCATGTTGCTTAGTCTACCTATCCTGTTGTTGTGGTATTTCTTCACAACCATTAAAACCAACTTCTTTGGAATGCCAATGTAGACTGAAGACTGGCAGTTCTGCTGGGACGTCCCATGGACTGAACACCACCAGATCCTCAGCTTCTCCAGTATGAGACGATCACTACTGAGCTAACTAGACTTCATCCTGTAGGCCAATGTGCACGCTCCCATCCACACACACAGCCAGCTCTGTTCCTTTGAGAATCCTGAATAACAAGGATGGACTTGGCTCCCCGTCCTGTCTACTCACCATGCAAGTCTGCAGTAGGCTGTCCCACTCTGACCGGACCTCGTGGTCCTCCTTGCCACCACCCTCCTGCTTTCTCACTACAGCATCGTAGTCACTGACCATTACCCAGACCAGAATAAAACCACAGCTGAAGGACTGAACTAAGGTCTCTGTCATAGGAAATCTCTAACTTTTTACTATATTTTGGCTGTTTGAGACACGGTTTCTCTTTATATTCCTAGCTGTCCTGGAACTCGCTCTGTAGACCAGGCTGGCACAGAACTCAGAGATCTGCCTGCCTTTGTTTCCTGAGTGCTGGGATTAAAGGTGTGTGCCACCAGGCCTGACCTCTATTTTTAAATATTACAGTCCTAAATTAGGTATATATGTTAAAATCATTTGGAAAATATTCTTTAAATAACAGGCATGACATGTTAAGTAACCTCTGAGTCTCTAGTTTAAATCTATATACTTTTTATTTGTTTAAAGAATTTTCCTAGGGGAGCTACAATCTCTAATTAACATGTTTGAGTATTTGCATCACTCACAATAACATTCATGCTGAGACCTAATCTCTGGCGTGTATCAACAGGGAGGCCTTCAAAGGTGTTTGTAATGGAGGGGCCTGTGTCCATGAATGGTACTGATGTCTTAATAGATGAGGCTCTACACAGAGTTCACACCCTTTGCCTTCTACCATGAGACACTACAGCAGCAAGGACAGACACTGGCTGGCACATGCAACCTGGACTTCCCAGGCTCTAGAAGTATAAGAAAATTAATTTCAGAGTTTTGTTTCTGTGTTTCCCAGCATTCATGGACTAAGATAATCTGGAATTACTTACGTTGTTCTTCGAAAGTCTTTTTGAAGTGTTGGGTACTCTGGCATTTTTCTAATATCTTCCCAGTCTTTATCTTTAAAAAAAAAAGTTTTTTAATAGAAATTATTTTATTAAAAGTCTAATTTTTCAGTTTAAAAATAAACAAAAAACAAACTTTATGCATGCATTTACAAAGAAACACTTTTGAAAAGTGATTCAAAATAGTGTTTTGAAAAGGGCAACAAATTACCTGCAGGAAAGCCCATGACACTAAATATTCGATCTAACTGATCATGATGAAAAGGATTGCTTGTTTTTATATCCTCCTGACGACAGTGAAAAATGGGTTCTGAAGTCAAGAGCTCAGCAAATATGCAGCCTATTGCCCAGATGTCTATGAAAGAAAAAACAGCCTATTATACAAATGCATTCATTTCCTCAGTTACAATTTCTGGATATAATTCCAAAATATACAAAAATACATTTCAGTAGACCAATATATAAAATATAATAAGCATATTAAGGAAGCCAACAGAAGACGGGATGTACTTCACTTGGTAAGAGCGTGCCTTGAGTGTACAAGGTCTTAGGCTCAATCCAGCACCACAAAACCACAGGCCATGATGTCACACACCTGCAATCTCAGCACTTGGGAAGTGGAAGTTATACATTATCCTCAGTTATATCAAAAGTTCAAAGCCAGCCTGAGATATAAGAGATCTCTCTTTAAAGAAACAAAAATAAGACTTACATAGAGTCAGCAAGATGGCTAAAGGAGTTTTTGTCATGCAAGTCTAGAACCAGAGCTTAACCCCAGGAACTCACATAAAGGTATAAAAACAGAACTAACTCCTCTGCCCTCCTCATATGTACCGTGGCACATGTGCATGTATGTGTGTTTGTGTGTGTGTGTGAGTGTGTTTGTGTCTGTGTGTACGCACTTGCACCTGTGCACCGTAATGACAAATCAATGACGTATATAACATGGGATGGTTAAGTAATATCATTATGTAACAGATTGGAAGTCAAATAAAAGAAATGCTTACTTATAAATTTCCTGGTAGAAACAGGCTTAGGAAAAAAACTAAACTTGACAAACAATGGATTCTTTCTAGATGGAAGTCTGAGAGAACGTCTTACTTTATAGGCTCTATGCTTAAGTGAGTTAACTTTTGAGTTACATATTTATATTTGTCCATTTTGAGAAATGTTATTTAGTAAGTATAAAAGTAGGTAATATTGCTAGGAATATGGCAAAATGTAGAAAAAAATGTACCACAATGTCAAACACATCCTGAAGATAAACTAAATAAGCAAATGGTTTAATTATATTCATTAACTACAAAAAATGTCAGTATGCTCTGTTGTAAACCAAGCTGCCAACAGAAAGCTATGTTGTAATGTCTCTCTTCTCTGATCATTCAGATGCTTCCTTGCACCGACATCACCCTCTGGATAATGGGAAACGGCTTTCAACAAGCACTGTGTACCATACCGTTCCCTGCCATCACAACAGGCTATAAACACAACCTAATCTTCCTTAATGATACAGCAAGGCGCTATCATCCTGAACGCCTATCAGCACCATATACTAACATTCTGCGCCTACTTTTTAATCCTTCCCTGTCTTCCCCCTCGCCATGCTGTCTGTCACTCTTGTCCCTAATGGCTCCATCAGCTTTCATCTTCCGTGATGCTTTTAATATCGTCAGTAAGGACTACTACTACGTTGCTAGTCACATCAACTCCTGACTGGTCCTTTATTCAAAGGACAAAAGGCAAAATGTAGACTTCCTCTCAAACTCTTAGCATAAAGAACCTCAGAAAAGCAAGCAGTGAAAAACCGTTTCCTGCCAACATTATTTTATAATTTGTATTCCCATCCAGTTCTTATATCACTTATACTTGTTTCTGACATGACCAGGTATGGATAAAAGTGAGAATGAGTGAATATATGTGCATTTATATACATTGTTATGAATATATTTTAAGCCCAAAGATATCTCAATCTTAATAATGTAAACCCAAAGACTTTCCCTATCTTAATAATTTCCCTAACTTTGACTGTGAATGGATAATTAGGCCTTTGGTTATTGTGACTTTGGAGATGAGCTACAATCTCACCGAGTAGCACAGGCTAGCCTTGAGCTCAGGCACAACCTTCCTGCACCAGTGTCCTCCCAGGCACTAGCATTACTTGGCACCTGGCAAGTAATTACGTTTTTATGTCATGAGCTATAAATCTCATTAACTGGGCAAGCAAACAAGTTGCAAGCTAGATAAAATTCAATTTCAGTTTTCCTTACTCAAGGAAAAATTGTTGATTTCTAACTTACACCCAATCACATTTATTATAAACAAACAATAACAACAAACCCATCACATCTATTTTCCTATAACTGTACTTCTGAAAAAGTGCTTGCCAGTGTGTAGGGTCCACGGAACTGCTTGGGAAAGCATGTGAAACGTTGGACTTACCATGAATTTACATCGACTTTGGTGGCTGTGGCACTTTGAGAATGAAAATAACCCCCATAGGCTCATATTTGAATACTAGGTCCCCAATTGGTAGAACTGTTTGGGAAGGATTAGGAGGTGTGGCCTTGTTGGAGAAGGAGTGTCACTGGAGTGGATTTTTTTTAAGTTTCAAATGCACACTCCATTTCCAGTTAGTTCTCTCTTGTGGGTCAAGATATAAACTCTCAACTAATGCTCCAGCACCTTGTCTTCCTGTCTGCTGGAACGCCCTCCCCGCCATGAGAGTCATGGATTCTCTCTGGAACTCTGAGTCCAAATTAAATCCTTTCTTTGTAAGTTGCCCTGGCCATGGTGTTTTTGTCACAGCAAATTGAAAAGTAACTAAGATACAATGGAAAACAATCTTAGCAGAAAAAACGTTGGCTACATATCTTTTTACTTAATGGGACCGCTCCCTTTCATATATCGTATAAATTATGGGTGAGGCCCAGAGATGTACATCCTCCACCAGGCACTCAGTGTTGTCTGAGTACCGGGATAATTATTAATGTGGCCCAATGCGTTTATGGATGACAAGGCCACGGTACATGCTACAGTGCCTTCCTCCCTGTGCCCTGAATTTTATACCATCTTGCCTGTTTCAAGGTTCTATTAATGTCCAACTAAAACCTCCCAACACACACACACACACACACACACACACACACACACACACACACACACGAGACATACCCCATACCCTCTCAGACTTCTCCCCTCCTATCTTCTGCTGCCTTCTGAGGTTATCTAAGAAACTGTTCTCAGTAGTTGGAAGGAAAAGACCTAGATAACAAGAAAAGCAATCCCACTAGGTTGGAATACGAAAGAGCTGTGCAGGTTTTTAGCCGAGTCCTGGAAACACTCCAGGCACTCCACTGACAGTAGGGCCTCCACAGGCTCTGATCTGACTGGACATGGGTGAGTCTAATGTCATACTCATACTCCTCAAATATACTTATCCCCACAATTCTGAGACCACTCGGGTTTAGCAAATGTTTAGTGATATTCATAAATGTTTTATACTATTTCAGCACTATGATATAATCTAAGTACTTTGGGTATCTGGATTTTGAAGAAATCAGACCTCCTGATAAACCAGGCACTATAATATGTACATGTTCTTTACCCATGAATTAATTAGAAGGTTAAGGCATCTTCCTATAAACACAGGAACAGCCCTCACGGTGCTTTGGGGGGTTACAGCATTTTCACACGCTTGTTAAACAGATACAGGATGGTGTTTCCAATGGATTTTGAGTGGCAAACCCACTCTTAGTGCACCAGCCAAGGTGATCGGCGATCACTGCCCAGCAGCAGGCAGCAGAAGCTTTGAGGAAGGAATATGCAGGGAAGTCCCCACAGGAAGGCACCGGAAGCCCAGTCCTTCTCATGGCAGCTGCCCATTCCTTCTTTGCCTACTCTTTTTCTTCAATATATAGAAATTTCCAGAGCTGAAGAAGACTCTTGTCTGCTAACTCTCTACCTATAGTCAAAGCTTCTCAGCCTTCAGACAGTAAAATCTCCAAAGTGCTTGTTGTAAGGAAGACCATTAATCCTAATAAACATGCTTATAATTGCTTTTATTTGTCTAGTTCTTTCCCCTTGGTGGTCTGGCAAGTTGCTGAGCAGAGCCATCCTACCTACCTATGCCCTGTGGTACCGGGCAAACTGCTATTCTGCAGACCATAGCAGCAGAGGGTTGGCACGTCACACCTCTCTTAGTTAGAATACTTGGAAACCATCCTTTCTCTACAACAACACTCCTGCCCTGATTTTCTTTTTGTGAAGACAGTTCTAACTTTCTTTCCCATTCTTCAGATAAATATGCTATGTGAGCATACAGGAAGGAAGATGTGCATGTTCTTGCCATAGCACTGGCTTTATTATGAACAATCTCACATTCATGAGCATGCGGCTTGTCAACACTTACCGATGGCCTTCGTGTAATGCCTGGCACCAAGTAAAAGTTCTGGAGCCCGATACCAAAATGTCACAACTACTGGATCCAAATCTGCAAGTGGCTTTAGAGGAGAATTGAATAATCTGGCAAAACCCATGTCAGCTGAAAAATAAAACAAATATATAAAACTCAGTTTGCCATATGATCAGAGCCATGCAGAAGTTGGTAGCCGCCTTTAATCTTTCAAGATGAACTTTTCCTCTGAAACTGCGTGCCAGTTAGGAGCTGTTATGTTTATCGGTACTAAGACAGGCTCTTCTACCCTGTCAACTTTATTTACTGACCAAGATACTAAAGCTTAAAAGTACTGACTTCCTAAGAGTGAAGATTTAAGTTCAGAGTCAGAAGTACGACCTGAGCCTGAGCCTCAAATCCCAGGCTGTTGGGAGCAGTGAGGACTGAGTCTCCTTGTTTAGACTGTACACCTACCCATCTGAGTCTGTGTGTGCACCTACCCATCTGAGTCTGTGTGTGCACCTACCCATCTGAGTCTGTGTGTGCACCTACCCATCTGAGTCTGTGTGTGCACCTACCCATCTGAGTCTGTGTGTGCACCTACCCATCTGAGTCTGTGCACGCACCTACCCATCTGAGTCTGTGGACCTATCCATCTGAGTCTGTGTGTGCACCTACCCATCTGAGTCTGTGTGTGCACCTACCCATCTGAGTCTGTGTGTGCACCTACCCATCTGAGTCTGTGCGTGCACCTACCCATCTGAGTCTGTGTGTGTACCTACCCATCTGAGTCTGTGCGTGCACCTACCCATCTGAGTCTGTGTGTGCACCTACCCATCTGAGTCTGTGTGTGCACCTACCCATCTGAGTCTGTGTGTGCACCTACCCATCTGAGTCTGTGTGTGCACCTACCCATCTGAGTCTGTGTGTGCACCTACCCATCTGAGTCTGTGTGTGCACCTACCCATCTGAGTCTGTGTGTGCACCTACCCATCTGAGTCTGTGTGTGCACCTACCCATCTGAGTCTGTGCACCTACCCATCTGACACTGACTGCACATCACTCAGGCCAGTATGCACTGGAATCAGCTGCTGCAAACTCAGAATGTCTGAGTTACATGTGTCTCTTCCCTACTGTGTTCAGGGACAGCATACTGGAGGCATGGAATCGGCTATTGGGGGCAATCAGAGCATCCAAAACAGAAAATGCCATACTGGGACCTTTTCCCTAGAAAGTTAATTGTAACGGCACATTGAATACAATCCTGAGAACATGTATAAAACATAAATAATTGCTATAAAACATATAATAGATAATTGCTACAGTAATTCATTTAACAAAGATGTAAATGAAAGCTAACTAACTTAAGCATTACGGGCATATAAAACTAGAATTTATCACTATAAGGTTCTAAAGATCTTTTTTATGATTTCATAAAGAAGTACTTTGTAAGACACTTTACAATTTACAAATGGCATTTATACACATCATACAATGTCATTTCATTTTCATAATAGATCAGTATGTTGCTTCTCACTGCTGAGGTGAAGAACCTAAAGCCAAAGCACAACTGAATTACTTGTCTATTCACAAGAAGAGAGAGACATCATAATTAAAAAAAAACAAAACAAAACATGCTTTGATTTAACAGCCATTATTTTTGTGCTTTGAGGGTTTTTTGTTTGGTTTTGTTTTTTGTTTTTTTGAGATAGGGTTCCTCTATGTAATGGGCCTCGAACACACTCTATAGACCAGGCTGACCTGGAACTCACTGAGAACCACTTGCCTCTGCCTCCTGAGTACTGGGATTAAAGGTGTGCACGTGTATGTATGTGTGTGTGTGTGGGGGGGGGGTTGACATTAGGTGTCTTCCTATATTGTGCAATGTTGTCTAGTCATTTCCTCAGAGATTGAAACAATATACCCCAGCAGAAAAGTTCCTTAAACAAGGAGGGAAACAACTCAAAATTCTTCAGGAAGTCCCTGAAACTGACCAAATTTACAAGGCCCCTCCCTCCCACAGATAAACCAAAAGCAACTGCTGAAGTTACTCTCAGACAGGCAAAGGGGCAAAAAAGAGACTGAGACAAGACCAGCTGCTTGGAGGAAGAAGAGACAAGCCCACTTGCCTGGAAGAGGTTTAAACCAACTGAGTTACTTGGAAAGGACACTCAACCTACTGAGCTACCTGTAGGCTGCACAGTGTGCTCCAAGTTCCAGCTTTTGTGAGCTGTCACCTGTGCTTTGGTGATGTATCTGTCTTTGATCATTTCTGCTCCTATAAGCAACCTCTCACTTATTCTCCTAGGCAATCACTGAGAGATGAAGTTGATCTCTGGTAGCATCCGTACTTTGCTCTGTCATAAGCTCCCTATCTGGGGTGAGTAGGATGAGTGTGTAGCATTTCCCCAGAAAAAGATTAGTCACAACACTCATTCACCTCATTTTTTGAGAGTGTCTCCCCCTGAACTCAAAACTTCTACACTGGCTTGGCTGGCTGGCCAACAAGCCCCAGAACACTCCTGTTGCCAACCCCGGTACCTCTAGCTCTAGGGTAAGAGACTAACTTTCAATGTGGGTGTTGGGGGCGGGGGGTCTGAACTCAGGTCT
The DNA here is from genome assembly GCA_036184795.1 of Tokudaia tokunoshimensis. NCBI lineage: Eukaryota > Metazoa > Chordata > Mammalia > Rodentia > Muridae > Tokudaia > Tokudaia tokunoshimensis. Next base: position 41,944,205 of record BTHU01000021.1, on the reverse strand, counting down.
TTCATGCTTGTGTGTTAGGCGCTTCAACTAAGACACCAGCCAGCCCTCTATCAGCTAGATTCTTAAACACTGATTGGCATCCAATAAGTTATACACATGGTAATTACAAACCACAAAGGCAGAGTCACAAGAATGATAAATCTCTATGATTTAAAATATACAATACACACAGTACATTTTGAATGTGTAAAGGACCCAAATGCACTATTAAAAAGTACAAATGCAGGTAACTATAATGGATCATTTAATCTGAGACTAAGTATGCTATAATATGCATTGAATTATAATTGACTATATTGATTCTTTAGAGTTTGAATAATTTATAATGCTTCATGAAGCTGCTATGGAGTATTGAGCTCTTAAGAAAAAGAAAAGCTAACCAAGGAAATCCATGTTAATGTCTACGCCTTAAAAACTAAATTTCTCTAGTGATAACAAAAACAGCCAATATTTTTACCAATATTACATCTATTTTTACTGTTATACAATACTGAGAGCACTATTCTATATATGGTAGAAGCTAGCTGTTGCTGTTGGTAAAGTACGACGATGGGAATGTACGGCGGGATGCTGTGCTGTCCACTGAAAAGCGTGTTATAGTAAAGGCAAACGCTAAGTTTCTCTTCTTATTCCCTGCCTCCTAATTACATTTTTAAATTTTATTTATTTAGTTAGTTAAGCTTTGAAGACAGGGCTTCACCATGTTAACTCTGGCTGGCCTCTGCCTCCCAAGTGCTGGGACTAATGTATGTGCTGACATACTTGACTCCATCTCTTAATTTTGTTAAATTTACTGGCAAATGAAGCTAAGGCCAGAAGAAAATAAGTACAATTCTATTCTACTGAAAAACTATTACTAATGTGGATCAAGTGAATGACTGTTGGCTTTGACTGTTTTCCAAGTGTCCAATGAGATGGAAGCGTGTGGCGCTAACTAGGCAACGTCAGACATCAAATGAGGAGCAGCACCAAAGCCTAACGCCCAGCAGTCTGCAGGACGGAACCTGTCACAGGAGTTAGCTCTGCTGCTCACGTCCCTAAGGCAAGAGGGCCTACTTTAAGGTCCCAGCTAGAAGAGTGCTTTAACCACAGAGGAAGCAGACAAAAGCAAAGTGGAACTGAAACTGGATTTTGAAGTAGAAGTCTTTTGAGTTAGGGAGGGAGGAGGGATGTTAGAGAAGCACTGCTAAATACTTTGGGTTTCTTAAGACTTACTCTTAGCTCAGGCTAATCTGGTGTAGTCCCAGACAATCCTCACTTCTCAACCTCTGAAGTACTAGGACTGGGCATAAGCCATACTGGAGGGTATTTGGGGATGCTGGGGAGGATGCTGGGAAAGGATACAATGCACCTCCTTTCCCACTCAGCTGTACTGTTCTGAGCCCAACAAGAACTGCACTAAAACCTTAAGCAGGGATCTGCTCTTTTTTTTTTTTTTTTAAACACTGGGAATCGAACCCAGGGTCTCACTCATGCTATGCAAGCACCCTACCACAAACTGCCTTCAGTCCACACTTTCCTATCTTTAAACAGTAATTCTGGGGCTGAGGAAATAGCATGGAGGGGGAGCACTCATCTGGTGTGCATGAGACTCTGTATTCAGCCCCAGTACCATATACACATGGCATTAAAACAAAGTTTATAAGCCACCGAATCAATTATAGTTACTCTTACTGTTATTGCTCAATTTTATCTTTTATTTATCCCCAATCTTTATCAAAACTATAATCCTAAAATTCTGAACAATAAGGGAGCTGTCCAGAGTAGAGAACTGAATTTTATGTTGACTACACTTGGGTGGTTAAGGATAACATAGTAATTGACAAAAAACAAGAGTCTAAGATGAAGATGATGAGTCAGCTTGAGGACAATAAGGTTTGGGTTGCTAGGAGAGCTGAAAAATAAAGAGAGAGAACAGACATCTGAATTGTAGATTCACTTTTATTACATCTAAAATTTGAGATCATACATTGTCAAACCCTTGAAGAAATAATTACAGAGGGAAGCTGTGTCTCAAACAGGCGCTAAAGGTGTCCTCAAACAGCATGCTGAGGAGAGCAAGAACAGCACAGTGCAGAAGGAACCACGCAGACCAAGACAGAACACAGCTTCAGGACCAGACCACTCAGGAGTCACACGGCTCACTGTGTTAGGAACAGTGACTAACACAAGCCACTGGATCTGCCAGGGCAGAGGTCATAAGCACAGGTCTTTTCAGAGACAGTTTTGACAGAGAATGAACTTTAAGGTCAGATTATAACAAATGATGGTGAGTGAAACCAAGGGGTGAACGGTAAAGGGAGCAATGGGAGTTGGGGAGCAGCAACATGAGGCACAGGGACACAACGCTAAAGAAAACACGATGGAGCGAACTGAAGTGCTGCAGAAAAAGCCACAACTCGTTTAAAGGTATTACAAGGCTAACCCAAAGTCACAACTCTAAAGGCATTACAAGGCTAACCCAAAGTCACAACTCTAAAGGCATTACAAGGCTAACCCAAAGTCACAACTCTAAAGGCATTACAAGGCTAACCCAAAGTCATAACTCTAAAGGCATTACAAGGCTAACCCAAAGTCACAACTCTAAAGGCATTACAAGGCTAACCCAAAGTCATAACTCTAAAGGCATTACAAGGCTAACCCACCAATGTAAACCTTGTATTTGCAGAGTTGGAATGCTGCAGATCCAGAGCCAAATTATCTTAGCTCCCTAAACAGCCACCTGCTGTCTGCATCTCTGTCTGACCCGCCAGCCTTTCAGAGACCAGGTGCAGCCTTTGGGATCATGCACTGACACAAGCTAGAAGTGAAGAATGCTATTGGGTAACATTTAAAACCATAGCAGAGTTTATCCACTTTGGCATGACCCCAACATATTTGGGAAATACTATAAAAGTTCGTGCAACCACTTCCACTTTGGAATGTTATTCAAGGAGACTTGAATGTGTCCTGGTGATGGCTACTCAGGTCCGCTCAGAATAAACAACTTGGTTTGATTTGAGATGAAAGATCTATTCTGCACCAACAGTTTTGGTTCCAAACTATGAGGCCACATGGAGGATCTACTTTCATCGGCGGAATCACCTCAGGTATCAACAGGTCCCATATATGTCCCTATATGACTCCTTAGGTAATGTTGGTGTGTTCTTTCAGGAGCCTGGGCCTCTCCTTTGCTGAGGCTGACAACCTGTTTGACAGTCTTCTACTATTCTCAGCAGATTATTATCAGATACCCTCTTATTTTATCGCAGAGCACCCACCAGAATATTTGGTGATGATGCTTGTTTTCAGAGCACTTGCTTGTTAGCATCTCCAGAACCTGAGTGTGCAAATTTCTCTGTGTCCTCTCTAGCTTACTGGAACCTAATCCCTTCAGTTTAGAAATTCTGCAAGTTCTATGATCATTGACCATAAACATACCAAACATGATAAGCACCTCTCCTCTCCCAATCAAGACGGAGGTATCAGGATCTCTTCAAGATGAGCACCAGATTCAGGGAACAAGACAACACACCCCATTCTGAGAAGTAATTTTATTAGCGACATTATGAAGGGGTGGGCACCCAGTGTCTTATTCCCCTCACGTTCTTGTAAACATTCAGAATAAACCCCAGGCACACTGGGAGGAACCTACTTTGGTATGAGACCCAAAGAAATTTTTTTCACAAGTAACACATAAATTTGATCCAAAACACAAATCCCTGTAGCTAACATCCAAGATTACACAGTTTTCAAGGAAAACACACCTTCACCAAAACAAAGGGAAACAGAAATTTAAAAAGGAAGTGTTTGGAGGCAACTGCCACCTGGAATTCACCTGGTTTTATGTTTAATAATTACAGCAATTCAATTACAATTATTTGGAAAAACAGGGAAACCTACCAAACTATAACTCAGCTTTATCCACTCCACCCTCACATGCAATGAGGAACATTCAGTATCCCTAAACTGTGTTTTGTTGTTGTTTTGTTTCTGTAAACTAGAAGTTCTAGGAAATAAAGCAAAATGTATTGAATGGGAAGTCTACTTCAATTTGAATTTCAAAGCACCTAACAACCACTGCAAGTTTACAAAAGAGAACCAAAAAGAGCTTTGAACTGGGTTAAAAGCCAGGTGGTGCTGATGCAGGTCTTTAAACCTAGCGCTCAGGAGGCAGAAGCAGGAGGATCTCTTTGATAGACAGAGAAATATCTATGTAACACCTGCTCAGCCGGCATACTGTCCCTCCTATGTATGTTTTTAGGGCTGACTGTTGGGTAATGGACAATCTACTCTCAGCATCCTTCGTTGCCTGTAGATCTTTTTGTATTTGGGACTCTACCAAATGTGCTTTCATGAGTTGCCAACAGGTAGACTAAGATAACTTTCTTTCTGAATTTTTGCTAAGAAGACGACTATATTTTGAATTAATATTGCTATCAACATGCACAATTCCACATGCAGACAACATGAAAGACTTTAAGTTATTTCAATGAGAAAAGATGTTTATTAGACAGAAAGCATTTCATCTTACCAAAAATATTATCTAGTTTCAAATTTTTATATTTACTTACCATTTCCTTATTTAATTTGAGACAGGGTCTCATTCTAGTCCAGGTTAGTCTGGAATTACTATACATAGTCCAGGCTGGCTTTGAATTCATAGCAGCTTCCTGAGTGCTAAAAAATGTTGTCAAAGGTATTTCAAAACATATATTTAAAGGATTTTCTAAGTTCTAAATCAAATGCACTGATACAAAACTAAAACCTACTTTCTACTTACAATAATAAGTTTTTATATTCATACAAAATTTGGCTTAAAGATTAAGAATTTTTAACCCTTTACTAAACAGGTCATTTAAAACTTGACCATTGAGCTGTAGAGATGGCTTGGTAGTTAGCATTGGTCTTGCAGAGGACACGGGTACAGTTCCCTGCACCACAGTGGTGGCTCAAAATCATCTATGACTCGTTTCAGGGTATATGACACCCTTTTCTGGCCTCTATAGGCACCAAGCATGCACACGATGTACATATATTCATGCAGACAAAATGCCCATACCTATAAGAAATAAGATTTTTTTTTTAAAAAAAAATTGGTCATTAGTATTTATTCACTATAAAGAACTAGGGCATTTCTGCTAAATTAGACAAATGTCTATGAAACTCGTTTTAGTGAACAAATATTTATATCTATTTGTAAAACTTTCCATAGTGTCCTTGATCCTTTGGATTGGTGATGAAATTTTTCTAAATGCAACTAAGACATTAATTGTAAAAATTCATTAATAAAAGCTTTTAGCTTTCTTAGCCAATCACACTCCCATTATTTCTTTTAAGTTCTAAGATTTATCCCTTTTGGAAAACATATTTATTTCCATATAAAATAACTGTTAAGGGAGGTGTGTCCCCCCCACACACACACCTCCCACCCCAGCCCCGCAGTGAACACCTGGAGAAAAACTAAATAACAAGAGATAAAAACAGGTGATTGTCAACTAGATACAATATTTTAGACTCCCTCCAGCCTTGATAGGAAGGACCCTGTCAGGTATTTCAAAGTATCTTGTCTTGTGTTAGAGAACTTTAAAGGATAATGTTTCAATCTGTATTTTTCACCTCAAACTTGGACCAATTTCCAAGGATACAACCACAGGCTCACCTGCCACTACACAGACTACCGAACTCACTCTGACAACATTCCTAACTCTCACCTTTTATAACACTTTTGAAACCCTTCTATTTAGAGATTTTAAAAACTGTCTAAGATATTTCATTTTCCTAAGTGATAAATTGCTAATCTTTGTTTCAGTAAAACTGCAAATCAAGGAAACAGCATTACCTCCTTCGATTAATCATGCATTGAGTGTCTGCTTTCCAACCATCTACTTAACTCCTGATGTTTTAAATGACTCTCAGAGGTTTACACAGAAACAACTTCCCATTTTTCAGTATAACTTTTTAAAAATCTAATCTTCATATTGACAGAGACCTATTTTAAATTTTCCAAATGGAACTCCATTTTAGGGATGCCTCAATTTTAAATTTAAATTAGTGCCTAAAACCATACAACTTCCTAATAAGAAAAAGGAAACAATATTAACTAGACCCAACCATTTGCATTACTGTTATTACTTACTCACTGCACAACAGCCAACTGCACTGCCAATGGCTCTGAGTTGACTCAAAGCAGACACAGCTACAGTTTTCTAAAGACAATAACAGTGACGATGCTGTGTCAAAACTGCAAGCAACAAAGGAGACCACTCTGCAAATACAGCTTCTAAACTAGGCTTAGAAAAAAAATCTTCCAAGACTAATTTTTAAAACATATATTTTAAAAAGGATTCATATTTAAACACAAAAGTATTCTCCCAAAAAGAAGAAACTTACATCTAAGAGACCATACCGTAAATATCATATTTCCTGACTAAATGAATCTTCAGAGTGTTCCATAGTACAAGCCAAAATGTTAAAAATATTGCTCTTTGACATTCAGGGTACGTTGCAGAAAAGGGGGTGGAAAACATGCAATGGCTGGAGGTCAGGGAAGAGCTGTAACATACTGCCTCTTGCACACAACCTAGACAGACACAGGGCTCAAGAACTCACAGCAGTGGGCACCTATATTAAACCTGCTCACAAGGCCCCATCTTTAGCTCAGAAACTTCTGGAAGTCAATGGCTGCCAGTGGGGGTGGGGGCTGAGGACATGGCCACTGGCAGGTTACCCAGGGTCAGGCAGACAGACCTACACCTTTGTGCAGAGAGAGCACTCACTGAACTCTGAGTGTTCATGGTTTTAAAAGGGATGCAAAGGTGGGAGGGAGCTAGATTAAAGGAATGTCTGCGATGAGTGGGAATTGAGGTAGAGATGATCAAAATATACTTTATAAATATATAAAACTGTCAATGAAAAAATAAAAATATCCTTAAAAATTACCAAGTAATACTGCTATTCTGATCATGAATAGTAAATTGGTGGGTAAAATTACAAAATAACTTACTGGTGTTCCAGTTTCCTTTCTGATTGTAAAATAAGAAATAAGATTTTATTATGTCCATGAATTGCTAATATTTTACAGGCCTGGCCTCCTGTTTCTACCTGATAATTGGTACAAATGGAAAGGAAGATTTTGTTGGGAAGGAATTCTGAAAGTATTATTATCTGATTTCTTCCATAATATAACTATTACCCACTTTCTCAGAGTTTAGTATAAACAGGAGGACAAGTAAAATACATCACAAATAACACTTAAGATAATGTTCTAAAACAAAAACTGACCACATAAAGTTATGACTACAAAATCAAACTAGCCACAAGAAAATTAAAACAGAAATAAATTTCCCTTTCATCATAGTCCTCAGGAAGCAGAGACAGGCAGATAGATCTGCAGAGTGAGTTCCAGGACACCCAATGCTACACTGACAAACCCTGTCTTGAAAAAACAAGACAAATAAACAAACAAACAACCCCCCCCAAAAAACCCAAAAAAAGTAATACATTATTTCATATATCTCAAATATCAAATGAAATGTTTCATAGGATATAAATGATTACAGACAGGTACCAGGGAAAGCACGTAGACTTTTTGAGTTGGGGATTTGGTTAAAAGCGTCTGTTATTCTCATCCACTACCGTTAGTTCTTCAGTTCATACTGTGTTCTTGATGATATTACCTTTACATATAATGTTTATATTATCGATCACACATAAATATACATGTCAGATACAGAGGGTAAAAAAAGGGGAAAACCCTCTGACCTAGATCCTGATAGCTAGCAATGCTATGTGATCTGAGGCTTCTTCCTAACGGCTTTTAACACTTCCCCTCTCCTGTAAACTGTTCTCCGGCGTACTCAGAGTCACCTTCACTAGATGAAGAAATGAGCCTTCTGAACACCAGGCACACAAAGCAACCTCCAGCCTCTCCCATGTCCAGATGTGTCAGCGTACCAAGAATGGGAACTGTAAACTCAAGCTCTCAGAGAAATGTCACACTGATGCTAAAGGGTCAACAAGGCTGACGACTCATTGCAACTTCGTTTTTGTGGGAAACTGGAATTTTGCAGGTCCAGGGCCAAGCGAGCTCAGGATATTATTCCTCATTTCTGTGTCTGATCTTCTATCCTTTTTACCATTGGGTAAAACCTCTAAATGTCCTAATTTGACAGACGGCTAGCTTTCATCGACTGAAAGCTCAGAACTTCACCGGTTGTGTACTGAGCCTACAGCAGAGTGCTCCGCCTGCCCCGTCCTCATCACATACCCACTACCCAGCTCTGCTCTAAGGATCTGTGTGCCTGATGGTTCTGCCCATGCATTTGGGAAATGCCTTGATAGAAGGCTTTCTTTTGTTCTGTGACTAGAAAAGTTTGTTGTAACTGTTCCTACAGTTGACCTAGCTATTAGGCAATCTGAATCCATGATAGGAGCTCACAGTCACTCTTGTTTGGCCATAATAATCACTCTCTTCACTTGGGGGCAAGGGCTGTGTTTGCACTGGTTTGCAGAGGTAAGATTCGGTTTAAAACCGAATTTTTAAGGTTGTCAGTGTTTCCGAGAAGGGAAGCTTGAGAAGGACTAAATGACCAGCGGTAACGCAGGGGCTTAAGAAAAGCAGTTCCTTTTCAGAAGCTACAAAGGGAACTAGCAGGTACCTGTCAGTCAGCCCTTCTCGGAGGAACTCAGTGACCATCCCCAGGCTATCCATAGGGAGAAGTCTCAGACAGGAGCCTTAGCCATGGCTTCAAAGAGCGAGCAAGGCACAGCTCTTTAAGCCCAGTTTGGTTTTCTGTCACTATGCCTACCTTCAGAAGGCAGCTATGTGGCTGAGGTAGCATAATAAAGAATCTACCCCACTGCACGGCCAAATGTCTGCATGATTGTTTCTTTTGGGAAGGACTAGCCCTTTTCAGCTTTGCCATGCAAATGTGTGTCTTCAATAAATGCCTATAAGAAAACATGTGAGTGGTAAAATAAAAATAGAACAAATAGTGGCAAAGAAGCAGGAAGGGGGAAAAGCAACTAAACAATCAGGGACTTAGTGATGAGAGTTTTCAATGAAGGTGAATTCCGTCACCTCCAGGCAGAGGTTATTAGTTTAGAGCAGCTTCCGGAACTGGCTGGAAGAGGATGAAGAAGTGGGCAGCAGGACAGACAGAAAGGCTGCCTCAGTGAGGGGTGGACTCTGTCCCAGTGACAGCACCATCTGTACCACCTCAGCATCCCTGTTCCAACAGCAATGAAGTTCCCCGAATCCCTCCTGCCTGAGGTGATGGAGCCTAGGTGAGTGTGCAGTGAGGTGCTATACGCATTCATGTCAACAGGTGTGCCAGTGTCTGGACAAAGGCACTGCAGAGGACAGGAGGGTGCTGTCATTAAGTCAGGATTAGAGTGATGTACTGGGGAACAGGGATGTACTGGGGAAAAGGATATCGGCAAGCTAAAGAAACAATGGTGTGAGCTGGGTGTCATGCTGGAGAGGCAGTGACATAAAATGCACTTGGTGGCACTGTAAGTGAGCCAAATGTCTATGGGGTTTGTTAACTGATGCCTCCATTTGCAATGACAGGATCTTATTTTGAGGAAAGAACTGTGGAGAATGGGTGGCTTTATAGGCTACCTACATCATTTTCCAACATCTTTTCTACAAACACGGAGAAAGTGATTTTAAAATCAGCAACTTAATGAGGATATTAAAAGGGAAAACATATTAGAAGTCACTCAGTTTCTTCATCAGTTCTCAGGAATAATTACCTACCTATTTTGACTCTCCCCCTTTCAGGACCTTCTCCCATTACTAGGATATTTGCTGGTTTCTAGAAATAAAAAGAGCATTCAAATTACTACATTTATCCTTTTGACATGCTCCAAAATGGAAATTTTTTCATATGAAAATATAATTTTTATGTATTTTCATTCAGTCTAAACTAATTAAAGACTTTTTACAGTTAAAGCATTTGATATTCTTGAAGTTAGTACTAAATTCATATAAACATTTTTGCCAGGGAAACATACTTATTTTCAAAGTTGTATCATATAAGTAATTACAAAGTAAATGAAGTTATCATTTATATTTGTCCCATAACTTAAAAACCTGCACAACTCAAATATACTAATGTGAAAAACTCAAACCACAATATAACTACTCTCACTTAAGTCAACCAAATGAGTATTCCTGGCTAAGTATTTTTGGACTGCATTACAAGTATATCACTGACATGGATAGACTCCATTAGAATTCACATCAATTACAATAAAAGCAAAAGTAAGCAACTGCAAAAATGGCCCGGCAGTGGAGGCACACGCCCAATACTCAGGAGGCAGAGGCAGGAGGATCTCTGAGTTCAAGGCCAGCCTGGTCTACATACAGAGTGAGTTCCAGGACAACCAGAGCTATACAGAAAAACCCTGTGTCAAAAGACAAAACACACACACACACACACACACACACACACACACACACACACACACTCACACACTCACTTTCTCTCTCTCTCTCTCTCTCACACACACACACACACACACACACACACACAAGAAAAGGAATTAAAAAAAGGAAAAGAAACTCCAAATACAAATGGAAAATGCAGGACAATAAAAGCCAAGGCCAACAGAGTGCTCCATAAAGAGGAAGCTGCAGGAGTTCCAAGTTTCTCACGGCCATCTTCAACAGACTGGATGTGTGTGGGGGGTGGGGGGTGGGGGGGAGCGCATCTCTTCTGAGAACCTGGCAGGGGGGGATGTATGTGCTTAAAATTTGTTGTAACTCATTTACTCAGAGTAGATAGATGACAGGCAGGCAGAGACATCTGTCTCAGAGTTTCCTTCTGAGGAATCTTTTGAGACAATCCCTCTTGCTGCCTCCCTTCCCCTCCCCCTCCCCCTCCCCCCTAGATCCTGCCCATGTTGCTGATTTTTGTTTTATGAAAACAGTGATCGAATACACAAATAGTCCACGTGAAGTGACTAGTACTTTATTAAGGGCAGTGCCTACTGGGGTGAGGGCCGGGACAGAGTCCATCACCCAGATCCTGAATGCTAACAGACAAGGGCTGGGGGGGAGGAGCAAGACTGTGAAGGGCCCAGGAGACAGTGAGAAGTCTGACTAGAGGAGAAGGCTCATGCTGGGTAATTGCTGGGTAATCTTAAAGGGCCCGAGAAGCAGTCTGACCCTTACACTGCAGGCGTGAGGACAGGAAGCAGAGACCAGAACTGCTGAGAGAGATAAGGAAGCACAGAGGGACTGGTGGGGCTGAGAACAGTTTAGAGAAGTAAGTTTACAGGACTTTGTGACTGGGAGAAAACAAAAGCAAAGCCATGACAAAGATCACACTGAGACCCTGGCTTCATGTGATAGCAACAACTGTGTCTTTTATGGGAGGTTCTGGCTTGGGAAGGTGCAACAGAGCGGAGATGGGAATGAGCTGCTCAAGCGGCGCTGGCCAACAGAGTGGAAACAGGGCGATGAGGATGCAGAGCCATTGTCAAGGGAGTGAGACAAACCAAGGAGAAGGTCCAGGGCAGGAAAGCGTCAGGGGGAAAACCTAACCTTCCAAAATTCAAGGTTGCTAACTACGCACTGATTGATAATTGGATCCATTACAAAATAAAGACTTTCAGGCCAGAGAGATGGCTCAGTGGTTAAGAGCACTGCTCTTCCAAAGGTCCTGAGTTGAATTCCCAGCAACCACATGGGATGCTCACATGGGATCTGGTGCCCTCTTCTGGTGAAGACAGGAACAGTGTGCTCATAAACAAAATAAAGACTTTCTCAGGAATCAAAAGGAAATACACGCCGACGACTTCAATTCCAAGGAGCTTAAATCTAGTACAGGAAGATAAGAGAGAGGTTTAGAATAGAGGATTAAAGGGTAGAGGGAATAATAACTCTTTTCAGTGGCCATCAGAACAATATTAAGGATGGTAACTTTAGTAAAGATGGCTAGGCTATTAATAGACAAGAAAAATCGATTCAGGCTCATGGAAGCCTACAAAGACACGTTCACAACATAAGACACAGATATGGGGCTGGAGAGGTGGCTGGGCAGTTCAAAGTGCTTGTCACTCTTCTGGCGGTGCTCAGTTCCCAGAACCCAGTCAGTCAACTTGTAATCAGCTCCAGAGAGTCTGATGCCCACTCTGGCCTCCAAGGGCAAATGCACCAGTTTATCATGAGAGTGCATATGCCCAAGCACACACCTGTACCTGCACACACACACACACACACACACACACATACACACACCTGTACACACACACCTGTACACACACACACACACACACAATTTTAAGGTCAATTATGAAAACATAAGCCAAAAAAAATCACATATTTGGAAACTTAAACATTCTAAAGCATTCCAGGCAAAAGGAGAAACTATACAAAAATGAAAATTGCCCAGGACCAAAACATGACTTATAACTTATAACTTAAACTATGTGTGGAACACAGCTAATAAAGCACTTATAAGGAAAGTTTATGGCTTTGAGGGTTATGTCAGAAAGAAAGCCTAGTAAGGGAGTATGTACCTGACATGCTTAAGAACAGCAGCAGCTCAAAAGAATAAACAAACAAGAGAAAAACAAAACACTATGTAGTATTATTTTTAAAATTCAGGCACCAATACAAACCAGAGATGAAGTATAAAATCTTTGAGACAGCTGTAGGGGGTGGGGGTGCAGAGGCTGGTTGGTAAAAGACCCAAACAAGCTGCATATCAATCAATTCCTATGCCACCCAAGTGACACAGCAAGACTCTTAAAAACCAAACTAAACTACACTACTAACAGCAAGGACAGAGGGTACAGCTCAGCGGCAGAGCACCTGAGTAGCATGCTAAAGACTTGCGCTTGATCTCCAGCACTTCAACATTAAATGCATAAGTAAGAACAAAGATCTAAGAGTAGCCAAGAAATCTGTGAGAGGCTACACTGAAGGGTGGAGGGGTGAGTATAAGAACTGGGCTCAAAGCAAAACAGTGGCTCAGGTAAGATGACCAATGGGCTAGAATGAGAGCCTTGGGGGCCATGGCACTGAGAACTTGAAGTCAGTGGAGAAACTATTAAAAAATGATCAAGGAACAGGTCACCAAAAGATGGAAAAAAATAAAATGAGTCCTTACCTCATAACACTAACACACACACACACACACACACACACACACACACACACACACACACTTCAATTTCAAGAAGAATACAATTTAAATAAAAGCCAAAAGTTTGAATAAAAAAATAACCTCCCTCTCCCTCTCTCTCCCCCTCACCCTCACCCCGCCCTCCCCCAGCAGGCCTGTAACTCATATAACTCAAATTGGTTTTAGATTCAGGATGCAGCTGCTTCCAGCCTCCTGGGGACAGGAATAAGAGGGGTACACCGCGACATTTGGTGTAGGTTTCTTTTTACTTTATTCTTAACTGTATACATGTGGGTGTACCTGTGCACATGAATACAGTGTCCACAGAAGCAAGGAGGTGTCAGACCTTCTTCAGCTGGAGTTTTAGGAGGCTGTGAGCCACCCAGTGTGGGTACTAGGAACCAAATTCAGGTCCTTTGCAAGAGAAGCAATGGCTGACCACTGAGCCATCTCTCTATCCCTGAGCAAATTTCTGTATGAAAACATTAAATTTTTTTTACCCGAAAAAAACCAAAAAAAAAAAAAATTTTTTTTACCGTAAAAGACTGATAAATTTAGCTACATTAAGAAAATTTCCCATCATCAAAACCAAAGAAAATTAAGTCTGCAACACAAACAGGATAACTACTTATAAGATGATAGACCTTCTAGAAGTCAAAATGAAAAGTCAACTGCATAGAAAAAATAGAAAAAAAAATTCAGACATTTAACTATAGCAAAAATCTATTTTAATAAAAAACCATATGGAAAGATGTCCAACCTAATTCAGTCAGAGCACTGAGGTGGCTTTTATCCTAGTGGATTTGTTCCAAAAACAGGCCTGAGCCACAGAAATGTACCTGTGTGAACTCTATCCAGTCTAGTGGGAATACACTGGCACAACATGTTTAGACAATAATTTGGTATAATCTTGCAAAAGTGAGTAAGTGAATCACTTTGAATCTGTAATTTCACTTTTACATCATACCAGAGAATGTTTGTAATGCAGTTCATTTTAAGAAAATTACTGAGATACAAATTAATACATTGTTAATCTTGGAAGTACTATACTGCATGAAAAAAGAAAGTCTTAAATGGTATTTGTAACAGAACACCATTTCATATAGCTTAAACCCAAGCAGAGATAAATGTAGCATTTAAGCTTACGACAGTGAGCTAAACCTATTTTTAGACTGAAGAGAGTAAGTGTTTCAAAATCTAGGCCATCTGCTAAGTCTTAGGGGAGGAAGACCCTAGGACAGGGAGAAGACAGAGCAAGAACCGTCCACTTGGTAAGTGGCAGGTTCTTAGGTCCTGGTATTTTTATGGGTCTAGCATACTTAAGTATTGCAAAGATTTTTGCATGTGCATATTAAGATGATGGAACAACCGAGAAAACAAGGAACAGGGTTGAAAGGCATTGTCTTCAAGGATTTAAGCATTATTCTACACTCTACAGAGAAAGCCCCTTTGAGGAGATGACATTTGATATAAGATCTGAAGGCAGTGCAGGAGGGAGAGTGCCACCAGGATAGCTCAGGAAAAGGCATCTAGTCAGAGAAAGAACAACTTGAGTATCCCACTCAAACACGTTTCTGGTGAACTACAGGAAATGAAGGACCATGGTAGTTACAAGGCAGAACAGAAGGATGGACATTATAAAAAAAAGAAACCAAGGAAGGGCTTCTTTCCTGTTTCAAGTGGTTCCACTTTTTATCACAAGCTCTTTGACTAACACAAACTGGACATATCCCTGAGTCTGCAGTCTCAGCAATTGAGGGCTGCACAAGAGGCGCAGGTGGGCAAGGAGCTTGAGAGAGGGGAAGCGGGACAACGGTTAGAGGAAAGGGGAGCGTCTACAGAGCACGGAGCTCCTCTACATGGCTGTCAGATGTAAACAAGAAATCTGAGGATGGGACTGACCAAAATGAACAATTAGGTCACTGGTGGCCCAATGAAAACATTTTTTGTTCAATTACAGAAGCCAGATGTACTAAATAAAACAAGTTAGTGCAAAGAAGGCAGAGGCAAACTCACAGGAAGACTCTGAAGACCGTCAGTGAGAATGATGACCTCTGTCGGGTGGTGGTGTGTACACTGTAAGATCATTCCACTGTACGAGCCGTTTTGCTTACTATTTCCTATAACACTTGTAATTCCTGACATTTGAGATTTTAAAGCACTTTAAAATTCTAAGATATAAGCACAACTAAGTCTGTGACCTGGGAACAACAAATAGCTTCATAAAATAAATAAATTGCAAGGGCAGAAAATAGGCTTGTGCTTAGCTCATTAGGAGTTCTTGTGGTCAGGTTATGTTGAAAACCAATGCTGGCCCCACCATGAAATGAGCCTGCAGAGAGGAGCAGGAGGCTCCAGAGTGTCCTTGTGGCCACACACTGAAAGCCTGTGAGAGTTCTTAAGAGTTCCATGTGCTGACATGAAGGCAGGGGCAGTGGCTGGCTTGGAGCAGGAGTGGCTACCAATTCCTGTGCAACCCAAGAAAGGAACCCAGAGCTTGAGCAGCATTCCCAGGGCAAGCCTCCTGTCGTCAAGAACTAAAATTACCCAGTCCTTTTTCATCCTTAAAGTGGGATTTCCTGCTGTCCCCTCAGAACAAGTAAATATGGCCATCCACCAGTAAAATATGCTTAACTCTTCAGAGTATTTTTCTCACGCTTTTTGAAAATAGAAATAATCAGGGTATAGAAGGTTATGAAACCGGACTTAGAACAACTCTATCCAAGTCTCAAGATTTCATACTGGATTGTGTCTATGAGCGTTTACTTTTCAACAGACTAACTTTAATAATTAATATATTTTTATTTATATACTATTATTAATAAATTAACAATAAAAAGGAATTGAGGTGTTCAAACACCCAAACCTAATACAACCACTGCAAACCTAAACAGACAAAAAAAGCAAACTAAAATTGTTCTGACCCAGTTGCATCCCAATTAGCACAGACCACGCTTCACCAAAACTCCTCTTCTTACTGTGAACACAAATGCCAGCTGTGAAAGGAAGCGATACTGCTGGGCATGCACACTTTAGTTGCCATAGCAACAGCAGAAATGGCAGAAGCTGGATGCCTCAAGTTATCAGCAATAAAATCAAACAGACAAAAATCAAACCAGGGTTTTAGTTAAATTCTATTCTAAAGGCAAGTCATGAAAATATGCAACAGTAACATGATTATACAGGACTATTCCTTTAATATTCATATTTCTGCAGAATTTAGTCATTCTTAAGCCTACACAGGATACTTTATATGTACTCCTGATCTGCTTTTCCTTTTATAGGATCAATTATTTCACAGGGTTACATTTCTTTCAGCTAATTGGTGTATCGTAGAGAACAGCCACAGCGATCCACAACCATTCTACTCCATTTGCTTCACACTGTCTACCTTCAGCATATCTGGGAATCTCAGTATGACTCTTAATAGCACCAAAGACCAAAAAGCAGACACACAAGTGACGCAGTCTTGAATGGTAAGGACAGGGCATCAGAGTTAAGTTGGGTTAGTTTCTGTAACAATGGGCAATGCTGGCCTGATATTAACGGCTACAGCTATGCTTTTATTTAAATACAGTGTGGTACAATTCCCCTCACATTTGATACAGAAGTCAAATCCCAGGACATGTATCTCTGCACACTGTTCTTCATTGTTCCCCTGAACAAACAAGATTCTGTGCTGCAGAACAAGTAAGTCCCCACAGGAAGCGCTGTGCTTTCTTTTCTTGAACAAACACAGCAGTCATTTGCAGACATTACTCTTCCATAATTATCAATACCTTCAAACAACTTCATTAATTAGATAGTTGGGCATTTAAAAGTACAGCAAGGCATAGTGACTAAACCAGTAATCCTAGCATTTGGGAACTGGAAGCAAGAGGATCATGGTTCAAAGTCTTCCTTGGTTAATTACTTAGCAAACTCAAGGCTAGTCTGGTAAAGGAGAGCAAATCTCAAAAAAAAGGAGATTGGGGGACAAGGTGGAGTACTCCCTTAATATGAGCACTTGGGAAGCAGAGGCAAATATAACTCTATGAATTCCAGGATAGCTGAGGGTACCTAAAAACAAAGAAAAACAAACCAAAAACAAAAAACCAAAGGGAAAGGAGTGGGGAAGAGGGCTGCAAAAGGCAGAAGTGAGAAATGCAAGAATCCAAGGTGACTTCAAGTTTCTAAACATTAGAGAACAGAGCCATGCCACACACTTGTTGGCTAAGGAACAAAATATGAACAACTAAGTTCCCAGTGGTGAGCATTCACAGTCCACCTAGTTATGGGCTTAGGTAAAAGTGTCCTTTGATGGGTATTTGATGGATATCATCCCAATTTTAACAGAAGTATCAGGAAATAAATGAACACGCTAAAGTATAGTGAGATTATTTCTGAATATGTTTTAAACATTTGGATTTTATTCTAGGGTTCCAAAAAAATCACATGTATAGTAATGATTCCCAAATCAAGACTGCTAGGTCTCTATAATCTCCCATGTATCTTAGAAACAGATCATCTTCACAAGTATCACAAACTCCATTCATCCAAGATTAACTTTTCCTTCTCCCTAACAAAACTGTCTTTTCCTAATACTCCTTGGTTAACAAAAGCAGAAGTCTGCCCTTGGTCTGTCCTCGAATCTCGTCACTGCTCCTCAGCTTCCTAAGAACTAAGCATTCACTGCGGCCTTTCCTCCTCTGTATCCTCATCAGCTTGTCTCAGAGCTTCATGCTTTCTCACCAGCTGACTGATCACTGGATAGAGCTGCTGCCCTTAAACCAGCTCCCTAACTCTGAGCCATCTCTCTTAAAAACTTGACCAGCCCAGGAAAACCCATATTTTAAAGAAAACAATTACGATCCACCATAACTGGTCTTCCTTGCTCTTCTGCTTTTTCTCTTTTCCAATAATTCCCAACCTATTAGCAGTTTCTTAATCTACATCTTTATTGGTGCCATTTCTTCTGCCTGAAACACTCCCAGACCACGGCTTTCACTATATGAAGTTATCTGTAGTGTTCCAAGGCCCTCATCCCAGCTGCTTAGGTTCTACTTCTGTGTTCTCAGAATTGTACACTGAGCTGGTCCCTGAATGGGGTGTGTGTGTGTGTGTGTGTGTGTGTGTGTGTGTGTGTGTGTGTGTGTGTGTGTGTGTGTGTGTGTGTGTGTGTATAGAGGGGTCTGGGTGTGAGGAAGCCTGGGTGTTAGGAATGAGAGCCTTGTTGCTCATGGCTAGGTAAGAGTTCTCTGTGAACTACAACCCTACCCTGTAGTTTCTTTTAAAGCATTTTTATGACTACCTGTGTATAAATTTCCCCACAATGGATCCAATGAAGGAAAGGTTATGTTTTATTGATACTTATTCACTAAGAGATCTAAACACCGCCCGTGGTGGTGACATCCTGAGTAATCACAACTTATCAACTTGTAATTAAATCGGAGATAGTATTTTATATAAATTTTGCCATCGAGATCAATGGCTAGTTCAGTCTTAATATAACCAGCCTTCAAAGCCTTAAGGTTGTTGCTCCTGTCTGTGGCCTTTGGTTTTGTCTGCTTTTTTCTTTTTGTAGCTATTTTTATTTTTGTTTTTATGTGTCTTTGTGTGTGTGCAAATGTGCACATGTATACCACCACCTGGATTAACTCCTTCCCCACATCTTTCTTAGGGCTTCTATTACCTAGATAAAGGACCATGGCTACAAACAACTTAGGGTGGAAAGGGTTTATTTCATCTTGTAACTCTTGCTCAGATCACACTCTGTCATTGAGGGAAGTCTGAGCAGGAACTCAAAGCAGGAAGCTGGAGGTAGGAAATGGATCAGAGGCCATGGAAGAAGAGTGTGAGTTACTGGCTTGTTCCCTTCAGCTTGCTTTTTTGTAGCACCCTGGGTCATCTGCCCAGGTGTGGCACCGCACCAGTGGCCTGGGTCCTTCCACATCAATCAGTAGTTAAGAAAATTCCCGAAAGGCTTGCCTACAGCCCTATCTTTTGGAGGTGTTTTCTCTATTGAGGCTTCCACTTCTCAGATGATTCTACCTTGTGTCCAGTTGACAAAAAAAGTCGCCAGCACAAGTATCTCCTCCCCACTCACGGCTGGCTGGCTAATGCTGCCCCCGACCCCCCATGCCACACACACACACACTTTTCTCATTCTCACTCCTAGCGAAGGTCCTCTCCAGGAAGCCTCTCCTTCCCTTTAAGACCTGACCATGTTTAGATCTCCCTATCCTGCAGTGCTCTGTCTAGCGCTCCTCTCTACCTCAAGCCCAACCAAGGCCCTGAGGCCCGTTCAGTCTATCCAACTTAATCCCTTCTCATGGATTATGATTTATGGAAACTTCCTCTGCCATTCTTGTTTTTTACTATCAGTATGTGCTCTAGTCTTGTTTCAGTTGCTGTGACAAACAACATGACGAAACCAACAGGGAGATAAAAGGTTTGCCTGGCTTTCTAATCCAGGTCAGTCTACCCACCATCTTTGGGAAGTCAATGCAGTGACTCAAGCAGCTTGCTACATCGCATGCATCATCAAGATCAGAGAAATGGGAAAGACACGGCTGCCTGCTACTGCATTGCCTGCTACTTGCTGCATTGCCTGCTGCTGCATTGCCTGCTGCTGCATTGCCTGCTGCTGCATTAGCTTTCTTCACTATTTTAAGTTTAGAGCCCTGCCCCACTGCCTCACAGCCCTGCAGTGGCAAGATGACATTTAAAACTAACATCACAGAACAGTTAAGTCCTATTCAGATAAGTACTTTCTTCTGTAGTAACCCTCTTTAAGTAAAATGTTAGCTTAATAAATCAAATGATATAGAAAGTCATCTGGCCGGCAATGGTGGCAGCACGCCTTTAATCCCAGCACTTGGGAGGCAGAGGCAGGCGGATTTCTGAGTTAGAGGCCAGCCTGGTCTACGGAGTGAGTTCCAGGACAGCCAGAGGTATACAGAGAAACCCTGTCTGAAAAAAAAAAAAAAAGAAAAAAGAAAGTCATCTGACTAGCATAGCATTCTTGCCTCCAGAGCCTTTCAGTAATATCTCATTTAAGGCCGGGCGGTGGTGGCGCACGCCTTTAATCCCAGCACTTGGGAGGCAGAGACAGGAGGATTTCTGAGTTCGAGGCTAGCCTGGTCTACAAAGTGAGTTCCAGGACAGCCAAGACTACACAGAGAAACCCTGTCTCAAAAAAAAAAAAAAATCTCATTTAAGAGGGAAGAATGAAAACTAAGCTGTTCAAAGCACTTACTAATATTGATGTTAGCTAACTATTTTTAATTTCCATATTTTAAATATTAAGACTTGGTGAAATATCTGTTGTATTCAAATGTAATCTACAGGAAACATGGACTAGTTTTTAAATCCTGGTTTTAGAAACCAGGAAGATGATTCACATACTTACACCTGATCTCTGCTTAAGCAGAGAGGCTAGAAAGAGGGTCAGGCTGAAGGAATGCTGGGCAGGAAGGGACACTGGGGAGGAAGGCACGTCTGGAGTGTTGGTGAATTACTAAGGACTGGTGGAAGGAACTCAGAAGCTCAGTATTAAGGTAGGGAGTCAACTGTATAAACTCCATGACCTCCACATACAGGGGGCTAACTTAGAAACTGCTATCTTTTACTTTATATTTTAAAAGATCCATTTACTTCTTATCTGTATGCACGTTTTGTCTGCACGTATGTGTGTGCACCACAAGTACGTGTGGAGCTTGAGGCGGTGTAGAGCAGGAACTCGTATCAAAAATGGCTGGGAGCAGCCATTTGGGTGCCAGGAGCTTAACCCGGTCCTCTACGAGTGCAGCAGATACACTCAACCTGTGCCATCTCTCGAGCCCTTCCTTAGGACTTTTAAACAAATTCAGCTCACTAATATAGAAACAAAAAACTACTGAGAATGCAAGTTGAACTGGTAGGACAGAACTTCTGCAAATACTCTCTGTAGAGAAGGGCCGGGACAGGCCCGAGCACGCATGCCTGTCTTCACTCAGGAAAACCTAGAGCTAAGCAGGTGCTGGTTCCGGGGGATGAGAGTGGAAAGACAGTCTGACGGTAGGTCACAGGTGCCGTGGACCTAGCAGCAATGCTGGGAAACGGAGGACCAGTGCCCACTCGGCCTGCATGCCTGTCTGTGCTGAAGAACAATCCGAAGTACCACACGCTCTGCAGACATTCTTCTCACGTGCCGCACACGCACACAGTGAGACAGCAGCAGGACAGAATCAGGGAGGTAGGAAGGCTGCTGACTCCATGCTGGCGCTCCTCCACGGCCAGGGCAGCAATCCCATGAACACGAGCGAGCCATCCTGCATCCTATCATCTTCCTCTGTGACCCTAAACTACAGCTCACTCTCTGTCTACACGCTCAAATATTTATAAACTTACATCTCTCCTTCACTGTCTCTCTGCCAAGAAAAATACAGTTAGCTTTCTCCTTTTCTTTTAAAGCCAATTCCTCAATTCAAATAATCTTTTTAGTGGCTTTAAATTCTCTGCTTTTGTATTACATTCTAGGATCTAAATCATATAAATGAAATGTTGTTCCAGACATTAAAAAAAATCATTTTGAGGATTAATGACTCAGTCTATGAACTCTAGAATCTTAGCTTTTAGCTATAATCAATTTCCGTTCACTATCAAGCCGCAGGTTCCTTTTCTAATACTGTACTTGCATGATTTTCCAGGGTTCTCCTGTGAAACAATCAGCTAGAGACAGGGAGTACAAAGACACAGTAGTGACTCACAAATGGTCGAAAGCCATGGGGCAGTGAAAAGCCTTCCAGGGACTCATACACAGCTCGGGTCTTCAGCCCAGCGCAATAAATTTAAGACTACACTTATGCCATATACTTCACATTTCTCCACTGATGACAGTGTAAATGGACGGGTTAAACATTCCATTCCTGAAAACACTTGGACAAAAGTAGGATAGTGTGGTCCAGATACCAGGCTCCTAGTCAGTGGGGAGAACTGGGGAGTCTGCACCCGACTTCATTAGACTTACTTACAAATGGTGGAAAATCACAGTAACTGGGTGGACAAAATACATACAAGCACTATGATCGGTCTGAACCTCTCTCATAAGATATTTAAACCCTATGCTCACCCTATGGGCAAAAAGGCATTTTGTAATCAGTGGGGAATCCATTCTTTTGATGACAAGGTTTCAGGACCTTAAAACAAACCAACCCCAGGGCTGGAGAGATGGCTCAGCAGTTAAGAGCACTGATTGCTCTTCCAGTGGTCCTGAGTTCAATTCCCAGCACCCACATGGTGGCTCATAACCATCTGTAATGGAATCAGATGTTCTCTTCTGGTGTATCTGAAGACAGCTACAGTGTACTCATATATACATATACATACATATACATATCTTTAAAAAAAACCCTCCAAACTCCAGAACCAGCTGTAACTCAAATATTTTTGTTTTTCTTTACACTACACCATTTATTCCATTTGAGCCAGGTAGAATCCATGTCCTTTCTGAGATAATATAAGTGCCTTCACACCTTACAATTTCTCATTTGAATTTTTATAACCAGCATTCGTCCCCTTGCTAAGTTTTTAAATTCTGTGTCAAAGTCCAGGTCAGGATCTAGGCCCTCCCTGAAGCCTGGCCTCCTCCTGCAGCACACACCCAGCTCTTCCTGGCTTGAACAGCAACACTGAGTCTGCGCCTCAGAGGACCTAGTATCCATTCCCTATGTAAACTGTTGGTGCACAGGTAGGTCATGCTGCTCATCTAGTCCCTACCTCCTTGGAGGGCCTCTGATCCAGGCACATCTGTATCATACCCATTTGTCTTTGTCTTACACACACACAAAATAATAAAAGTTCATGGAGAACAATGTTTCAAATTCTGCTATTTCTACAATACTTACTGTATACAACAAGGATCAAAACCCTGTCGTCTCAAAAAAGTTACAGTCTGGGAGATGATCTAAGACAGTGGTTCTCAAACTTCCTAATGCTGCAACCCTTTAATATAGTTCCTCATGTTGTGGTGACCAACCATAAAATCACTTTTGTAGCTACTTCATAACTATAATTTTGCTACTGTTATGAATTATAATATAAATATGCTTTCTGATTATCTTACCCAACTCCTGTGAAAGGGTGTTCAGCCCCCAAAGGGGTTGCAACCCACAGGTTTAGAACCACTCTGCTTTAAGACATCTATATGATATAAACAAATATCACAAAAGAACAATCATGAAATATAACAAGAATGAATAACAAAGATTATTTCATCTCAAAAGTTAGATGGATTATGAAAATAAGCCTTAATTTTTTTTAAATTTATTTCATTTTATTATATTTATTCGTGCTTTTTCTGCATGTATGTCTGTGCACCCATGCATGCTTGGAGGCAAGAAGACAGTGTCAGATCCCTTGGAACTAGAGTTACAGACAGTCGTGAGCTGCCGTGAGGGTACTTGGGATCAAACCCTGGTCCTTGGCAAGAGCATCCAGTGCTCTTAA
This sequence comes from Tokudaia tokunoshimensis, assembly GCA_036184795.1. Lineage (NCBI taxonomy): Eukaryota > Metazoa > Chordata > Mammalia > Rodentia > Muridae > Tokudaia > Tokudaia tokunoshimensis. The sequence continues at coordinate 41,920,620 of BTHU01000021.1, read as the reverse complement.
CTGCTGAATGAAGCATCTCCAGCTCCAAGCTTTAAATATTTCTGCTGAGCCTTGAAAGACAAGTACATCTGAGTATGTAGAGACAGGGACAAGAGTATTAAGACAAGGAAATGCAAGCCACTAAGGCAAGAACTCTCAGGACAATGTAGGAATAGCCAATAGTAGACAGCAAGCAGAAAGGGGTGGAGTCGGGGAGTGTCTGAAGTCAGCAGAGCTATATTCAGTAAGATCCTGAAAACTTTAATTATCCCAAAGTTCCTGAGAGATTAATAAAAGGTCATTAGGTCTATATGGACCTGAAGGAGAAAGACTGTTAAAGGAGTTAATGTAGCTCTCTCCACCAGTTGAGCAGGATGCCCAAAGGAAAGAAGGCCAAGGGGGAGAAGGTGGCCCCGGCCCGGCCGTCATCAAGAAACAGGAGGCCAAGAAGGTGGTCAATTCTTTGTTTGAGAAAAGGTCCAAGAACTTCAGCATTGGGCAGGACATTCAGCCCAAAAGAGACCTAACACGCTTGGTCAAATGGTCCCGCTACATCAGGCTGCAGCGGCAAAGATCCATCCTCTATAAGCGGCTCAAAGTTCCTCCTGCCATTAACCAGTTCACCCAGGCCCTGGACAGGCAAACAGCGACTCAGCTGCTCAAGCTTGCCCACAAGTACAGGCCAGAGACAAAGCAGGAGAAGAAGCAAAGGCTACTGGCCCCTGCTGAGAAGAAAGCCGCTGGCAAAGGGGACGTCCCAACTAAGAGAGCGCCTGTCCTCCAGCAGGAGTCAACACAGTCACCACCTTGGTGGAGAACAAGAAGGCTCAGCTGGTGGTGATTGCCTGTGATGAAGACCCCATCGAGCTGGTAGTTTTCCTGCCTGCCTTGTGTTGAAAGATGGGGGTGTCCTACTGCATCATCAAGGGAAAGGCCAGGCTGGGGCGCCTGGTCCACAGGAAGACATGCACCACTGTTGCCTTCACACAGGTTAACGCGGAAGACAAGGGGGCTCTGGCTCAGCTGGTGGAAGCTATCAGGACCCATTATAATGACAGATATGTTAAGGTCCGCCGCCACCGGGGAGGCAACGTCCTGGGTCCTAAGTCTGTGGCCCGCATTGCCACACTGGGAAAGGCAAAGGCTAAAGAACTCACCACTAAACAGGGTTAAATGTACACTGAGTGTTCTGTACATAAATTACCAAATTTTTAAAAAAGGAGTTAATGTAGAAGGCACATGTAGAAGCAGTACCATGATAAAGACAGATGCTATAAAGGCCTGAACAGGGACGGTGTTACAGGGGATAAAAACAGGTGAGAAGAGAGAACATAAACCTGACAATGCCACGCTCTAGATGTAAACTACAGAAAGGCCAAAAGTCTAGATGCTAAGAGCAGGCTGGTGCTGTAACCAAGAGAGAGGACACTGAAGACAGACAGCAAATAAACAAGAAAAACACAGTCCTAGTCATACTGATTAGTGTCCATAGACTGTCTGAAAACTGTTCTACTTAGAACAAAACAGTAACTCTGTAAAACGAGAGGAAAACACTCAAAGCAACCTGGAATAAGATTTTCACTAATGATGCAAATGTGACTGGAGCCTTGAAAATAGAGATCTAAACGCTATCCATATAGTCATTCCAGAACCACCTCAAGTGCCTCTGAACCATTTTAAAACGTGGTAATTTACTCATGGAAAATGCAGAGCTGGAACGCTAGGAGACTTAAAGATCCTTATAATTCTTTAAAATGCTAAATGAATGACTGATTTGTAGTCATTACCATTCGGTCGCAATTCATCTCCAATGCCACAACACAAGGTGACCTGCGCAGATTCCAGGTCTGACTGACAAGGTGCCAAGGGACAACTACAAGACAACTACATTGTCTTCATGCACTCATTATTTCTGCAGCAAATAACTCTCCTCAGCTAATAAGGCTGCAATCTACCTACACTAACCCCTACCATTTCGGGATCTCAAATTCACAAAAACTACAGAAATAAAGGATTATGAAATTATGTGAAGGAAGATAATACTTGCAATGATAAAGGCACAAGGATTACTGCTGTCCTATACTCTTATGTTTATAATAAATAAAAAATAACAATCTAACCTGCAAATCGAGGTAGTACTTAGCATATAAGTTGACTATTAGTAAATGTTCATTATACATATACCAAATTAAAAAATAAGACCAAACATTTGAATTGTGGCTAATTTGCCTAGTAAGTATGTTCTAGCTATTAAATGCATTTATTTACTATTAAGTAATATTGATAACAACATTCTTTTCAGCAGAGGTAATATCATTATTTAAGCCTAAGGGGATGAAAAATTAGAACTCACCTTTCATTATTAGTGCTTTTATATAAAGAAAAAGTTGAAGTGAAAATCCACCACCTTTATATACTGACTGAGCATTAAAACTATACACTACTAATGTTGAAAAAAAAATCACACTGACAGTTTACAGCCATGTATTTATTTAAAGAAAATAGAGACCAAATGCTTAAAGATAATCTAGTTTGTTTGAGTTTCTATTATTTGAGACAGGGCCTTGCGATGTAGCTCAGGCTCACTGTAACTATCTTACTGTCTTGCGTACCGGGGTAACAGGTGAGCACTAGAGCACTTTGTAGGGGTAACAGGAGAGGGAGGGAGGGAGGGAGGGAGGGAGGAAGGGAGGGAGGGAGGAGAGGGAGGGGAGGGAGGGAAGGGAAGAGAAGGACTAAGGGGTAGGGGAAGATAGCTTTACTGTTTGCCTAGGCAGTCCTTGAACTCATGGTAATCCTCCTACCTCAGTTTCTCCAGTGCTGAGATTACAGACAGGCGCTGCCACTGCGTCAGCTCCCAGTCTTTTGAGTATAGGTTATAAGTGATTTTTTAATCCCTTCTTTTGCATGTATTTACAATTTTTTCTTAGCTAATGTTCTATTATAATTGTACCAAAATGAATGAAATTGTTAAATTTGAGAAAGAAAAAGATGTGTTGAGGAATTAAACCAAAGTGCTTACCAGATCCCTGTGGAGCACCCAGTTGGCGTGGAGGTAATGGATACCATCGAGAATCTGGTACAGCAGCGATTTAACCATGGATCTTGGTAACTGCATGGGCTTTTTATTTGCTTTTGAAGCACGATGAAACTTAATAATATGCTGAAATTTAAAAAAATAAAACATACTATAATAATATAGTCTGCTGATATCTCCACCAAAACCCCACCATAATCAAAACTGAAATGAACGCTCTGTATTTTACACTTACCTTTTAAAGTTAATAAAACAAAAATTCCTGAATAATAAGATTGTCCAAAAATGTATTTTGGGATGCATGTGACCATGTTAATATGGGTCCATAATCAAATTTACTGAAGACATTAAGAATTTTCACTAAATTGCCTCTAAATGGTAAGAAGGGTAGATATTCAGATGCCTGTCTAGGAATGGTGTTGGTGATGTTCTACGTGGGTGGGAGGGGGAAGAACGGCAAACTGTTATGTAACAAGTCAGTACGTTTAGATGAAACCACTAATAGCAGGTATCTATGCACTGCTGGGAGAGCACTCCTCCCCAGGCCCAGCTGCCCGGGGGAGCAGTGGGTAGCAATATATGAAGAACAGTATAAAGGAAAGCAGTAACCACACCACGCTTCCACATTTTACATCCCATGTTGAATGTGGGTGATAAAGTACTGTGAAGGGAGGAAATGCTACAGGCCATGTCTAAGTGCCAGCCTATACCTGCGCTCAAATCCTACCCAGGTCCTCTAAGAACCAACGCTCTGAGCCACAGCGTCAGCCCTTCTGCTTAAAGTGAGCTATATGCATTGTCAAGTAAGCTTTGGAGAATAAAGGAGAAAGAAGAAAAATGAAAAAAGCACTTCTCTTTTGGGATAGCGCCTCAGGTTAGCCCAGGGTAACTTCAAACTCATTATATATACTCAAGGATGACCTTTAATTCTTGCTTCTCCTATTTCCACATCTAAGTGCTAAGTATATGCATTACAATGATGAATAAAATAAGTTTTTAAAAAATTATTATATTCTATTTTATGTGTTTTGTGTGTGTGTGTGCACATGTGTATATGTGTGTGTACATGTATATGTTTATTTGTGTGCACACATGCATGGACTATCAAGCATACGTGGCGATCAGAGACAACTCACAGTAATCAGTTCTCTCATGAACTTTCAAAGTTCATTCAAAACTTTATAAGACTGTCAAAGTTTTTCTTATTCAGATCTTTTCATTTATATAGAAGGCAAACTACAATATACAGAACCAAATTTATCCATAAATTAACTGTCAATTTTTTTTAGTAGTTTTAGAGACAAAAATGTTTAAAATGCTCTAGTTAGGAATTGGCTTTATGTATTGATAAGGCATTACATTCTAATAACTATATACATATTTCTACTTGGTAGACCCAGTTTTAAATACCAAAATATGGCAAAATATGGTAAGAGATCAACTTGAACTTAACTACTCACAAGTATATTCTTGATTAAATGTGTGTGCACTTCAGGAAAGGAACCAGTGTTCACCACACACATCACCAAACTGTCATTAGCATGACATGAGAGTGCACAAGAGTAATCTCTGACTTCTAAATATTACAAACATCACCATTTCAGTAAGTGTCCACTTAATGCTCATGTTTAAAACCAACGTTTACTACAGTTACTCTGAACTGTGAGTTAAAGTAGGCTTTCTTTTCAGTGCATTAGCAGTCCATTCTGCTTGCATACTTGCCCCTTATCTATATAAAATAATCCTCTGGACAGAGTTCAAACTTACCCAAAGGTCATGTTCTGCATAGTCAAACAGCAGCCACACCTTCCTGTCGCTGTGAGAAAGGAACACCTTCTGCAATGCGATCACATTAGGGTGCTTCAATTCTCTCAACAGCTAAAAGGGAGGGAGGAAGGGAGGCAGGGAGGGAGAATATGAGAATGAATATTACTCAATTAGCAAGGAGGACGTATTACTGCGTGAACAGAACCCTTTTGAGACCGGTCTTGCTACAGTCCTGACTTAGCTAGCCTCCTGAAGGACAGTATGCCCCACACTGGACCTGGCTTTGAGGGAAGCAGCATGAAAGGGGAAACAGCTCTTGAAATACTCTGACAATACCTTGCTGGTCCTCTGAGAGAGAGAGAGAGAGGGGAGGGGAGGGGAGGGGAGGGGAGGGGAGGGGAGGGGAAGGGGGAGGGGAAGGGGAAGGGGAAGGGGAAGGGGAAGGGGAAGGGGAAGGGGAAGGGGAGGGGAGGGGAGGGGAGGGGAGGGGAGGGGAGGGGAGGGGAGGGGAGGGGAGGGGAGGGGAGGGGAGGGGAGGGGAGGGGAAGGGGAAGGGAGGGGAGGGGAGGGGAGGGGAGGGAAGGGAAGGGAAGGGGGAGGGGAGGGGAAGGGGAAGGGGAAGGGGAAGGGGAAGGGGAAGGGGAAGGGAGGGGAGGGGAGGGGAGGGGAGGGGAGGGGAGGGGAGGGGAGGGGAGGGGAGGGGAGGGGAGGGGAGGGGAGGGGAGGGGAGGGGAGGGGAGGGGAGGGAAGGGAAGGGAAGGGAAGGGAAGGGAAGGGAAGGGAAGAGAAGAGAAGAGAAGAGAAGAGAAGAGAAGAGAAGAGAAGAGAAGAGAAAGAGAAAGAGAAAGAGAAAGAGAGAGAGAGATTTAAAATAGGGTCATTTTAGATGATGAACTGTAAAATGATAAATAAAATTAATCCTGTCTCGCTAATGGGGAAACACGTCAATCAGTAAAGAGCTCTCATTTGCCGGCTCTAGAGTGCATGGGCTATCAGGAGTGGTGTTCCGCATGTACACTCCTAAGGACTGGAGTTGACAATGCTGGATAGTGAACACTGCCCAAAGTCCTAAATGCCACAACTTTAGTCTACACGCCATGTTGGAATCAGGAAACAGTGGAATCTTTACAACATATAGCCCCAAAAAGCTATGGCCTGAAATCTCTGACACACTAAACCTTTGAAAGGTAGTAATTTGATTATCTCAAATATCTGTCACATAGCCAAAAGCTGACACACATAGAGGGCTTGTACACACACACACGAAGAATACCCTTCACAGGGTACAGCTCCAAGTTCCACCCTGACAAGGAAGTGGACAGACCAAATGAAAACTCATCACCTGCACATGATAGGCAGCAGTTTGAGAAAATACAGTCCCAATGGCATGAGTGCAAGTTAAGCCTTGTAATTATGCCTCTCTCAAGACTGCTCAACCAGGATTTAGATTTAATAGGCACAGAGAAACATACTTTATTTTTTGTTTGTTTGTTCCATGTTCACATAGGCCTATAGTCATAGGCCTACTCAGGAAGTTCAAGGCCTATTTGGACTATAAAGTAAATTCAAGGCTTGGGTAATTTAGTGAGACCCCATCTCAAAACAAAAAGCAAAAATAGGTATGATAAGAGAGCTCAGCACAAAAATGCTTGCCTAACATATATGAGACCGTGAGTTCAGCCTCTAGAAAACACAAGTGCACACGCACGTGCACAAGACAGACAGACAGACAGACAGACACACACACACACACACACACACACACACACACACACACACACACACACACACACACCCTAAATATGTTACTCCAGACTGGCTTTGAACTTGTGATCCTCCTGCCTCAAACTTTCAAGTCAGCAGTTAATAGCACTGGCTGCTCTTCCAGAGGACCTAGGTTCAATTCTCAGCACCACATGGCAGCTCTGAAACCCCAGTTCCAGAGGGCTCTGATGACCTCCTCTGGCCCTCATAGGAACTGCATGCATCTGGTACTCTGACATGCATGTAGGCAAATACCCATACACATAAAAAAAAGTTAAAAAATAAAATTTAAAAAACAAAACAAAAAAACCAAATGTGAACCAGAACATCTATCTTGGTAAGCAGTTTTTGTGTCTTGTAATGTAAAGTTCATTATACTTTTGTTGATTTTTTTCCTTTTTTTGTTACCTGTTTATTGAATACTTAAAATGTACACAATGGTTATATAAAATGTTTAACTCCCATTTAATTCTAATAACAACTTTATGGTACAACTTTAAGATCAGGGAAGGCTGACAGTCCATCCCCTTGAGTGGGGAGGGAAAAAGAGCAGATGTTCCCCTAACTGTGTTGGCCTCCAAAGCCACTGGCCCAAGTAGGACTGCTCTTTGCTTTAGATGCTACATTAGTCATGTGCTCCTAGCCAATGACAGGATCAAAGTCCTCCCTCCTCCAATACATACAATTCTAGTAATTCAGTCACTACTAAAGATCCCCCAGTTGGTTCCCCCACGTTTCTGTACATGTTCCGTGGCAGCTGCCGAGAACGTGCTGCACGAAGACAGAATGACGTCAGGCTTAGAGCTGCTGAGTCCTGTGCACAGAATGATGTCAGGCTCAGCGCTGCCCGAGTCGTGTGCACAGAATGACGTCAGGCTCAGCGCTGCCGAGTCATGTGCACAGGTGTCTGTCTGTGTGAGCAAAGCTTATCCTAGGAACTGTTCACACTTGCCTCCCTGTCGGCCGTGGACTTCTTGGACAAAGACGAATTGTAATTTCCCTCTGTGTGCCTGGGAATGGCACAATCCTAGGCACACTGTTTTGGCGATCTCATCTACTTTATGGGATTTAAATAACACTTATGCAAATAATCTACATACGTGTTTGCCTCCTGCTCACATCTCTGCCCCAATGCAGCCTGTCTCTACTTCAGTGTCTAATGGCTAAAACTGAGGTGATACTCTTGATTTTTCCTGTCTTCAACTCCATCTGATCTTTAAGAAAATGGCAAAGGCAATCAGGGGAAGGAGGGGAGGAGCCAACCATCACTTCTGAGGAAGTCCTCCCTGGCCCTCCTTTGAAACTGTAATCAGCTCCTCTTCTCCACTTTGCTTTCCAGTCAGTACTGGGATTTTCACAACTAAATTAAAAATTGTCTTCAAAGGTAAGGGTAGACAGACATAAATTGTTTAAAAAGGTAAAATTATACTACTATATATTCTTCCAAACATACTACAGCTCTGTATTCCTCATCTACAATTTCAAACTAATGTTTCTTAATTTAGCAATCTGAAGGAAAACATTTCTACTTCAATGGAATACAATGCACTCACTGCCAGGAAAGTAACCTCTTGGCGACCTGTCCCAGTGCCGAGGAAACTGTCCGTAAATCCATACTGCAGGTACCTGTTGGGTGTCAGGCCAGGTCTGTGTTGTCTAGCATCTCTGACTTCCCTTCTGAGGTCATGGAGGAAGTTAGTTGTGCCTCAATTTGCACATTCATTTCAATGTTCCTAACTTGTATGCACACCTGCCCTAAAGATTCCCCTTTGAATGAGTTATAGCCTCGGCTTGGTTCCTTCACTTCCCATCTTTCCCAAAAATATCATTCTTTTAGCCGTCATTGTACAGAGGTACTTACTTAAATTGACATCACCTTTTAAGTTGTTTATTGTCATTTTCTATTAATAGGAAAGCTTTTTGTTGTTTTATAGTTCTGGTGCTCAAAATGGCACCTATGATATAATTAAGCACTCAATAATACTTGTTGAATGACTTAAATCTATTGAGCCAGTATGATTCTTATGCATGGAAACAATAAATAGCCTTGCAAAATTTTGATTTTCGTTTTTAAAATCTATCCTCTATCAGAAAGTAGTCTGAATAATTTTTTTAATTAAGATATATTCCACTAGAAAAATGGGCATGCATGTGGAAACCAGAGGCCAATATATATGGTGTCTTCCTCAACTGTCTCCACTTTTATTTCTGGGGAAGGGTCTCTTAATTGAAAGCTCACCAACTTGGCTAGGCTGGCCAGCCAGCAAGCTCTGAAAAAGCAAATGTCTACTTCTCCAATGCTGAGATTATAGAGACATGCAACTGAACCTGAGCCTTCTCAGGTCTTCATGCCTGAGAGATACGTACTTTATCAACTGAGTCATCTCGTGGGCCTTCAGATGTATTTTTAAGACTAGTTTACAAACAAAACATTAGGTCCTAGATAAACATTACACAAAAAGTATATTCACTACCCTCACCTTGCAACAAAACAAGTCAGCAAGCCTTTTATCATTATTTACAGAACAAACAGAACAGCCATGAACAACCTCAGTGCTCAATAATAACAAAATGGAGAATTACAGTATATCCACATATTACATCTTCAGATATAGACACTAAAGGGTTTTTTTTTTAATTTTTGAAAATGATGTGTGTGGGGGGAGTGGGGAAGAGAATATGTGAATGTGACTACAAGAGTAATTAACCAGATCAGATCTCCTGAAGCTAGAGTTGCAGGCAGTTGTGAAAGCTGATGTGGGGGCTTAGAATCCAATGGAAGTCCTCTGGAATAGCAGCATACGCTCCTAACCACAGAGCAATAGCCCCAGTCCAGCTATACAGTTTTAATGAGATGTATTGCTACAATGTTGGTATAATATTCTAAAATCTATAAAAAATAATTTACAAAATAAATGTATAGCAAAATATCACCATGTAAGATGACAATCACTTCCTTTTTGAAAGGGTTTTTACAATGAACATTATTGCTATTTTAAGAAACATCACCCATCCTAAAGACAGCCCTTCCTCTCTAAAACTCCACTTGTCACAGTATGTGTGGCAATCTAGAAAGAATACAATGAAAGGAGAGAGGCATGGCCTACTTCCTGGCAAATCCTATTTTGTTCCATAAATATTTGTTCCACGACATACCATGCAACCACAAATATGCTTCAGATCCAGTTAAACAGCAGCTAAGTGGGCTATGATTTTCCTGACACACACCGAATGCTAACTTCTGTGCTAGACACTCAGTGTGGTAACTGACTGCAACACAACCTTGTCAAGATGTTCAATGGACACATCTTCCAGACATATAATTATAAAAAGTATCCATCTTTCATTGTCCTAAACACATACAAATCTAAATTAGAGCTCTAAATGCCTTTTCTCTATAGCACTATTTAAGATCTTTGCTGAAGCCCAGGACTCTTCGCCAAGCTGAAGATCCCAACATGCATTTTTATTTCCACCCACACTCCTTGTGCTCTATAACGCTCTCCGTTTCTATTTTTACTGACATTGCCGTTCGTGTTGTCTATAATGCTCCCTTGGGTTCCAGACTCTTTTTTTTTTTAAAGGACTCTAAAATCCTTATACTCAAATAACTTACTTTTCCCAAAATAAATTCAACTTTCTATTCTTGTTTTTCTTTTTTTTTAAATAACAATATGACTCACAGGGCCATCAAACTTTCTCTTTGGTAAAAACACTCCAATGACTTTATTTTAGAAAGTACTGAGTATATCAAAATTTAAAACATAATAATGAAGTAGTGAATTTTATAGTAAATTAGGAAAGCTGCCTAATTTCACTGGGGAGTGATCCTAAAATGATTGTTAATAATTATCAGTGAAACTAGACACCCTCCCACCTTTGATAGGCCTTTCAAAGCTAGCATTTCGGGGCTGGAGAGATGGCTCAGTGGTTAAGAGCACTGACTGCTCTTCCAAAGGTCCTGAGTTCAAATCCCAGCAACCACATGGTGGCTCACAACCATCTGTAATGAGATCTGATGCCCTCTTCTGGGGTGTCTGAAGACAGCTACAGTATACTTACGTATAACAAATAATAAATCTTTAAAAAAAAGCTAGCAATTCAAAAACATATTGTCTGCAGTATAGCCTTCCAGCAGGAGGCACTCACATTATGAAAGCAGGTTTAACAAGCACAGCAGCCCAGCTATGGCTCAAGGTTCCCTTAATTTTGTGCATGTTGCACGCACACGCACACACACTTCCACTCTCTCCAATGTCAATGTTTAGGTACCAGTCATAAGCTCCAAATTTCAATGTTTCCCACTACTACTTGTCATAATACAACACTACATATAATACAAGCAAAAAAACAAACAAAAAGTGAGTTCTGATTTATGACACAAAGTTATTTAACTCTGAATCTTGTAGAACAATCTTCTTACACAAGTTTCCATAACAAATAAATGACTATACAGTGATGAAGTATATAAACTCAACGCCAAACTCTTGACAAATTATAGATACTACTCATAACTACCATTACTTGCAAGAACATTAAGAAAAAACAAGCACACAATAATCTATGTAGAATGCATAGCAATAAGATAAATTCTGATAAACGGGAGCAGTAGTTGTACTTAAGTTGAAAAAAAAAAAACCCTAACCAAGTGTCAGTTCCACCCAACCCTCCTCAAAGAAGCCTGACTTTACATCAAATGGAGATCTCCACAGAAAACTACAAATGGACACAGTTAGAGACATCAATTGAACACGGTGAGTCGAAAGTTGTAACTAAGTAACAGCTCCTGTATCCTGAGTCATAGCTCAGAAACACGGCAGAAGAGGGGGCTGAACTATCCTAAACAGCAGAATTCTAGGAAGTGCTCTGAAACAGCCTCCTCTAGAAACAGCTGCACAAACATCATCAAGTGTCAGAGTGTCAGGATCAATAGGCATTTTAACCTGGAAGGGGAGACACTCCATGGGTCGCACTTCTAGATAAAGAACTAGAGGCAACTAAGAACTACTACGGACTCAGTATGTTATAGTTATATATATCTGGGAATACACAAGGAGAGGGAAGACGGATGTTACAATAATCATCATCAACTGGGGGGGGAGGGTTGCATGGAAGAGGTTGAAACGAGGGTACCTGGGAGGAGCTGGAGGAAGGGAGGGAGAAGGAAAATGATGTAGCTCTACGTCCATCCCTAAAAAAGCTAACCAATCAAGGCAATAAGAAGTACTCATTAAAGAACCAGGCTGTGATGGAAATGGCCTCCCGAGTGCCTGAAACCCTGCATAAGAGTCAATCATGATGCCGTGGCTACATGAATGCTGCCTCTCTACCAAACAATCTGGTTTCTTTTCTCTCTGACTTCAAGTTCTGTACATATTTGCTCTGAGAGCGGTATCTAAGTTGTGAAGTCTAAAATAAATAAATTCACATTTATGTGATAGGATACATTTTATGTAGGTAAGCTTCTGTGTAATATATTATATATGAGAATTTGAAAACTTTTTATAAATCAACAGGACTGTGAATATACAAAGTTAAAATATAAAAAATGAAATGGATACAATGGAGTCTGCATGGTAAAACCTAATTCTCAAGGACATTCTAATTCATTTCTCTCTCCCTTCCTCCCTCTGTCATTTTCTAAATCTAAACGGTTGCGTGACCACTCCAAATACTGTTAAGAAATTATACTACTGTTTACAAAATATAGCTAAGGGTTTGCATTAGTAACTGATACCCACTGAACTACCAATAAAAATGATTAAATGCCGTTTGGATCACTACACCTCAAGAGGAGGTATGAACACAGTGAATTAAGACTCGATCAATCACTCATGCATCCTTCATCCTAAGGCACTTCACAGAAATTTTAACAAAGGTAACTAGGAAAACAACCGATTGCTCTGGACTATAAACACAGTCGAGGAAACATCTACTGAACTGACTATACACAAAACAACTTCATTCCCAGTCTGCTAATAAACCTACGTATGCATTATGAGAAAACAGAGACCTGGTCTTACACAAAGTAATTTTAATTTGTGTCTTTTTATACTATGCATTTACTATTTCTAATCAATGAATGCTAAAAAATTATATTCACATTAACAGTGTGGCATTTATTACATTTTTGTGTGGTGCTGAAAATATTCAATGTCAGGGGCTGGAGAGATGGCTTAGAGGTTAAGAGCACTGACTGCTCTTCCAGAGGTCCTGAGTTCAATTCCCAGCAACCACATGGTAGCTCACAACCATCTATAATGGAATCAGATGCCCTCTCTTCTGGTGTATCTGAAGACAGCAACAGTGTACTAACATAAAATAAATAAATAAATCTTTAAAAACACAAGCACACCTATTTAAAAAAAAAAAAGAAATTATTCAGTGTCTGTTCAAAGTCAGACATTCAACCACTGAGCTGTAGAATCAGCCCAACTTTAATCTTTTAAAATGAATTAAACTAGCAGATGTAAAGCTTTTACGGAAATACACTAAACAATGATTAGATTTAAAAGGCCAGAAATCATTAAATTATAATGATGAAAATCAGACAAGTATGGATGACAGCCTTAATCTTACTTAGCCCTTGGAAAACTGATACCAGAGGACTTCCAAGACAGTGTCAGAAAGGGCGGGTGAGAGTGGGGACAGGAGAGGGGAGGAAACAAAAATTTATAAGAATCTCATTGTTGGCAGTGTATGTGTGCATCCTATAAAGCAAGCTTTTTTGGTTTCTGAGCTTTGATATTTAAAATCTATTCAAAATTGTGTGTGTGTGTTTTGAATATTACTAGACTCAGTCAACAGCAAGCTTGTAAACACCATCTGATCTAAGACAGCAAGGAGTCATGCTGCCTGTTATATAGCTTATAAAAATCAATTCACACAAGAGATAGACAATATAAACAGATATTTCAGAAAAGTAAATATAACTTAGAATAGTAAAAAAGATTATGGAATTCTATACCTACTTCTATTTAAAAATGCAAATTGAAGTCAAAGATATATGTTTTATTCAGAACCAGAAAGTTTTTTAAAGCTTAAATTGTCTAAATGACATCAGTGAGAAACTAGTTAAAGAAATGTTTCATTAAAAGAACTTAAACTAGTTAAAGAAATGTAGCATAGCACAGAGCCATTAGAACTACTGGGAATAACACGCCCGTGTTTTGTTGATATGGAACGATCACCAAGAAGTAACAGTAACTTCAAAAGTAAAACTAAGTATATAATCTTTCTGTAATTTTTTTAAGCTTTATGAAAACTTTGAAAAGGCAGTTGGAAGCTACTTTCTTGCTGAAGGAGAAGAAAAACAAAGGTTTAAAATTTCCCATATTATGAGCTAGTGAGATGGCTCTGAAGGTAAAGTGCTTGCCTAAGCCTGAGTCCAATTCATGGGGCCACACAGTGGGAGGAGAGAACAGACCCCTGAAGGTTACCTTCTGACCTCCAAACACACTAGCCACAGCACTTCCGAGTCAACACACAGCAATTGAGTAAATGTAGAGAGTTAAACATTTAAATTTTAAGTCTTACAATACTGCTTGGATATAATATAGATATTGTCATGGTGCTTGGAAGTTTGACTATGTATACATTACTGAAATGCCAACCAAAATTAACTGAAGAAACAAATTACTGTAATTTTGGTTTTATATCTTATACTGTTCTACACTTAAAATAATAATTTTTGTGAAAAGCTATTCTAAGGCACTGGGGTCTGCAGCCTACACGACACATTAGTCAACTGTAAAACCAACTTATATGAGTTGCAATTAACATCTTTTCCACAAGTAACAGGACTAGGGGCAAAAAGAAAATGCCTGTACCCAGCAACGGTTCTAAGCATGAAGAAAAAGACAAAGAAAGTGTGGACAGACATAAACAGTCTTAAAAAAAAAAAACTGAAAACCACTGCTATTAGATATTATGTTGATAGTATCTGAAATAGTGTTCTCAGAAGAAAAAATTCTAATAATCTATTAATAGTCTCACCAAGAATGTATATTTAAAGGTGTGTCACATGAGTGTACATCTTTACAGGAAGTTGTAAGTCAACTAACCTGGGTGCCAGAACCAAACTTAGGTCCTCTGGAGGTGGTCCTAACCACTGAACCATCTCTCCAGTGCCCATAATCATCTTTAAGACAATTTTTGTCTGGCTGACTCGAAAAGGATTCTACTTATCAAAATAATAATGAATAAAAATACCATTCTGAAAATTCAAAGAGGGAAGTCTAAACAGACAACTATATAACATTAAGGCAAGTAATTTCTTATAAATGAATATATGCGCTGGGCGGTGGTGGCGCACGCCTTTAATCCCAGCACTTGGGAGGCAGAGGCAGGCGGATTGCTGAGTTCGAGGCCAGCCTGGTCTACAGAGCGAGTTCCAGGACAGCCAGGGCTACACAGAGAAACCCTGTCTCGAAAAACCAAAAAAAAAAAATGAATATATGCACATACACTGGAATAGCTCCACATTCAAAGTTACAAGCATTAATGTCTTTGAGATTTTTAAGACTGAAAATTAGGTTTGTGTGTGTTATCTATAAAGAGGTCGCCAAAATAACAGACTTTTTTTTTAAATATCAAAGTTTCTGAAAATTCTAGGATATTGGCAAAAAACAAAAACAAAAACCTCACATTGTCCAAATAAACATACAAGAAAGATTCAGGATATGGATTTAATATTATTTTAGAAAAGATATTGCTATACTGTCCTGGCTACTCTGGAACTACCAGGTTCAAATGATCATCTTGCCTCAACCTCCTGAATAGCTGAAGAGTACAGGCTGTACCACCATGTCCTATGGAATATACTCTAAGTAGTGTTCTTTGTGTCCAAGGGCATGTTAGTGCTAATTACCAACACCATCCTTTGGCAATCACATGTCTGATCAAAGCAAGCAACCACAGAATAACTAGCTAAGACTGGGAACATAATTCAGTGAAGTAGAAATGTAAGAATAAATAAAATTAAAGCAGAACATGGGAGAATGAAGTCAGGCTTTCTTTTCGCTAACGTGGTGATCAGATTGTGAGTGTTGCACAGTCAGAGCCCCAGAAGCACGCTCACCTGTCTTTGGCTGATGTCATCATATCCGACTTCATGTATCGCTCCTTACTTTACACTACACCTTTCCCTACTTCAGCCAGCCACCTCTTACTTGATTTTTACTTCCTCAATCCTCTTCTACCCCATCCACACATTTGTAATCTAGAAAATAATCTCTTTCTTATGTTTATTGTTCATATATATCCCCCATTGTTTTTATATATGTATGTACTCTATTTCATAAACTGCACAGTCCTTCCATTTAATATATGTAGTCAGTGTATCAACAAATACCTGTTTTAACATAAAGCAAACGTTGGTCAGTGGGTAAACTATTTGCAAACTTTGTTCTAGAAGCAAGGTCAGTACGGGTAGGAGAGGGCATGATGGTAACAGGAAGGAAGGAACAGATAAAGAGAGAGCAGCAACATAGTAATAGGACCTAGTCATTGATTCAAAAACAAGTGACCCAGGATGACCAAGAAGTAAATAGGCCTGGTAGGTATGGCTTAGAGAAAAGAGACAACATTACAAATCCGAATCAGGGATGGCTGACTTCAGCATCAGGTATTACAGACAAGTCATCAGGATCTGGAGCTTTGAGACAGGGCTTCACTGGAGGTGAGGAGCCTGGGATTCACACTGCAGAGAAGAGTTGCCAAGTGACGGGAAAAGAATTAAATGGAGAACTCTAGGAAAATAAATGATAAAGTGTTTTTTAAAAGAGACACAAGAGAAAGAGGATACAAACCCAATGTCTAGAATTCTAGAGAAAAAAGTAGGTACCTCCTTCACACAGAAGAAGGCACTGTTAAGAAGCAAAGTACCCTTCCTAGCAGAATGAGAACAGAGGATCTTACACACTAAGAGAAACTCCTATTAGATGTATCAGATTCTATTGAAGGTATTTAGAAACCAAAAAAGAATAGTTTTCACTACTGAAAATTTAAATGCCACAGTCAGTATCATGTCTGTCTCAAACATTGATGCAGCAAGAGAACCAGTGTTGGAATGTAAATACTTTTAAAACTAAACTGAAGGAGAAATAGCGCCAAGATGGAACCCAAGCAAAGTTGCCTCCAACAGGCAATGAACAAAGCCAGCAGGTCTAGAGTCACTAAGGACTCAGAGACACTCTGCATCGTTTGGCTTTGTTACAACAGGGGAAACAACAACATTTTCAAAATAGAGAAACAGAAAAATATATAGAAAAATATATAGAAATATTAGCATCGAACTCTTCCCTAATTATTTGCTCACTGTAACCCAAATTAACATGTAATTAAAGATTCTAATTTTTAACAGAATGAATTCTAAAACATTAAGTAGCACATAACTATGACAAAATGACCTTCTAGCAAATGAGCATGTCATAGCTAGTAGCCCACGGTGTTCTTCCCAGCTGCTTCTCTTCACTTCTAAACTAACCCATACTCATACTCATTCTCTCTCTCTCTCTCTCCCCCCCCCCACAAACCCCAAAACAAAACAAAACAAAATGATGTCCCTTGTAGCTGGAACAAAAGATACTGTGGAGGATCGGCAGTGACGCAGCAGCACAAGGCCCTTCAGGAGCTCTAACCAAGTGCAACCTTCACCATTTCAATTCTTAAAACGGTGATCTGGTAAGATTATACCATTAAAAACAAACAACTTCATACAAACACTCATGGCTCAGAGCACCTTAAGTCTATAATATCTAGTAAAGCTAAGCATTTTTTTAGAGCTATTATCAAGCAGAATAATGATCCCGGGTCAGCAGTTTCTCTAAACCTGCACATTACTGACACTGCAGCTCCCTGACTTGATGCCAGCATTCTTCTAGCGGCTTTGTGTCTGCTGCAGTCTGTGCACCTCTTTTTGTGGGGGGAGGGAGGATGGAATGGGGTAAGGTGTAAGACAGGGTTTCTCCATGCAGCACTGGCTGTCCTGGAACTCTCTCTGTAGACTAGGCTAGCCTTGAACTCACAGAGATCCACCCAACTCTGCCTCCTGAGTGCTGGGATTAAAGGCATGCGCAGAGGTGGTCTGGCCCCAAACCGCCTCCGCCACCACCACCAGCACCAGCCACCAGCCACCAGCCACCAGCACCAGCACCAGGCATCTGTATGCCTCTTAAAGGGCTGGAATCCTTTTTAACATTCATCTAATATCCTCTAGAGTCTGGAACCAAACTTGACAAAGTATCAGGGGCCAAAAGCAAACAAAGTGAAATCCAAAAGACCACTGCCAAATTTTAGAAATACAGAATTCTAACTACACACCCAAAGCAACCCTTAAGGAGGCTTCTGTTGGTCCAAAGTGGGTCCTAAAAGTGGCAGTGCTGCTGACAATGCTCTAAATGACAGTCTAGGCTCAGCTCGGGCTGGATGCTGCTGGGCAAACTGGATATTACTGTCTGGTAAGCAAACCCCTAAACTCAGAAATCTCATCATTCCTCAGAAATCTCATCAAGTGGTCTCTGTCAGGAAAAGCCATTACTTCCATTATCCACCCACAATGGTCAACTATCTTAGACAAAGGGTATCTAGCTCCTGACTAATTCAAACAGCCCCATGCTAACTCCAAATATCTTGTGTAAACTTGACTCACTAATCTTCTCTGACTGCTTAAATAAAGGAGGCTGGCAGCCAATTAGTGGGGAGAATAGAGGTAGGTGGGGCTTCAGAAACTGAGTGGGGTCCCACAGAGAGACCACAGGAGAGAGGGAAGGAGAAGAGAGAGAGAGGAGGCGGCTCCATGAGACGGGATGGACCAGGGAGAGAAGAGTATCCTGAGGACAGACTAATGGAGCAGAAATAACTGGTGAGACTCCAACAGCAAGTTACTTGGGGGCACAGCTGAGAAGTAGTCTGTCTAGCGTAGAAAAATAGTTTGAGGGTAACTGCCCAGTAATTGTGCCAAAGCTGATTAAATAAATCCACAGAACTATGTCTCAATTACTGGGGTGCTAGTTGGGTCATATTAAGAACTAATAGAGTTAGCTACTAAATATCTTATAACAAGTTGTTTGTTGTGTGATGTTGTTGTTTTGAGACAGGGTTTCTCTACAGAGTCCTGACTGTCCTAGATCAGGCTGATTCAATCACAATTCTGAGTCTGGTTCACAATCATGGCAGAAAACTTACTTTAAGGAGCTATCAGGTTCTTGAAATTCCTACATATGTCAGGTACAGGTACAGATCCGTCGTGGAACCTCACCACAAACGATGTCGGAGAGACAACATCCAGGGCACTCGTCATCCACGTGCTCCGGATGCTTGCTGAGACAGCGTTAGGCATCACAACTCTCCACAGATGACTATGTGCTTCACCGGAGAAATTTGTCATCAAGAAAAAAGGTCTCTAACATTAATTCTAATTTCAGCACTCTAATCACCACTTAAGAAGAACACCAGAGGAAGCATAAATAATACAAAAACAGTAACTTTTAAACAATCTAGTCTTGAGGCCATCTCAAAGAGTTTATTATGTGAGTCTTGCCAACATGCCTTGTCTAACTGCCAAGAGGAGCCTCTGAGAGATCTGCTCCAGCTTGCCAGCAATGCACATGGGAAAGTGCTGAAACCACTGTGCCTGTCATGGTCAGGCCTGACTCACTTGTCCAGGTCAGGAGCCAACCACACTGAAACAACTCTCAGCAACAGCCCTAGGGCATCGGCCAAAAGACAGCAAGTCTAGAAATAAAATAACTCCTAAGTCCATGTGAGCTACAATCTATAACAAATTACCATAGACTAAATGACCTACAAACACATTTATTTCAGTTCTGGCTGGGTATTCTGGAGATCAAGTTGCCAGCAGATCCTGTGACTGTGACAAATCGACTTACTTCCCTTTCCTTGTGGCTTCTTGTGATGTTAGGAGATAAGGAATCTCTCTAGTGGCTCTCTCGAAGATACCAATTGCAGGATAACTTTAGGATTAGGATTTCAATGTAAAAACACTCTTGGAGACACAAATATTCAAACCAGAGCATCACTAAAATAATCAGAAGGTTCTAGTCCACACCACTATAGACTTCTTCTCCTCATTATTTTCAACCACTGCATAAAAAATGGGGGAATACCACAACTGATCTAATTACTTTCAAATGTTAGAAATCCATCATGAAGGGAGAATGCTTACTTGTCTTGCACATATGATATAAAATAAAATAATAAATAAATTCAAGTATATGAGAAGTCAAAATCCTACACTTAAATAAACCTAATGAGAAATGATACCTACACTACAGTCATTTGGGGAATATACCAAATATAATAATATTAATGTGTAAATGTTGATATGTCAATAGTGGACAAATGCTGAGTATCTGCTATTTTCTATAAATAAGAATTACAGCTTTTTTATTAATATTCTGTCAACATCCTAGCTAATTACAGACTATATAATATGATAATAATGACAAGGGCCACATAAGTGACTATGGACCTCTAAGATTAAGGCAGAGTTGAAGTCTTCTCAACACCCATAACATCTAGCATAGGTCATCACTGGCCTGTTTGTAGTGATGTTAGTATAAATGAACTTAGGGCACTGGAACTCTTTTTAAGAGTACAACCCTGAATTATTTACAGTGTACAGTACTTAGAATGACAGTGAGCAACCGTTATTGGCTTAAGGTTAAGAAGTGCTGAATCCAACAAGCTTCCTCACTGTGTACATCTCAGGGCTGAGTGCATTATGAACCCAACAGTCAGTAAGAAATCTTACCTAAATACACCTTTATGGTAGAATCCTCTTTTGTTCCAAAGGAAAACTTCCAAACAGCCTATGGATATTTCTACGTTCTAGTATTCCATGGAACCTATTTTGCAAAAGAAGCGCTACTCTCAAGATTTACTGGATACAACAAGACTACACATACCAAGCAACATCTGACCTTTTTTTTAAAACTAAAGTAAAAATCACCAAATGAAAATTTTCACAGTATTATGTAACACATTCAATGAGTTCTAGAACACCATCAGGAATATAACCACCACTCACTACCATATCACGCTCAGACAAAACTATTTTCTCACTTCTTTAAAGCAGGGTTGACATTTTACAGAGACAGCCTTCATTCTTTCCATTAAATACACTAAAGCAGATCGATCTGAAAGGACAAGAGGAAGGTTCATTCACAGGTACCATGCATGATCCAGATGTTCTCCACCTCTTAAGTTCATGCTAAAATTTAACTGCAATGCAGCCCTATTAGAAGAAGTAGGACCTTAAAGAGGGTAGACCCTCATGAATGGAAACAGTGTCCCAAGGAGGCTTGTCTGCCCCTTCTACCACACACAACCAGAAGAGAAGGCTCTGTGTGTGTGTGTGTGTGTGTGTGTGTAATATGTGTGTGGGGGGGGAGCTCTAGACACATGATTTGTTGGTATCCTGATCCTTAACATCCCAGATTCCAGTACTATGAAAAATAAATTTCTGTGGTTTATTCATTATTTAATCTAAGACAATTTTAGTATGGTACACAAATGGAATAAGATGCCAAATTTCATGATCAAAAGGAGAAATCAAACTAAGTCAAAGAGGATGAAATGAGCAGATATGGTCCTAACAGGACTAGAGTCCTAGATAGCTAGCATGCTTCTAACTCTATATCCAGGCAACCCAGCTATATATCCACAATACTCAGTATTTTACAATGCTGTGCCACTGAGATAGTCCCTGGCCCTTTTGACATACTTGTCTGATTCTCTCTTTTGAGAAAAGGCATCAAAACTTGAGAATTGCCCAAGTAGTCCTTAAATTATAAACCTAACAACACAGTTGAAGCTATACTGTAAATCATCAGGTCCAGCACTGTTGTCTTTTAAGTGGATACAAAATAAAAACATTTTCATTAAAAGATTTAAAATATTACAATCCAGAGGTCTTTACTGACACTATACAAGGAGCAAAGAGTATACAAAGAAGAAAAAATTGGCTGGGCAGTGGTGGCGCACGTCTTTAATCCCAGCACTTGGGAGGCAGAGGCAGGCGGATTTATTTCTGAGTTCAGCCTGGTCTACTGAGTGAGTTCTAGGACAGCCAGGGCTACACAGAGAAACCCTGTCTCAAAAAACAAAAACAAAAACAAAAAAAATTCTGGAATCCCCTGTTTATATGCTGGAAGGAACGGCAGTGTCAGTGCTGAGTATTCCTTTAAAAATTGGATGCAAGAAACCTGCAGGGGAGATGTCAATGACTACAGAAACAGTGTGACCTGAAAGCCGCCTACAGTGTCCTCCATGGCCTGCTCACTTGTGCACCCGCACTTCCCACAGATGCCATGTCCACTGCTTCCAAGATCTGTAAGATTGTTATGCTGAGCCAAATGCAAATTTACATGAGAGGCACTGTCCTTCCATATTAAGCCCTTCTTATTAACAAACATTAATTAATACACTATATGATATGTTTTGTGTTTCTTCAGGTTTGTTGGCTTCCTGTTTCCATTTTCTTAAAAAAAAATAATACTTGCCAAGAAAGAAATAATATGACTTTTGTGCCCCTGAACATTCAATCTTAGAGTAAGATCAATATATATAATAAAAAACAAACTTTTTTGTTTACTTTTCTCTCCTTTTCTTGTTTGTTGAAATATCTGCATGGAGATGATGTCTTCAAACTTAAGTTAAAAGCTACCAAAAAAAAAAAAAATCAAACTTTCACTGATTTTATTTTTTAAAATAGTATTATGTAGCCCTGGCTGTCCTTGGACAGAGTTCACCAGTCTCTGCCTATAGAGTGCTGAGATTAAAAGTGTATGCCACTATGCCTGGCTACTTTCATTGATTCTTAACCAGTGTAGAACTATTTTATACAGTCTTCCCAAGTAATAGCAATGGACACTTGCATTCTAGGCTATCCTACACTTATAACAGGAAGAAAAACAGTATGCAAATAACTGGGGGGGGGGGCCCTCTGGGTATTCTGTTCGCATGCCTGTCTTAGTGAACCACATGCATGCCTGGGTGTACTTAGAAGCAAGAAGTAGGTCTGCACTGGAGTTAGAGAGAGTTGTTGTGAGCCGCTGTGTGGAGCTGGGAATTGAACCCAGGTCCTCTTCAGTAGTCAGAGCTCTTAGCTGCTGAACCAGCCATCTTTCCGGCCCCTAAGGGAGGAAATATATTAGTTAAGAAACTATTTTTTTTACCTAATGGCACAGGTCTTTCTTTAAACCAAGTGCTTGGGAGGCAGAGATACAGTCTGTGAACTTGAGGCCAGCCTGGTTTACACAGTGAGTTCCAAGCCAGGCAGGGCTACCCAGTAAGACTGTCAAAGGAAGGAAGAGGAGAAGAGAGAGAAGTGGAAGGAAAGGGAGGAGAGAAACTTTTAATAAACTGGACAAAATGGCATGTGTCTGTAACTTCAGCCAACTCCAGATGTGGAGGCAGGAGGTTCAGAAATCAAGGGCATCCTTGGCTACACAGTGGGTTTGAGGCCAGCCTGTACTAAATGTGACCCTATCTTAACTTTCTTTGCCACCCTCTTACCCCTAATATTTTTTTCAAATTTATAGTTCTTGTTTCCAGTTCTTGCCAGGCAGTAGGCATACTATTAAAGCCTCAGCGTTCCAACCCCCTTGCCATGTGAATGATCTCACACTGTCAGTTTTCCCAACTGAGACCTCAGGCATCACAAAGTTGAGAGAGACTATGCCCACCATGTTCTTTTAGAGTTTTCAAATGATGCAAAGTAGCAACACTAACTGGAATAAAACTACCTGGGTCCAGGGATTAATACCATTTCTAAAAGGGTCTAGATTTAGTATAGTCAATGTTAGACTAAGAATCAAAACTGATAAAAATGGAATTAAACATAAGCTTTCCTGTCTACTACCAATTTTTTAGTAACTATCTGTGATTCTCACACAGTGACATTTGAGGTCCTTTAGTGATTCAGCTCTCAACAAGTACGTGAACAGAGCGTGGAGACAGCTTCGTGAAAGCCGGTTAGCTTGCTCCTGGGAACTGTGAAGTTCTGTTCTCTGTCAAAGACTAGAATATTCCCTTTCCATTGTTTGGGTAAGTGATTAGCAAAACCCAGGAACACGTGTATTCTGTAAACTAGGAGGCTATATATACCAGTTTAAAAGGTGGCTTTAAAAAGAACAATCAAAATAGAGCCACAATAAATACAACTGAGTACATAGGACTTCACTAAACCCCATCACAGATCCAACACAACACAGCCTCTTTAGCAATACTTTTAACAATTTCAGTTTGCTTTTTCTTATTGTGATTAACACTCTGACCAAAACCCAAGACACAATTCACATATCAATAGATTTCCAAGAAGATGGAAGGAGAGACCTCTGGTCCTGGAAAGACTGGATGTTGGGGAATACCAGGAGAGAAGCGAGAGGGGGTTGAATGGGGAAAAGAGGGAGGGAAGGGGGCTTATGGGACTTTTGGGGAGGAAGGAAACAGGAAAGGGGAAATCATCTGAAATGTAAATAAAAAAAATATACAAAAGCAGCCTGGGGAAAAAATGGTTTATTTGGCTAACATTTTAGGTCAGTCTAAGTGAAACCAGGGGAGGAACTCAAGCAGGAACTACAGGAAAGATCACGAAGAAGTAGAGCTCACCAGGGTGCCAAGCAGGCTACCTTTTTAACAAGATGCATGGCCACCTACCGTGAATGGTACCTCCCACAGAGAACCAGGCTCTCCTAGATAAATTAGCAATAAAGAAAACACCCCACAGACATCTGATGGAGACAGTTCTTCAGTTGAGGCTCCTTCTTCCCAATATTAGCAATCACAGGATCATCCCTTCACAACTTATCCTGAGCTCATCCCTTCACAACTTGACACCCAAACACACCACTGTTAACAACCTTTAAAGCTTCCCCTTTACGCACTCCAGTATCTGGAAATAAAAGGGGGGAAAAGAAGAATTTCATATCAATAAAACAAATATGAAAGGGGAGAAAAGAACACAATGACCATTCAGACTTAACTAAGGATGCTGAGGAAACCAATGTGTGTCTACTGCAGAGTTCTGAATATACATGGATGAGATTCTGCAGCTAAAGACTAACCTAATTGTGTCTGCAGTCTGAGATTAATCCAGTGGCTATATTTAGGACAAGTTGGCAGAGAGGCAAGAAGAACTGAACACTGTTGCTAAAGGTTAGGCAAAAAGAGATGCTACGGATTTAGACAAAGGCAATAAAGCAAAAGAAGAAGCTGCCAGGCTTGACTGTGCATGCCTGTGTTCCAGCACTCAAGAGACCGAGACAGGAATATCCATACAAATTCAAGGGCACCCTGGGCTACACAGTGAGAGCCGGAAGCAAGCCTGGGCAACATACTGAGACCTTCCTTCAAAAGCAGTTAATTAAAAATTAAGCTGAAGTTGAAAAGCATTTTGAAATAGAAATTAAGACATGGAATCTAAGTAAGATAAACCTTGACCATGAAAGAGTTCCTCTTCACTGACTTCAAAAGTAGGAGGTAAAATTGTTTGTTTCTGTGCCTAAGTAAATGTTTAAACCTAACACATACATAGAAAACATAACACTATAGTCAGAATTCTAAGTTATCTAGTTTCAGGGAGGGTGCCAGTCAGAGATACAGATGAGGAACACCAAAGAGAAAGGTTCTTCAACTGACCCCATTAGGTAAGGCCCATCACTACAGAATTATCAGTCTGTGCCTTTTTCTGTTATACATTCAGTATGTGGAATTTGCTAAATGAACCAATTGCTAAAGGATATTTTATACTAACTTTCTAAAAATATAATTTTGCTAGTTTCAAAGGATTTATTTGAATCTGTTGCTTTGAAAATTTACACAACAGGGAAAAAACCAAAATGGAGAATATGGAATTAGGTCTGCTTTTGAAATGCTGGAAACCTCAAAAGTCTGAATTAACAAAACATTAGGTCTAATTTAGATAATAAAACTGAATTGAAGAAAGTATCAGGTTAATAACGTTATTGATACTTCTCAGAAAAATAAATCAAATACTGAGATTAATTTGAGTATCACTAAAGACAGTGAGAAGCAACTTCACCTGTAAGACACACTGTACACATTAGCAGGTCTTCCTTCCCCACTCAACCTAACAATACTGCACAAAATCCCAAGCAGCCTTAAAAAGCTGGGAAATCACTACCAAGGTGCCATGCAGGCACTGCTGTAATCACAGTCTGTAATCACGTCTGGGCACAGGTGATACACACCTTAAATAAAACTTCAAATGATTTAAATTCTGTGTATGTTAGGACTTTGAGCGGGGGGGGGGGGGGGGGGGGTTAGCTGACTGGTGGATTATTTTTCCTGTGTTGTGATGAGCCTCCTACCTCCACCTGTGGAGTCCTGAGAATGCACATGACAGCTGACTTTAGGGAATTTGTTGTTACTGTTGTTGAGACTGTAATATAATCACAACATTTCCCTTTCTTTCCTCCCTCCAAGCCCTCCCACATACCACAGCAGCTCTCCTTCAAATCCATGGCCTGTTCTTTCACTGTCTTTGTATCCACACACACTAGCTAACAAGTATCAAGTTCTAGGCTCACTATTCCTTTATTCACTCAAAAATCAACTTGTACAGCTGAAGAGACGGCTTAGCAGTTAAGCACTGGCTGTTCATCCAGGGTTCAATACGCCAGCACCTAATCGTGACCCACGACTCCCTATAACTCCAGTTCCAGGGGCTTCAATACCCTCTTCTGGTATCTATGAGCATCTGGCACACAGGTGGTACACATATATACATGCAGGCAAAACACTCATATACATAAAATAGAATCAATCTTTTTTTTTTCATTCTTAAAAAAAATAACTTTTTGGGCTGGAGAGATGGTTCAAAGGCTAAGAGCACTGACTGCTCTTCCAGAGGTCCTGAGTTCAATTCCTGACAACCACATGGTGGCTCACAACCATCTGTAATGGGATCCCATGCCCTCTTCTGTGTGTGGTGTGTCTGAAGAGAGCAACAGTGTACTCATCATATATATCAAATAAATAAAAACTTTTTTAAAAAATTAAGTTTTACATAATAAAACATACAGCCGGGCAGTAGTGGCATATATACTTTAATCCCAGTACCTGGGAAGACAGAGGCAGGTGGATCTCTGAGTTTAAGGCCAGCCTGGTCTACAGAGTGAGTTCTAGTACAGCCAGGGCTACATAGAGAAACTTCTTTTCATGTCTCAAAAAATGAAAAAGAAGAAGAAAGGGGAGGAGGGAGGAGGAAAAAACACTAGTGTCTAACTTTATATTCAAATGTAAAGAAATCTTTCATTAATCCAACAGCCCTTTATCTCTTGAGAGATTAAAAACTAAAATCCTAAACAACTTCATCCTGTTGGCTTAGTGTTATAAATAAACTCAGAAAACACTTCTCTTTCTCCATCTAGCTTGTAAAAAGATGCAGTGTTTGCCAAAAGAAATGGGTAGGGTATTGCTATGGGAACCAATTTCAGTATCATTTTAAATACCAGTAGCTTCAAAGAACAGCAAGTGACTCTGTCTGACTGGGAAAAAGATAATCCTAGTACTTTACAATGCAGTCAAGATAATCATGTTAGAATCACACAGCAATATTACTTCATGTATTCTCTCTTTACTTAGGAAACACAGTATTAAAAGATGCTTTATAAGATAATAGGAGTGTATAAGCAAAGATAAATTAGTGCCAATTGTCTTGAGTAATAAACAGATATTATCAGATTCTTCTGCCCAGAGACAAAGGGCTGAAGCCCCGTGCCTGACAGTTCAGGGAGCCTCAGCCTCAGCAGAAAGAGAAAGAGAAGTAATTCTGAGTTATCAATCTCCAACAGCATGCCAGTGATTTTGCCAGCAAGAGAAGGGTGCATGGCTTGAATAAGAGGAAACAAAACTCGTGCTTCACCGAAGAAAAATATCTTAAACATCGAAAAATTTAAATATTATGAAAAAAACATTGCAAAATATAAAATAAATAAAAAAAGGAAAGGAAACTTTGAACCTTATGTACCGAGCAAATGCCAGGTCTAGCAAACAGTGCTAGTCCTAGATTACTTGATTTAAAACAACAAAAAATACAAAAAAAATAGTAAAATATAAAAACAAATTAATGTTTTATAGACCCTGGGAAAAGAATTTTCAGCAAAGTACAAAAATTTAAAGCATTCCTTTCTTTAATTTTGTAATTCTTTACTGTGGAACAGCTTGGGACGTCAGTTCTGTTTTAAGGAGCAGAACTGATGACTGAGCAAGGAAACGTAATTTGGATTATAAAATTCTTGCTTTAATAAAAATTCCTTAAACAGTAAAAAAAAAAAAAAGAAAGAAAGAGAAAGAGAAAAATGTCAACACACACCCAAAGAAAAGGGGAAAAGGACTGGTGAGATAGGATCTAGTAACGCTGAGGTATGAAAATTCAGAACCTAGTTTAAATGCCCTGAGAGATGAGAGGAGTGTCCTCAAGGTAGAATGGAGGTGAGTTTCTTGTCAACTTGACTAAAGACAGTCATTCGGGAAAAGGGAACCTCAACTGAGAAAGTGTCTCCACCAGACGACTGAGGATTGATGTGGGAGGGCCAGCTCACTGCAGGTAGTGTCATCCCTGGACTGGCACTAGGTGCTATAAAAAAAAATGGGCTAAGCAAGCCATGAAAAGCAAGCCAGCAAGCTGCAGATCCACTGCCTCTACATCAGCTCTTGCCTCCTGGTTCCTGCCCTGACTGCCTTCATTATGGGCAACAGTATGGATGTATGAGCAAAACAAACCCTTGTCTTCCTAAGTTGCTTCTTGTTGTTTTGTCACAGCAATAGAAACCTTAAGACAGGCAGCATAATGGGAAATTCAGAAAAATGTTTTGAAAGCCTGGTGGTAATGGTGCACGCCTTTAATCCCAGCACTCAGTAGGCAAAGGCAGGCAGATCTCTGTGAGTTTGAGGCCAGTCTGGTCTACAGGATGAGTTCCAGGACAGCCAGGGCTACGCAGAGAAACCCTGTCTCAAAAAACAAAACAGAAAAAGAAAAATGTTTTGAACTAATAGCTTAAGCTTCTATTTTATTTATGTTAGGAGGAACATGTATTTGTTTATAGCAAGCAAATCTATAATCCTTTGAGAAAGACTACTAGAGACCTCCAAAATGAACTGTGCCTCCATTTAGGAGGAAAAAGGCCACTCACTGTAGTAATTTTGCTATTGGTCAAAGAATATTTACTACAAGGTTTTTAAGAGTTGCATGTTGGGCTAGAGGGATGGCTCAGTGGGGTTAAGAGCACTGACTGCTCTTCCAGAGGTCCTGAGTTCAATCCCAGCAACCACATGGTAGTTCATAACCATCTATAATGGAATCTGATGTCTTCTTCTGGTGTGTCTGAAGAGAGCAATGGTGTACTCATATATATAAAATAAACAAATCTTTAAAAAGAAAAAGTTACATGTTATATTCAGAAGGGCTTTCTCTTTTCCATTTATTTATTTATTTATTTATTTATTTATGTATTTGGAGGAGGGCATGGATGACACAGTTTGTCAGCCTGTCAGAGTCAGTTTTCTACTTCCATCGTATGAATTCTGGAGATCCAACTCAGGTTATAAGGATTGGTGGCAAGCATTGCTACCTGCTAAGTAAGCCATCTTGTCAGCCTACAATAATATATCTCAAAATAAACAAACAAATCCTATAAAGTCCACACAGTACTCTCAATAAATTAATTAGACTATCTTCCCTAAAATATCAAGCTGGAAAGGACAATTATTATTTAATGGCATATTTTATATCATTCTTTGAGATCAGTATTAATATGGCAGGTCAACAATATATTCCTGAGTTTAAATATTGTGAGCTAAAGAAACAGTTCAGTGTTTTATAATCTTGTCAAGCCTGAGAACTTGAATTTGATCCCCAAGACCCACATGATGAAGGGAGAAAATCAACTAATGCAAGTTGTCCTCTGAACTCCATACATGCTGTGGCTGGTATGCGCGACACACACACACACACACACCAATATGAACTTGTCAATAAAGAAAAACGGTAAATCCCAAGTACAGTAGTGCATGCCTATAAGCCTATCACTAACATTAGGGAGGTAGAAGCAAGATTAGGAGTCCAAGGCTAGCCTCAACTACACAGTGCACTGAAGGTCAGCCTAGGATACATGAGACCTTGAGAAGGGTTGAAGGAGGAAGAAAGAGGTGATAATGGATGGATGGATGGATGGATGGATGGATGGATGGATGGATGGATGGAAGGATGGAAGGATGGAAGGATGGAAGGATGGATGGATGGGGAAATACAGAAACATGGAAGAATATTCATCTTTTTTATTGAGCACTATCAAAACACTATAAAGTCTATTTTCATGGGGAATGATGGCTCAGTTGGTGCACTGCTTGACTTGTAAAGACACTCTGAGGTCCATGTTCAACAGGCACATAAAAAGCCAGAAACAGCAATACATGCCCGTAATCCAGTGCTAGGAGGCTGAGACAAGAGGCTCCTTGGGGCTTGTTAGATATCCAGTCTAGTCATGGACATACACAAAAGACCCTATCCCAGCCGGGCGGTGGTGGCGCACGCCTTTAATCCCAGCACTTGGGAGGCAGAGGCAGGAGGATTTCTGAGTTCGAAGCCAGCCTGGTCTAAAAAGTGAGTTCCAGGACAGCCAGGGCTACACAGAGAAACCCTGTCTTGAAAAACCAAAAAAAAGAAAAAAAAAAAAAGACCCTATCCCAAGAACCAAGATGGAAAGCAAAGGCAGAAGATATTCAGTGGCATGCTACGTGCTCCAACAAGCATGCACACATATGCACAAACAGATTTTTAATTCAATTATTAAATCTTAAGATTTGTTTTTTTATTTTATGAGCATGAGTGTTTTGGCTGCATATACGTAAGTAAACTGCCCACAGAGGTCAGAAAAGGACATCAGATCTCCTAGACACGAGTTACAGAATGTTGTGAGCTACCATGTGGGTACTGGGAACGGAACCCAGGTTCTCTGTAAGAGCTACCAGACTCTTAACCACCGAGACATCTTAAGTGAAATCTTATGTTTGTATGTATTCTGTATGTGTCTTTGCTTTCTGCATACATACAGGCCGAGGGTTTGAAGAAACACTAGACACATATTCTATCATTCAGCTTTGGTGCCAGCCCTCTTTTTACTTTTTTGAGATTGGATCTCACTAAGTAGCCCAGACTGACCCTGAACTACTCTGTAATCCAGGGAGGCTCTGAACTTCCTATCTTCCAGCCTTGGAATAAGATATTCCCAAATATCTGAAGTTACAGACCCGTGCCCCACATATTGTGTCTTCTTCCTACATTATGTATTCTTTTTGCATCACATTGTCTTAGTTTCTGATGCTCTGATAAAGCCCATGAACAAAAGCAACTTGGAGGAGAAAGGATTTATTTCCCCCTTACAGCTCTCAAGTCACAGTCCATCACTGAGGGAGGACAGGGCAGGAACTCCACGTAGTAACTGAAGCAGATGCCATAGAAAAGCTTCCTAGGTTGATGGGCCCTAGTACTTACACTACCCACCGATCCAGGGGTGCCACCCAACCCAGGAGCTGGGCCCTCCCGCATTAATCATTATCAAAGAAAATGCACTACAGACTCAACTATGGACAAATCTCATGGAGATAATTTCTCAGTCGCGGTTGCATTTTCCCAAATGATTCTAGCTTGTGTCAACTGACATAAAACTAACCAGCACACATGTATTCTTTTTATATTATGTTCAAAACATTCTTGGTTGACCTTGATGAATATAGCAACTTTTTCACGATACCTAGTAACTCACCAGACAGGTCCTTGACACAGTCCTAGTGTCTCAGCTCCAAGTCTCGGGTGTCTAGTAATGGACATGGTCCATTGGAGAACAAGTCCCACAGCTTTATAATGTTACTAATAGTGTTTAAATAAATGGCAACAATCATTCAACAATCAACTAACTTTGTTCCAAGTTATGTTCTGTATAGATTCCAAACTTCAAGAGTGACTATATCAGACAAGCTCTTAGCTAGTTCTATGAAAGCAAAAAAATACTATGCCAAAAAAATGGTAACAATTAATTAAAATACTACTATAAGACCCCAAAGCCCTCCCAACCCAGGAACCTCAACCCTATACAGCCTACTCAGAAGTATTCATCTTTCTTTCAGAGAAAGGGTGAGTAATAATCCTTCCAAATAATTAAGCCTAACAACTGAGCAACCGTTACATAACAGATGATCTACCTATGTCCTCTGTGACAACACTAAGCACAAGAGAACAGATGAGAAGGTCAGGGTGCACAAAACAAGCGCTGCCAGTCTTTGTGGGACCATAAGCCGCTACAGACATGGACAGATCTCCTGGGCAAGCATTTTTTAAAAAATAAATGTAAAGAAAAAATATGAGAACAAGTGCATAAGCAATGAGAGAAAAAAGCTGAAATTCAGAAATCAAATATAGGCTAAAACTATTAGCAGCATACAGATAAGTTTTCACAGAAGCTTAAATTCAATAAGAACTTGGGGTAAAATGAGTTTTTTCCACAGTCAGCTACAGAGTGGTGATACTCATAAATTATGTGTTACATAAATTGTTTTATTATAATAACACTAACAGTGACTCAAAAACACATATATATACTTATATATAATTAATATTTTAGTATTTTAAAAGGCTCTAAATCCAGAGTAACAAACCTATATCACTGCTAGACAAACAAATTGCTTTATTCAGTGATACAATATAATTTACAACTTACTAGTGCTATAAACAGTTCCAGTATTTTATTCTATTGAAAACACTTATTATTACTGATATGATGTTTTAAAAAATCCCTATTGGGAGTTTAATATTTTCCTGATTATTTATGATAGATTCTTTTTCTTATTGAATATGAATGCTTCTACTTTTATTTCTTTTTTATTGAAAATAGATTTTTTTTCATAAATATATCCTGATTATGGTTTTCCCTCTTCCAACTCCTACCAGATCCTCCCCACAAAGAAAAAGCATAAGAAAGCACTTATAGGTGCAGAGGTATACACATTGGTACAGAAAAATCCCCTAGAAAATATAAAATCAGAAACCATAATATATAAACAAAATGCCTGTAATGCAAGGGAAAAAATGCCCAGACAGATCACGCGGGGGAGGGGGGGTGTTGGGGGGGGTGTATGATGACAACTTAAAAAATACCATTGAGTTCACTTTATGGGCCTGACCTTAAGAGAGTGTATTCCCAGGGGATGGAGAGATGGCTCTGTGGTTAAGATCACTGACTGCTCTTCCAGAAGTCCTGAGTTCAAATCCCAGCAACCAACGTGGTGGCTCACAACCATCCGTAATGAGATCTGACCCCCTCTTCTGGAGTGGAGTGTCTGAAGACAGTTACAGTGTACTTACATATAATAAATAAATAAATCTTTTAAGAGAGAGAGAGAGAGTATTCCCAGTGAAGACTCCATTGGAGAAAACCACCTTTACATTTATGAGAGGCCATCAGTTAGAGACTGCTTCTGCGTTAGGGCTGGGGTCATGGGCCCATTTCCTCTCCCAGCACTGGGACCCCCCTCAGGCCCAGACCTGTGCAGGCCCCGCACATGCTGCCAGTCTCTGTGAGTTCATGAGTGCTTCAGTCGTTGTGTGTTTTGCAGGCCTGGTTTCTTTGGCGTTCTCCACCCCTTCTGATTCTTAACAATCTTTCTGCCTGCTCTGAAGGGTCCCCCGAGCCATGAGGGGAGGGGATGATGAAGACATCCCATTTAGTAGAGTGTTCCAAGTTCTCCCACTGCGTACTGTTCTGCTATGGTCTCTGTATTTGTTCCCATTTACTGAAGGAGAAGGCTTCTCTGAGGGCTGGCAAGGCACTCATCTGTGATTACAGCAGAGTGTTGTTAGGCATCACTTTGTTGCTGTGTTCCTTTAGAGAACAGTGTTTGGTCTTCCCCTAGGTCCGTGGCCTATCTAGTCTCAGGCTCCTGACCATTTGAGCAGTGTCAGGGATGGCTTCCTTCTCATGCATTAGGCCTTAAGTCCAGTCAGCTATTGGCTGGTTAGGGCCGCATGCTGCACTACCTGTACATGCTGCACCAGCACATCTTGCAGGCAAAGGAACACTGGTCAGTGGGGGAAGGCTCCACGTAGGCCCCACCTGGACTTCTCTATGGTCAGGGAGTCACGAGTGTTCTTTAGCCTATGTCTTTGCTGGTTAAAGGTATCTAACTTTGCAGAGCAGCAGGGTGACTTAGCAAGTCAAACAGCTGCTGCTAGCCTGAAGGCCTGAGTTTGATTCCCAGGACTCAAATGTCAGAACCAACTCCCAAAGTTGTCCTGACCCTCACACGTGCACTGTGACATGCTCACATGTATATGTGCATGCACACACAGGTAAATAAGCATTTTTAAATTCAAAGAGAAAGCCTACCCTTAGCCAGATGTCTATCGGCTGGGAGGCTCGCATACGCTGCAAGGCAAGAGCCTGTCTCAAAGGTAAACAAATCAACACCCTCCAAAACATTTGTCTTTTAAATATAAAATGTATTTACTTACAATTCTTGAGAAATTCCTTCAGAAATTCTTTACAAAGACAAGAAAAATTACAACTTATACCAAATCTCATGTACACAAACCACAGGCAATGGGACTACAGAGCACCTTTAAATTATTTTTATTGGCACAACTACAATTTATAGGTTAAGACAGATATGAGTGATAGAATTACCTAATGCATTTATTTCTATAAGGTTTTTTAAATTACAAAAACAAAAACAAGCCGGGCGGTGGTGGCGCACGCCTTTAATCCCAGCACTTGGGAGGCAGAGGCAGGAGGATTTCTGAGTTCGAGGCCAGCCTGGTCTACAAAGTGAGTTCCAGGACAGCCAAGGCTACACAGAGAAACCCTGTCTCGAAAAACCAAAAAAAAAAACAAAAAAAACCAAGCAAACAAACACTATAGATGTCATTGCATAGCAGGTTCAAACACCAGGAGAGCCTCACGACATTTTTACATCCCACAAGAACCTTGGGATGCTGTTTCTATGTGGCCCTGCGTACCTTTGAGAACATTCATTGTGGTTGCTACAGGAGAAATGATAAAAACTCGGCCAGGGAAACCCAAGTAGCCTGCCCCTCAGTCAGATCAGGACTGCACTGGGAATGTCTGGTAGCCCTTGTCTTCCTTTTACTCGAGTCACAGACTTGGGGTAAAGAGAAGCACTTTCATGTATATCAACATATTAGTTCCATTCCAGCGCCTCTTACCACAAGTTCAAGTGTAATAAAACCAATGGACCTTTCACATCAGAGGACTTTACTTTGAAAAATACCTATCATCTTTTTATTAAATCATTTTCAGAGTATTTTCTATGCAAAACTTTTCAAAGATCAGTCATTGGGAATATAGAAAATTTAAAATGACAGTAGAGACTTAAGATACCAACGTAGAGTTCACCTAGTGGCACGGAAGAGGAAGGAAATTTTCACTATATATTTTTAAATGTTTATTTTAGCTATTACCAACTTAACCTGTCCAAACACTGAAAACCCAGTTTTAGCATGCTATCTTTTGTTCATACTGAGACTATAGCACATAAGGATGTGTATGTGTCTGAAGAAACTGATATAGCAACACCTTTAAAGTCATCTCAAATTAACTGCGCTTATTATTTTAGACAACAAAACTCAAATAAGTCATCAAAATAAATAATGCTGGAAAAGGGTCCAGCATTCCAAATGAATCTGACCAGCCCTCTCCATGCCCCCTTCCCAATGTACTGATAACAAAAGATACTTTAAGACTCCCAGAAATATAATAAAATAGGTAGCACTCAACATAACAAAGACATAGAAAACAAAAAAGGACAAACAAGAATGCCATAAAGCATTAAAATATATTTAATTTGATAACATGATAGGATCATTTCATTTAAAAACCTCAACTTTTAAGAATCCTGGGGCTAGGATTAGGGCTGGGGCTGGAGCTGGGGCTGTGTAGAAGTCGGGGTTGGCCACATGCCTATCTTGCATTGCAGACAGCCCGAGTTCAATGTCCAACACAAACAAAACAGATACAGTATGGGGCGGGAATGGGGATAATTTTTAAAAGCTCAACAAGAAAACACTCAAATGAACCCATGCTGGAAACATCTCAAGACTGAAACCACAAGGGAATATAGGCTTATGTCTCTGGTTTGTTTTTTAATATAAGACATATAAAATGGTTTGGCAAACTTACCAGAAAGTAGATCACCCACCCCCTCAAAAAAATTATGTATCACTATAATCTACAAGGTGTAGAATTTCTAATCAATTAAAACATTCTTCTAAGAAAAACAATAGAGTCAAACTTCTAGATGACCAGACCTGCTCAGTATGCCAAGAGGCTTATAAAACTGAAATTTATGCTGCTTGCTTTCCAAGTGCGGTCTAATTCCTGTTGGTATCTGCTAAAACTCCGTCTCATCCTGACTGAGCGTCGTTCTAACTACAGTTTATGTGAGCACCTTTTATCCCTGGAAAACAAACAGAAACAGGGAAGGAGACTGTGTCTTTATGACAACCCACTGGTGCTGGTGGAAATTCCTTTCTCTCAATCATGCTAAGTTTTCTGCTAGCGTGTGCATTTCTGGGTCCACACCCCAACTGCGGGCTTCCCCTGCTTAGACTGTCTTGTTCACTGGTGGCCTCCACTACCTGGAGCCATGTCCCCTACTCTACCCTGAGCTTTCCAATCCTCTCCTCTTCTTATAGTCAAAGAACGAGCTCCACAGTCACTGCTTAGCTAGGACAGCTTTGATTTCTTCTTCTTGGTTGCCACATAACCCTGGCACTTTGTCTAATCGTTCCCAGTCTCTATTCTAGTTTTTACAGACCTGAAGAGCCTGCCTGCCACTATCAGTAACTATGAAAACATAAAATGTGGTCTAAAATTGTGAGACTTTAATTCAATCCCAACATTTGGGAGGCAAAGGCAAACGTAATGGAAAATGTAAGCTTCTCTCAACTATACAGTGAGACCTTGTCTCAAACATGCAAGTCCAAGACTTTAAATGGCGACCCACTTCCTCCTAGAGCTAGAGCTGAGTGGCAGCACATGGTTAGCACATGTGAGGGAGGCACTGTGTTCAGTCAAGCAGCAGAATCAACAAGCAAGGCCTTATAGCTAAGTGGGTGAGACACTGAAACCCAAAGAAACTACAGTGCTCATGGACAGCTGGTTACTGGTTTCTTTGGGTTTCAGTGTGTCCTGAGTTCAATTCCCAGCAACCACATGGTGGCTCACAACCATCTGTAATGGGATCTGATGATCTCTTCTGGTGTGTTTGAGGACAGCTACAGTGTACTCATATACATAAAATAAATAAGTCTTAAAAAAAATACCAACAAACAAAAGGCCCTCATATCTATAGCTACCTAACAATAGGTAAAATAGGGCCCAGAACCACTATCAGCTCAAGGCATGCAGGAAGCATAATAGAGCCTATACAACCTGGAACCTATTTGAATCTGAAATCCAAGTTCTTTCCTACCTTAAAATGAAAACAAAAAAATATATGTTAGTATTGTTTGCCCCCACCATTTTAATGTCATATTTCGAAAGTCAAGAAGAGAGAACTACCTCCAAGCCTGACGATCTGAGTTCAATTCCTGAAACCAACATAGTGGGAAGAAAAAATTCACACCTAAATGTGTCTGACCTCTAACCTCCACACACATGTTGTGCCTGTGTGTACACACAAACAAACAAGCATGTGTGATCGATCCCTGTGTCTCCCTTCTGTGCTGAGACGATCGGTGGAGACAGCTGAGTCATCCGAAGCTCCTGGGCTAGCTAGTCTGCAGTGTGCAGTCCGTCCAGCAAGGAGAACTAAGACAGACGGCTCAACAAAGTGAAAGTGAAGCGCCAGTTGCTAAGAATAATTCTCTGATCACACGTGTGCATGTGTGTGCCCGCATGGACACACTTTCCAAGTGAACACTAATAAACACAGAAATATCCATCTAGTTTGAATCTAAGATTACTAATTTTAAATAAAAGTTTATGGTTTAGGGGCTGGGGCGATGGGTCGGTGCTTGCCGTGCAAATAGGAGGCTGGAAGTGGAAACATGGGTGTGTTCACAAGCCACACCTACGCAGCTGAGCGAGGGCTGCGATGGGCCCTGGGACCTGCTGGCTAGACAGTTTAGTCAGATTGGCAAGCCCCAGATTAAATAAGAAAGTATGCCTCAAAAGTAAGATGGAGGAACATGAAAATGGAGAGGACAGATACAGGAGGAGTTGAAGCCATATGTATTTGTTCAAAAGACACTATAAATTCCAGAAGAATTATTAAACTGTTACTCTTTTTTAAAAAAAAAACCAAAACAAAACCAGGTGTAAAACAATTAGGAAAGGTACCTGATGGCACCTGTGGCTTCCACGTGCTCATGCACACACAAGCACTTGCACATAAGCACAAACATACATAAGACCATAATACATTTTATACTTTAGTATTTTCTATGAATACATTTTGTTATTTGTTTGAGATAAGATCTTACTATGCATGTAGCTGTGGCTGCCCTGGAACTCCCAATGTAGAGCAAACTGGCCTTAAACTCATACAGATCCCAGGGGTTGTGGGGCACTCCCATGATACCAGTATTTGGAAGGTAGAGGCAGGCAGATCTCTTGAGTTCAAGGCCAGCCTGGTCTACAGAGTGAGTTCAGAACAGCTAAGGCTACACAGTGAAACCCTATCTCAAAATAAAAAATTAATAATTTAAAAAAAATAAAAGAAAAATTAGGAATAGTACTTATTTTGCTAAAGAAGCCAAACATATTGTATACCAGGAAAAAATGTTAACCATCACCATATAAGACAAAAAATCCAGGAGAAGGGAAGGGAGGAATAGGGAGAGGATCCATAAGTGGGTGTACTAGGAGAATAAGGGGGGGCTATACTGGAGGGGCTGATACTGGAATGTAAATGAATAAATAAATAAATTTAATGAAAATTTTAAAAAAGAAAATGCTCAAAAAATTACTTTGGCAATTTTAGGTTTCCAGATTTCCTATTTTATATAAATTATTCTTAAATTAAGTCTGTAAAATTATCATCCATTGCATACATTAATGCATATTTTATACTAAATATCCAATATTGATAATAAAATAAACTATACTTACTGCAATCTCTC
This sequence comes from Tokudaia tokunoshimensis, assembly GCA_036184795.1. NCBI lineage: Eukaryota > Metazoa > Chordata > Mammalia > Rodentia > Muridae > Tokudaia > Tokudaia tokunoshimensis. The sequence continues at coordinate 41,881,891 of BTHU01000021.1, read as the reverse complement.
TACAAGCCGACATAGATATCCCTGTGCCTTCGATTTGCTTAAGTGCATATTCCTTTTCATCTTTTCTGCATGTAAACAAAAAAAAAAGTTTTTATTTTTCCATATATTACTTTTCAATTTAAAAGTTACAACTACAAAAACAATGGAAACACATCTGATCTCTCATTAATGTGTAAGTATGTCATTATGCCATGCATTGCTGGTTATTTTTTATAATATTTCTAGTATAGAAATATAAAATACCAAAAGATAAATTCGAGTTATAATAAAAACACCCGACAGAGCTATGGCATCCTCTCCTCTAGGACAGTGAAGACAGCACTAGTTCCAAAGAGTAAACAAGCATAAATATAAACTCAAACACACTGTGAGAGCACTCCCGCTCCTGACGTCTACACACGTACTCTGTTATAAGCCATCACGACAGAAGTGACTGACAGACATAAACTACCAGTTCATGTGATTCATTAGCTCCCAGTCACAAGGCATCAAGCAAAAGCCTTTAAGACTTCAAAACTCAGTACCAACATTGCTTTCTCAAAACACTCCTGGAGAAATCTAGTAGTTAAGAGGCAGTTTTGAAAACAAACCAAGAAGACAGGATTGGGAATGTGGGGAAGCCTGATAGTTATCAAGGATTTTAACCAATACAATGCTTCAATAATGGGAGGAGGGAGGGCAGATGAGTGGCTACTTTAACAGATAATATCCTCAGAGTACAGACCAGAACCAGCCACAAGGCCCCAGCTGACTGTCATCACTGTGATTTGAATATCTGGCAAACACAAATCATGCCATAGATTTTTCTAATAACAGGGTCATAATCCGATTTTTATCTTTTGGTTGGTATTAGACACCAGTTCTCAATCTTTGGTCCCCTCTCTTTCCCTTCCTCTCCCCCTCCCCCTCTCTCCCAGGTCTCCCTCTGTATCCCTAGCTACTTGGAACTTGCTGTGTAGAATAGGCTTGCCTGGAATTCACAAAGCTCCTCCTGCCTCTTTCCCCAAGTGCTGAGAATAAGTGTACAGCACCACGCAGGCAAGGATCTCTTATTTTAAGTGAATCTCTTGTATTATATACCCATAGTTCCATGTTTCTGCCTTATTAACTGTAACTCTTTCAACAAGAAAAAGTATGCTGCAAAAAACCTCCCCAAAACCCCTGGCAGGAGGTCTGTAGGCTTGAATGTCTAGCCAGGTGGTAAATTAATGGTAACTCCAGTTTCCTCATGGGTTACAGCTTAGTTTTACTGGTTGATTGGTAGAATGCTAGAGCTATAAGGTGCCAGACTAAGAATCAGACTAAGGACTGTTAGCCTGGGGACAGTACAGACAGTATTAATCGCTGAAGAGTAGAGCTGTTCCTTTTTTAAAATATGCTATGCATTGTCTGGCTAATTTTTTTATTTTTTAGATGATACAGGCCTGTAGAGATGAAAGGCTTCTATGTGGAAACACCTGGGAAGGAGCGTCTGACTTACTATTCTAAAATGATGGGACGCAAAGCAGGGCTGAGCACCAGGAAATCATTAGAAAAATCATTAGAGAACACGCAGCTTTATTCATTAAAGAGATGTGAGCCGGGCGGTGGTGGTACACGCCTTTTGTCCCAGCACTCAGGAGGCAGAGGCAGGTGGATTTCTGAGCTCAAGGTCAGCCTGGTCTACAGAGTGAGTTCCAGGACAGTCTGGGCTACACACAGAATCCCTGTCTCGAAAAACAAGCAAACAAAAAAAAGAAATATGAACTTGAGAATGTTTGCCACAAAGCACCTCACCTGCGGGCGAGCCAGCCCCAAGGGCATGAGAACAGAAGGGCTGGCTATCCCTTGCTGGCTGCAGCACTGGATGAGCTGGCTATGCTAGAGAGCTGGCCCTAGTCTGGGGGTGAGGGGGCACAGAAGAGCTCTCAGCTGACCAAGGTCCAGGGCTGAGTTAGGGCACCCCAACATCTACCCAACCTGTGCCCTGCTGGAGCACATGAAGGAACCTGTCTTGCAGTATCTCCATGACACAGAGCAACAAAGGGACACCCGCCCCTGAGGGCTGAGATTACAGACATGTGCCCTCACCTCCCAGCTCCCATCACCATCTTAACCACCTATTCTGGGGAAATGTGTGAGTTACAGATGCCTAACTCCCACCATCCATCTAAAAGGTCTATTGTTTCCACTATATGCCAATCAGGGTAAGTAAGCATCTCTTAATTACCTTTTTAAAAAAATAAAATTTTATATGTGTGTGTGTGTGTGTGTAAAGATTGACCCTGGGGCCTAATAAATTCCAGAGCTTTTACAGGGCATTTGGGTAAACATAAAATATACCAGATGTCAAAAGAATAGTCTGTGGTGAATTTATTAAATTACAGCGATAAAGGTCATTAGAAACATGGGAAATTTACTGTCTATCTGCTTAGTTCTTCTCACCCTAACACATTCTAGAGGAGTGACTTTCAACCTTCCTAATGCTGCAACCCTTTTCCTCACGTTATAACAACCCCAACCATGAAATTATTTCGTTGCTACTTCATAACTGTAATTCTGTTACTGTTATAAATCGTGCTGTAAATAGCTGAAATGCAGGAGATCTGATATGGGACTCCTGTGAAAGGATTGTTCAACACTCCCCACCAGGGGCGGAGACCCAGGCTGAGAACCACTGCTCTAGCAGGCCTTGAGAAAAGGAAAACACACTGAGGAACTAGTCTACGGGCTGTCTGTGATATTTTCTTCATTAGTAGGAAGGTCCAGCCCACTCCTGCAGGGCCCCCTACACCCCTGCCCTAGGCAGGTGGCTCAGGGCTGTGTAACAAAGGGCTGAACAAGCCATGGAGAGTAAGCACGCTCTGTGGTTCCTGCTTCCGTCCATGCCTCCAGGATCATGTCCAGACATTCTGTCAGTGACAGGCCTGTAAGATGTAGTAAAGACTTTCTGCCCAGCAGGCTCTTTTTGGTCAGTGTTTTATCTCAGCCACAGAAAGCAATTAGGGCACTATGTGTTATCAAGAAAATAATACAGGCTATTCTATGACAAATAAATATACACATTTAACTATATATTGAAAAAAATTATCCAAAAAATTAAAAACACATGTTAAGATGCAGGAAGTTGCAAAATAATGTGATACTCCAAAAACAACTACTGACTTTAAATCTTCTTTAGTATTTTCAAAATGATTAATTTAGATATGTTGGAGGAGGCCGGTTAAGACAGGACCTCACTATGAAGCCCTGACTGGTCTGGAACTCAATTGTAGATAGACCAGGCTAGCCTGCCTCTGCCTCCAGGGTGCTGGGATGAAGGGCATGTGCCATCACACCAGGTTCACAGGTAGATTTTATGAACAAAGACAAACAGGAAAAGCTTAGAGATCCTTTCAACTTTCTCCCACTGTTCCCTGACCACTCAGTAACCACTAAAGGCACAAGCAGATGACAGAGAGCTAAAGCCAGCGCCTCCTCTTACCTCATGTGCAGGAACCAATAATCAAATCAACTACCAGCTGTCTATTACTGAGTATTTAAAGCTATTAATTCTTAAAATTATAAAAAGCTTTTTGACACATTATTCACATTTAATTACAGCTTATTTTTCACTGAAATCTTTCAGTTCCCAGTTCTCCAACATGAGGTGCTCCAGAAACTCATAGATTTGCAGTTTTATTTTTAATACTGTAAAGAATATTACACAATCTGGATAGGTTATTGTTGCTATGGAAACTATAAGATTTTTGCAGTAAGTCAAAAAGTGCAAAATTAACACATCACATTAATAGCTTTTAAATTTCATATCCAGGCTGTCACAGGAATTTGAAAGCTGAGAACTGACTGAAGCATAGGCCTCTTACCCTGAATTATATGGATAGAAAAAAGAAGCGAACCTAGTAATTATTTCACTTATAAAGTTTAAATGTAACTTTCATATGCTAAATTAATAAAACCTTGAAAACCCTTCAATTTTAAGATCTGAAGTTTTAAAATCGAGAGGGAAGGAAGTACATATATCATTATAGTTGTGGTTTGTTTGGGTTTTTTTGGTCACGTGGTAAACGGCAAAGGGGCACATCTGAGATTCAGCATAAGAAATGGGGAGGTCTGGGGGAGGGGGGAGCACTGGACTCTTTGACAAACTCGAAAGCTCAGCATAAAGACCACAGGCACCAGACCTGATACACTCTTTTAATCTCAGCACTTAGGAGGCAGAGGCAGGTGGATCTCTTGAGTTTTGAGTCCAGCCTGCACTACACAGTAGAACTCCTAGGACTGACAACATAAATTCAAAATCCCCAGGACCCACATAATGGAAGGAGAATAGACACACTGTCTAATTTCCACACATGCACATATACCCACCACACAAACAAATGTCAGAGAAATGTTGTAAGACTAATAATGCAATATTAGTATATGTCCAAAAATAGTTGAACTCAGGCACACGAGTCGGGAGGCTTGTTGCTCCATCTATGTTGAGGGTGACGATCCTAGAATCCCTCCAGGCGGTAGCAATGTACCCAGAGCTGTACATGTCTCAAGGACAAGTAAAACTGAAGAGCACGAAGGCATCTTCTTGTGGGACTGGAAGGACAGGTCCAATAGTAAAGTACCTGCCTTGTTGTAAGGGAATGGGAAAACCAGTCGGGCATGGCAGCACACTCTGTCACCCCCTCCCTGGGGAGGCTGGGACAGGCAGCTTCTTGGCTACTTGACTACTCCCAGGCCATTGAACTGACACTTCTCAAAAGAACAAAACGGTGGAAGAAGCCTGAAGCACACCTAAGGCTGTCTTCTGGTCTACATGCACATATGCCCACAATAAGTAAAAGTAACCCCTTCTTAAAGTGTCAATGTTGTCTGTATGAGTGCAAGTGCACGTACCTGTGCGAGTCCAGGAAGAGACCCTGCCTCAAATAATGGGCAGAGAATGACACCATGGGACTCTGGCCTCCATATGCACAAACACAGACACACACACACACACACACACACACACACACACATTCAAACACACATGTGCATTTATACATACACACACACACATTCAAACACACATGTGCATTTATACACACACATGTTCATACAAACACATCCTTTAAAAATGTTGAGTCTTTTAATAAGAAAATTAAAATCTATTTTTATTTCCAATGAAAATAGAAAAGCCCTGGCTGGGCAGTGGTGGCACACACCTTTAATCCCAGTACTTGGGAGGCAGAGGCAGGAGGATTTCTGAGTTCGAGGCCAGCCTGGTCTACACAGTGAGTTCCAGGACAGTCAGGGCTACACAGAGAAACTCTGTCTCAAAAAAAACAAAACAAAAAAAGAAAAGAAAAGAAAATAGAAAAGAAAAGCCCTATTATTTTATTCCAACTAACTACTGTGTTCATATTTCAACTTTCAAAACTATGTCAAAGTCTGAAAATAAACACAAATTAAGAAATTATACTGGATATCACAAGCCACCTATAAAAGAAATTCTGAGTGATTAAGTGGAAAACATAAACAGGTAACTCCAACACACCTTTTCCTCAAGATATGCACAGGGAAGGCCCAGGAGAGCGCAGTGGACATGTGCGGGAAGGAAGGCAGCCCCATGAGCTATCCCTCTGAGGGAGGATCTCCCAAAGCAGAGGAGAGCTGAGGATTGGCAGGGAATCCAGGCAGGCATGCAGTACGAAACAACACACATCAGTAAGCAGCTAGAACCAGGTGTGACTGCAGAGCTCCGAGCGCAGTGACAGCTTGGTTGATTGGCTGATTTGGTGTTGTTTGTTTGTTTTGTTGTTGTTGTTGTTTTGTTTGTTCTTTTTTTTTCCAAGACAGGGTTTCTCTGTGTAGCCCTGGCTGTCCAGGAATTTTCTCTGTAGACCAAGCTGGCTTCATAATCTGAACCCCTGCCTCTGAATGTACTGGGTTTAAAGATATGTGCCACCACCACCCAGGGACAGTCCATCTTTTTAAAGAACAGAGTAGATACCGTCACAGATTCCTTCTCAGAAAATAAAGTGTGATGGCTAGGAGAAAAACAAAATGGTGGCAGAATACATGTCCATGGGAAGAAATGGGTCAAGCACGGTGGCTCCCACCTTCAATTCCAGCACATTGAGAGCTCTACACCAGTCAGGGCTATAGGCAAAACCCTGTCTCTAAAAAATAAAATGAATAAAATAAAACATATTTCTGAATCAAAGCTGGCAATCTCAGTAACAGTTTGGTTGCGTGTGTAAAGGGGCTGGCTGAGGATGGATGAAATGTCTACCTTGTCTGACTGGGTGAGCAGCAATACCATCCACCAGGGATACAATGGCAAAGTCTAAATTGAGACCTGGAGATAAAATCTCATTCTAAACACAATGAAAATTACATTTCACTTTTTTGTCAACTTGACACAAACTAAACTCAAGTGGGAAGAGGGAGCCTCAACTGAAAAAAAAAAAAATGCCTCCATCAAATTCTCCTGTAGGCAAGCCTGGGGGCATTTTCTTAATTAGTGACTGATGTGGAAGGACACAGCCCACTATGGGTGGGGACACCTGGGCAGGCAGTCCTGGGTTGTACCAGAAAGCAAACTGAGCAAGCATGGAGAGCAAATCAGTAAGTGTCATTCCTCCATGGTCTTAGCTTCAGTTTCTGCCTCAAGTCCTGCCTTGTCTTCCTCTGAGGATGGACTATTATCTCTAAGAGGAGATAAACCGTTCTTCCCCACGTTGCTTTCAGCCATGGCAACAGAAAACAAACTAGGACATTTATGTTCTAGAAAGGACTAATAAGACTGAAGGCACACAACTTACTGCAGGAAAACTGGTGTGGCAACAGACCGTTTGCTTAGAGAGACCCAGTCTCCAGCTAGAACTGAAGGAAGCAGGCAACGATTGGAGGCAGCCCCAACAGCACTCCGTTCTATTACCAAGTGCAATGTTCTTCATGGTGTGATGGTTAGGAATAAGACTGGGAGAGCAAACACTTGTAAGTCATTTTAGAGGACTGTCAGTCCCAAATGAGTAGATAAGAAGATGAATAAAAGGACAAATGAGGGGAGCCTGAGCTTGAGTTTTGTGGGGTGAGGACGGAAAGTGTGGCTGCGCAGCACAGGCTACCCTCAAACCCAACTATGAAGCCCAGTCTGGTCTTACCCTGTGCTACAGCCTTTCCAAGCACTTGCTGGGCTCATAAACAGGACTGCCTACCACACATGGCTCTGACTGAGGCATGAGTGACAAGAGAGGAGTAGGATAGGACTAAAGACAAAGGGACATCAGTTTAGAACTGATGTAAGTGTGAGTCTGAGAGAGCATGCTACTATTGTAATGGAGGAGGCGCACGGGTAAGAAAGTCAGTCCTTCAGGTCTAAGAGGGAACTAGGACCAAAAGAAGACAGAGTCAGGAGAGCAAAGAGGCACAATGAGACCATTTCTGAAGGCACACTCACCTCTCACAGTCTGTAGAATACAAACAAGTCTATATAGAGATTTATCTCCTAAATTAGCTTTCCTGAATCCTAAGAGAATTCAAATGATACAACTCTCAAAAGTATAGGATCCAAGACTGTGGTACATTGTTAATTAACTTTTAAAAGTAAATATGACCACTAAGACATTCATTCTTCAAACTCTATAATACATGAATCTTGCCAATACTATTTTTTCTCCAAGAAGATGCTAGAATACACCAAAGTATGTCCTTTCCTTTAGTATGTGACAATCTGATTCTGCAGGCTAGAAAGCTTTAATATCACACACAAGGAAAAAGCAACAAAGAGTTAAGTATTTGGAATAATAGGAAGTCAAAGTTAGTTTTCTGAATTACTCAATGAATATTTACCCAGCACAGTAGTAATGATGTATTTGGAACTACTGTTCTTATTTTGTGATATCATAACTTTTTCCCTTAATGCTGACCTAACCTAGAACCTTGCCAGGAAAGCACACTCCTATTGATCTATATCCCAAACCCCTACACATTTTAAGAAAGGGTCTTGTTAGTTAAGTAGCTTTAGCCAGACCTTGAATTTGAATTCTTGGGCCTCTATGTACTGAGAGCTTGTGTTATAGGCACTGAGACAGCACCATATCAGAGTAAAAATTTTTTAAGTATTACATTTTTGAAAAATAAAGTTAAAAACTGATATTGACATCCTTCTCCCTGGTTCAGCCCCATAACTGAGCCTGACCCTCCCCATCCTGCCAGATCTAACCTAGGTCCTATGCCCCCATGCCTAGGCTACTCTGGCCATCTCTGCCCATGCCACATCCAATATTTAGGCTTCTGCCAGGGCCTCCCTCCCTACTCTACAAACCACAGGCCCCTCCCACACCACATCCTCAACCTTTCCACCCAGCCAAAACTACCGTCACACTCCAGAACTGGACCAGGAGGCACATCCTGTACACCAGCACAGTGCCTCTGTCCACCTGACTTCAATCCTCCCAAGCCATTTCCAACCTCTAGGCCAACCTAGCCAGGCATCCTACAACGCAGAACAAAAGAAGTCCACCCACATGCACAGATCACAACACAGAAACACTTAACAATATGAAAGGTCAAACCAGTTTTCTCGAAGAGCTATCAGTCCTGTTGGCGCGTCTGCCAATGAGCATCAGCTACATGAACACCAGGACACAGAGTTTCAAAGATCAATGAATTAAATGTGAGTTCAATGAAGACCCAAAGAAACTGCTCAATGAAATTAGGGAAAAGAACTTAAGGCCTGAGTGATGCTAAAGAAGATGCAAATGCAAGGCTGACAGAATGATGAAGACAATCCAGTACTTAAGATGGAATTCAATAAGGAGGCAGAAACACCGGCGAGAACCCAAGCTCTCAGAGACACACTCCAGTTCACAACAGCCTCAAAGAAAAGAAAAGAAAATATCTAGCAATAAACCTAACTAAAATGAAGAACCTTGACAGTGAAAATTTTAAACCTCTCAAGAAAGATACAGACACTAGAAAAAGGAAAGACATCCCATGCTCATGGATTGGTTAAGTTAATATTGTGAAAACAGCCATTTTACAAAATGTATAAATTCAGTAAGATCCCATCTCATTCTCTATAGAAATCAAAGTTATCCTGACATACATACGGAAGCACAGAAGATCCCAGAGAGCCAAAGCAACCCTAACCAAAGAGAACAATGCTGAAGGGATTACCATTCAGGATCCTAAGATCTACTACAGACCCATCGGAATGGAAACAGTACAGAACTGCACAGAACCTGTCTGTGGACTGTGCTGGTGTGAATGAGGATGGCCCCACAGGCGCACATCTTTGAATGCTTGGTTCCCAGTTGGTGGAACTATTTGAAAAGGTATGTGTGGCGTTGTTGGTAGAGATATGGGGGTGGGGGGAACTACGGCTTTGAAGTTTCAAAAGCCCAGCCATTCCCCATTAGCTCCAGTTAGCTCTCTATGCCTTGTAATTGTTCCGTGTGGTTGTTGTCGCAACAGGAAAGTTCTCAGCTACTGCTCCAGCGCTCCACCTGCCTGTCTTGCTGCCATGTTCCTCCGCCACAATGACCATAGACCCTACTACTTACTCTCTGGAACCATGAGTCCCACATTAAATGTTTTCTCTATAAGCTGTCTTGGTCATTATATTTTGTTGTCAGAGAAAAAACACTGTACTGGGTGAGGTAACCATGACCCAGCCGCATGTTCTCTCTCTACAGAGGCTCCTGGCGCCATCCAAATCTTCAGATGTTAGCTATGTACCCTGGAACAACTACTACAGGCTTAGAATTTTTCAAAACCTACTTTATTTAAGATTCTTAAATGCTTCAACCTCTCTTCTAACTCGCAGAGGTAGGGGAAAAATAAAGTTAATAGGAAAACGGTGCTGCGGACCTGTTTAAAAGCAGTTCCCTGGGTCAATTTCCCTCTCTGTTGTCAGGATATCAGCAGTCCAGTTCAGTGGCAAACACCAAACACGAATCAGCGACAGCACAATCCACCAGGAACAACAAGTCTCCTCCAATTTGGCACAAGTCAGTGGAAGCAGCCAGAATCAACCAGAACATCGCAAGAAGTTCTTTGGTGCACTTCTCTCTACGAACTGAAGACCAGCAAAGACCAGCAAAGCACTGCACAGCGTAGCAATGCAAGAACATCCTCTCAGCCAGGCGGTGGTGGCGCACGCCTTTAATCCCAGCACTTGGGAGGCAGAGGCAGGAGGATTTCTGAGTTCGAGGCCAGCCTGGTCTACAAAGTGAGTTCCAGGACAGCCAGGGCTACACAGAGAAACCCTGTCTCGAAAAACAAAACAAAACAAAAAAAAAAAAAAAGAAAACAAGAACATCCTCTCATCGTTTATGGGGTTACATTTATATTCTTTCTAATACATTACATGCCTTCTCAAGTGTCTGTTTTCAGCAAAACATCACATGCCCTCTGACAAGACAGCTTCCAGAAAAATGTCATGTGACACAACTGAGTTGGTAAAGAAACCAGAAATTCACACTTCAAACTACAGAAACCAGAAAGTAAAAAGAGACTACTGTTGGTGGGGCATGCGTGCTGGGGAAACAGATAACAGCAGGGCTCAAGTGATCTGATCATGGAAACTAGAAGAGGGGTCTTTAATTAGGGATCTAGGAGGGAGGTAATAGAAAAGAAGGGTAAAATAACAGTAAGAATATCTGAAAAGGTTGTAAGAAATCCTATTTACTTTTTTAAAAATGATAATATACCTAATTCTATGCATAAATATATACACATAGTTTAAATGAAATTTCCTCATCTGGGCTGACAATTTGGCTTCTCCCAACAGCCAAAAACCACCTAAAACAAATCCAACACTTGACATGAGACTTTCTTTGGTTTTGTCAGGGATGTCCAAGAAACTCCCAAAACATATAAGCTATTTGCTATTGCCCTTGGTTGTCCCCAGAGGTAAGAAGTAAGCCCCTGTTGCTAAAGATACCATGCACTTCAGACACAGGATCCAGGGGCCTATGAGCTAAATTCCCTCTCCCCTCCCCGAGAGCTACCTTTCATGACACCAGAAGACACCATGCAAGCTTCCAAAGGAAGGAAGCAACCAACAGGCCTACTGAGCTGTGACACCTACGAACCACAGCCATGACTAGCATAGCACAGTAACCTAAGGGTGCAGTAGTGGCACACCTTCCTTGCCATAACAACACTTCTCTAAGTGGACCTACGAGCCACTGGAAAAGAAGGAAACCAAACCTGGTACTGAAAACCACCACAATCCCTAACAAATCCTAAACAGGTAAATGTAGTCCTCACCCTTTATCATGGAAAATTTTCTTTGCAACAAACAAAGACCATTACAAGAAACCACAACCAACCAAAATACAGAGTTGTGCAACCTAGTCTCAGCCATAACATCTACAAAACAACTCCCACACAAAAGGGTCAGGGAACTTTGTAGAAGAGGAGGCAGAAAGATTGTTAGAGCCAAAGGGTTTGCTATGAGACTGTGTCTCCTAGTAAGTCAGAAGCTAAATCAGAAGCTAGTTTCATCAACATGCCCGCTCAAATATGGGCTGAATGAGGACAACAGTAGATATGTAAAGTGGACAGTTCAGGATGGGATGGGGGAGCCCATGAGGCTACACAAAGAGATACAAGCAATTAAGGAATATTGACAGTGCAAGAAATAGGCTTCACCAGAGAAAAGGACAGCAATTGGTTATCCAATACCAAATGTTCAGTCCTGAAAAAAATACATGCATGCATACATACATACATACATACAAGCATGCATGCATATATATGAAACATACAGACTGAGCAGCTTGTATGTATATATTTAGGATATTTATACATATACATACACATACATGAAACATCAATTAATGAAAAAAAGAGGCCATGAATTTGACAGGGGGATCTATGGAAGACTTGAGAAAGAAAAGGAAAGGAATAAATGACTTAGTCACATTATAATCTCAAAAATAAAAGATTAACAGTGATACTATATGTATCTATATAGATAACCTCATTTCTACACCCCTACTTTTAGTATTTTTAAACAAACTCGTTCGTAAATAGTACAATTGAAACTTCTTTTGTCTGCATGATAATGGCCCTTTAAAATAACTCTGAGTAACACGGTCTTTGTATTAGTTTAGATTCCTCTCATCAATGAATACTATCAATAATGCTCCCATCCACCAAGTATTGTAAATATAATTCATCTCTAAATATAGTAAATTTCTAAGTCAGCATTCCCCTGTACCACCAAATCTAACAACCAATTCATTATATCCTTTACTGGGTCTCTTTAGTTTTCTGTAAAGCATCTTCAATCTTCAGTTGCTCCTTCATCTGGAATTCAAATATAGGTATTCTACAAATTCAAATTAGGTTGGTTTAAAAACAAACCAACACAGAATCAGAAGAGGCTTCCATCCATCGGTTAACAGCAACACTTTTCCATCAGTGCTCAGACCTTAGTTTTTTTGTTTTTTGTTTTTTTTTTTTTTTTGGTTTTTCGAGACAGGGTTTCTCTGTGTATCCCTGGCTGTCCTGGAACTCACTTTGTAGACCAGGCTGGCCTCGAACTCAGAAATCCTCCTGCCTCTGCCTCCCAAGTGCTGGGATTAAAGGCGTGCGCCACCACCGCCCGGCTCAGACCTTAGTTTTTATACAACCATTTTTTCCCTCTTTTCTTCCCAATACTAGGGATTGAACCAGGGACTTTTGTATGACTTATACAGAGCAAAATGCTCTACCACTGAGCTACAGCCCCAGGCCTCTCTAAACAGTATTACTAAGCAGCCCTGGCTAGCCTTAGAACACACTGTACAGTCCTGACAGGCCTTGAACTTGCTTCGTAAACACTTGGACTTGTAGGCAGTACTGCAAGGTCTGACCAACAATCATATGTTGACTAGAGAGTTTGAATTGAATTTTAAATGAAAATGACTCTCACATCAATGTATTTCAACTGTGGTTTAGTAACCCTTAAATCCTACTAATTAGGCTATATGCAAATAGGACCCTCAACCTCTTACTTTTTTGCCAAAACTAGTTCAGTTCTCACTATACTCCTAAAATCTAAAATTCAATGCTACACTGGTAAATATCAGTATTTAATTTCTTAATGTCAAATTCTTAATAGTCAAAGTGACTTTAAAACATAAAGGTAATGACTACAATTCTGGCTATCAAAAGTGTTGAGCTTAAAAGTCTACAGAACACAACCAGCAGCAAGTATTTAGTATAAACCAAATCTTTTATGTAGGTAAGACATTGTCCTCCTTTAAAATTTTATAAGTTTCAAGTTAGGCTTACCACAAGTGACAAAGGTGACAGCAGAGATGTCGTTTATTTTGAAAATGTGTGTTTGTGTATATATGTTGTATCTGGTACAAGCACATAGCACAAGTGTGCAAATGCCTACGCACATGTATACAGAGGCCAGAAGAGGATCCTAGTGTCTTCCCCTATCTGTCTTATTACCTTGAGATGGGTTCTCTCACTGACTGAAAACTCAGTTTCAGCTAGGCTGACGCCTGGCCAGCAAGCTCCCACAACTCTCCATATCTACCTAGCTCTGCCACCCAAAGCTAGGATTACAGGTACACTCAACCATACCCAGCCTTTTATGTGAGAACCAGAGCATAAGGGCCCAAGTTCAAACCCCCAGGATCCACAGAAGAATTGTTTGGCATGGCTGTTCGGGCCTATAATGCCAACACTGGGTGTGGAGACAGATTCAAGCTTGGGTCCTCATGCTTGCAGAACACACGTGCTCTTCTTGACCACTAGACCCTCCCCATTCCCTTCAGAAATATTTCACTCGGCACTGTGCTGTGTGCAAAGCTCTGTGCCTGGGATCTGGGCACAGGAAAGTCGACTCCTCTGTCGAGTCTTGGTACACAGAGGCACACTTGAAAGGGATGTGGTTTGCTACGTGCTCTCACATGGGGAAGGAGGGCAGTAGGGAACTTGGGCAAGGAGAGAGGAGACGGAAGATAAACATGAGAAGGGCTTAGTCCAAAAGAAAAGGCTAGAAATGGAAAACTATCAGGTAAGTAGTTAGCAAAGTAACACTTGAATGGTTCTTTGGAGTTAAGCACAAAGAATGTTAAGTGGTAAGAGGGTCAGGACAGAAATGTTTGGCAGAAACCTAAAAATTAAAATCCTACTACATTCAAGAAACATGGATTAGAGAGATGCCTCAATGAGAAGAGCACTACCGTGCAAGCATAGGGCCTAAGTTCAAGTCCCCAGCACCACATAAAAGTTGTTAGTCATGGCTGTTCATGCCTTGATGCCAACACTGGATGAGGAGACAGACACTGGAAGCTCACTGCCCATCCAGCATAGCCAAAATTTTGAGCTTCTGGTTCAGAGACCCTGTCTCAAGGTAGTAAGACAGAGAGCAGCAGCAGCAGCAGCAGACACTGGACATTTTCCCCTGGACTCTGCATGCACTCTCTTTGGCACATAAACCCACATATTCTCATGCATTCACCACATACAGGAGTGGGCCTGAGAGACAGAAACTGAGACGGACGGACAGACGGACAGACGGATGGACCAAGAATATGGCTAGAAGCTGGGTATGGTGGTAAACACTTGTAATCCCAGCGCTACGGAGACAGGTAGGTGAGTCTCTGGGAGTTTGAGGCCAGCCTGGTCTACAGAGTGAGCTCCAGGACAGCCAGAGCTACATAAAAGAGAAACCCTGTCTCAAGACAAACAAACAAAGAGCTAGAACACAAGAGTGAAATGGAAAAAAAAGTCAAGTGTGCATTATTTTTGCATAGTATGCTAAAAAGCTGCCATTTTACCCATATGATGGAAGCCATCAGAGGTTCCTAACAATACAAACATATAATCAGACAGCTATTCTCAAAAAGCTGATAGTATACAGAACAAACGAGTAGATTAAATAATAATAATAAGCAAATATAAAGAGACTACTACAGAAACTCTAGGAGGGCTTAATATTAGCCAAAAACTAAAGGAAACATAGTAGAAACGTATTTCACCTACATTCCAGCTTGGTGTAGTGGCTCATGTGTTTAATCCCAACACTTGTGAGGCAGAGATAGGCAGATAGATCTCTGAGAGCTTGAAGCCAGCTTTGTCTACTTAGTGAGATTCTGTCTCACATTACAAACAAGCCATCACACTGCAGAGACAGAATTATCTATTGTAGCTAAATAGATTTAAGCACATGGAACAAGTTAATGTTCACCATGCTGTATTAATATGCACTCACATATGTGCACACACGCACATGTATGTTTCTACAGAAGATCCAGGAATCCGTTGAAGATAATGGAGCGGACAGAGGGATGCCTTACTCAGAGAAATGAAAGCACTCTGCAAACTAAGGAAAAGGTACAGATAAACATACTGGATTGCCAGGACCACATTAACAAAAAGGAACAAGCTGACTTAGAGAAAGATGTATCAGTGTAGTGTGGCTGTTCCTCTGGGTTGTACGTGACCATCATCACAAGCAGAGCAGCCCTCACAAAATCAAGCTCCTTAACATTCCCTGTAGCCGAGAAGGACCAGCAGTTCACTTCCACCTTCACAGGCCCAGTTCTCCCTGGAGCTTCCAATTACCACTGTCTGCTGACTGGGGTGGCCCTCCTCAGTGGTGTAGCTGCCTGTGTGAGTCACCCACACTCCTGTAACAACTCAATGGTTCATCAAACTGGTCTTGGAAGGAATCCTGTCTTTGTCTGTGCTCTCTGCCTGGGAAGAAGAGATGTTTTTTGTTTTCCCCCATGCAATCAATATTATTAAATGACTGTTAAAACCACAAAAATAAAAATGGTGACAAAAACAATATAAAAGAAAAGGTGGTAGTGATGGCCTTATATGATGGAGGCCAATGGTCTCATAAATCTCTTTGACATAACAGCATCCATGTAATATTACTTGTGCCATGAATATCAGGGTAAACAAACACTGGCATTCATGAACATGTGGTGAGACGCACAGACTAATAATGGGATTCCCATTAGAAACAGCAATGCTATAGAGGTGTGGAGAAACTCTCTAGTAACCACTATCCTTCAACAGGCTACAGCGGGAGGAATTATTAAAAGTCCTACCTATATATAGGATATTCTCTAAGGAAACTGACTTGGCCCATTAAGTAAAAGAAGGCACAAAACAAGTAGATGTGGGCATCACCTGGATTATAAGGGGCTTAAAACAACATACCATGCATCAAAATCTTGACAACACTGGTTCAAATACAAACAGCTATGAAATAGATCAGTGCCTTGCTCCACCACCATCAGAGAGGCTTCTCCAGCAACAGATGGGAACAAAGAGACCCATCTACAGCCAGACATTATACAGAGAATGAAAGACCTTCAAACACCCAGCCTTACATGAGATGTCATTATCAGATCCCTCCCCTCAGGGTGAACCCCAAGGTAGAGGAGGTAGAAAGAGTGTTAAAGCCAGAGAGGATGGAGGACATCAAGAAACCAAGGCCTTCTAAATCAACACATCCAAGTTCACACGAACTCAAAGAGACTGGGGCGTATGCCCAGGCCTGCACGGCCCTCTGTAAGTATTGCACAGGGCTTCCAGTCTGGTGTTTTATGGGATTCCTGAGTGCAACTGAGTGGGGCTCTGATTCTTGTGCCTTCTCTTGGGCTTTGCCTTCTGTTTGTCTTCTCCAACTCTGATATGACAGTTACTATTTTATCTTTTTGTATTTTCTTTTGTTAATTTTATTATTATCCCTGAGAAACTTGCTTGCTTTCTAATGAGAAACAGAAAGGGAATGGATCTGGATGGGAGGGGAGGAAAGGGAAACCATAATCAGGATATATTATGTGAGGAAAAAAAATTGATTTTCAATAAAAGGAAAAATTAGCTATGCAAGTTTATTTTTAGGATTGTTAAAACTATTTCTAGATATTACATTAGTACTTTAAAAACTCTGTGACCCTATCATAAGCTACTAAAATCACTCCATCACATACTTTTCACTCCATCCCAAGAAAGCAGCCAACAAAAGTATTTGCTATCTTGATCAATTTTTTAAAGATTTCCACAGTATTAAATCTAGAGAAATTCCTTTTAAAGATTCATATCACCAGGATGACAGATAGCCCTGCAGTCAGTTCACAGAAGGCTAAGAAGGGAGGGCTACGTGTTCAAGGCCCAGCTGGGCAAAGGGAGGAGGCAGCTGGGGAGTCCTTCAGGGCCAGAGTACTTACTTGGTGACTGTTTCAATTTCTTCCCGTTTCTGTGGTAAAGACCCCGACAAGAGCAACCAAAGAAGGAAAGTCTTAACTTTAGTTTATAGTTAAGGCACAGGAAAGTCAAGGTGGCATTACATCCATAATAAGAAAACAACAATGAATGCATGCTAATGTTCAGCTGCCTTTCTCTGTTTTATACAGTTCAGGATCCTAGAAAGAAACGGTGCCACTTTGATTAATGTAACAAGATAATCTCTCCCATTGGCATGTGCAAAGGCCATCCATCTCCCAGGTGATTATAGGTCTCATCAGGTTGTCAAAGAAGATTAACAAGTACACCCAGCATACTTAAGGTCCCAGGTTAGATTCCTTTGTTGTATAGCAGTTTTCTCCTTTGGAAACAATCCATCCTGCATCTTAAGACAGAAAAGTAAACATCTCAAGGTAGCTCCAGAAGTCCCTGGAACTGGCCAGATTCACTAGGTCCCTCCCTCCCAAGAGTAAACACTAAAGACTGAAGAGACTCACTCTCAGGCAAGCCAAACTGCAAAGACTGCCTGGAAGAAGCAGAGACCAGCTCACCTGCTTAAAGAGGTTTACAACAACTGAGTTACTTGGAAAGGATACTCCCCAACCAGTTGAACGGCCTGCAGGCTGTGCAATGTGCTCAGGGTTCCCAGCTGTTGTGAGCCTTCACCTGTGCTGGGGTGGGCTTTGGTGATAAAGCTGTCTTTGAGTCATCTCTGCTCCTATAAGGAACCCCTTCACCCATACTCCTATAACCCCAATAAAACTCACTGAATCACTAAGTTAAACTCTGGTGATATTTCTACTTTGCTCTGACATGGGCTCTCTATCTGGTGTGAGGTGTGTGTGTGTGTGTGTGTGTGTGTGTGTATGTGTGTGTGTGTGTGTGTGTCATCTCCCTAGGAAGAATCTTGTCACATACCCCTGCACCGCAAAAATTCAACAATAAAAAAAAAGCATGTGAAAGATAAAATAAAAATGACAGTGATGACTTTACATCAATATTTTCACTGAAACAGTAAGCAGTATGTCTTAAAATTTACCAGAATACAACTACTTCCATCTAGAAGGAATGGGAAAAAATATGTAAATATTTTGTCATTCTCAAATGTAGCTCTGTCGAATCAGATAGAATTAGATCATTAAAGTGGGCAATACTGCTTCCTGGGTTTATTTTGTGCTAAGGACTAAGTCCTGGGCTTCGCGCTTGCCAGGCCTGCTCTCTATCTCTGAACTATACCCAGCCCAACCTCCAGCTTCGTTCTAAGATACTTTTTACAAATTACCTCAAATCCTAAGCAGTTATTCAAAATAAAATACCCCAAAAGATTACTAAGATCCAAAATACTAAAGTCACCTTTTTTTAACATTTTAAATGTCTTAGTTTTCTATCACATAAAGTGCTACTAAACCCGGGTCAGCGAGGCATCTTCCTTTAAAACAAATAAACAAGATTTTGTTTGTTTGTTTTGTGGATGAGTATTTTGCCTGAGCATATATATATGCACAGTCTGCATGCCTGGAGCCTGTGGAGAGGTCGATAAAGGGCATCAGATCCCTGGCACGGCTGCATCTTCTCTGGAAAAAATCCTGTCATACAGCCCCGCATTGCAAGAATTCACCACGGAAAAGCAATTCATGTGACCTGCTGTCACAGATGGCCATGAGCTACCATGTGGGTGCTGGGATAGAATACAGGTCCTTAGAAGTGCAGCCAGAGCCTTACCCACTGAGCCATAACTGAACCCCACGTTCTTTTAGATAGGTGGGAGTTTTCCTACGTGATGCTAGATACTGTTATAGTCTCTTTCCTAATACAGTAAGAAAAGGCTCTTGCCCTTTATATCCACAATCTCTGGAATATATTTACAAGGGAAAAGTTAATTGGCTTAGAAGATTTTATTTGAAACTTTAATCAACATTGCATGTAAATCATGAGGTCAAACCAAAATGTTAATAACTCTCTTCTTCTGAGAATGATGTTGCAGAAGAACAGTTTTTATTATTGTTTGTTGGTTTTTGTTGCTGTTGTTTGAGACGGTATCCATATAGATCATGGACTCACAAAGATCAGTCCACTTCTGCCTCCCCGATGATAGAAACAAAGATGTGTGCCACCACACCCCACCCTGCATTAAAACACTTAAAGAAAACAAGCTATAAAGCCCGGCAGTGGTGGCGCACGCCTTTAATCCCAGCACTTGGGGGGCAGAGGCAGGCGGATTTCTGAGTTTGAGGCCAGCCTGGTCTACAGAGTGAGTTCCAGGACAGCCAGGGCTACACAGAGAAACCCTGTCTCGAGAAACCCTGTCTCGAAAAACCAAAAAATAAAAATAAAAAAATTTTAAAAAAGGAAGGAAGGAAGAAAATAAGAAAATAAGCTATAAAACAATTTTCTCATTTCTGCATCATAAAATGTGCTATGTGTACTGAGAAATACATCTTTTTTTTAAAGATTTATTTATTTATTTTATGCTTATGAACACACTGTTGCTGTCTTCAGACACACCAGAAGAGGACAATGGACCCATTACAGATGGTTGTGAGCCACCATGTGGTTGCTGGGAATTGAACTCTGGACCTCTGGAAGAGCAGTCAGTGCTCTTAACCGCTGAGCCATCTCTCCAGCCCCCGAGAAATACATCTTACATAAACTATTAACAATTTTCTTTCAAAAGTTCCCACAAAGGTTGGTCTGAATTTGTCTATTTAATGGTTGTGATGTTATCACCTTTAGGGATATGGAGGTGGAGGAATTAGAAGTCCAAGGTCATCTGTACTTACACAGTGAGTTCAAGGCTAGTCTGTGCTACAAGAGACCTAATCTCCAAAAACAAAAACACTAAGGCAAATCTAGCCTTATCAAATGATGTATTTCATACAGATGTCAACCTAAGAGTTAAGGTCACAATTAAGTTAAAAACCAAGATACCAATTATATAAAATTGTTACCCAATTAAAATCAAATGTAAATACCAATAATAATGAGCCATTCTACTCTTAATTTATAACAAACAGCTATCTTTTAAATTTCCATTAAATCAACTTTTAAAATCAAAGCAAATCAGTACTATCCAACAGGAATAATACATTTATTAGGAGCTGCAGATAGCTCTTCTTTCATGGTACTTACTACAGTGCAGAAACTGACCTGCAAACCTCAAACGCTGACTCTGCGTTTCTATCACGCGCTACAATGCCCCCAAAAGCCAATATTGCTGACTTTTAGTTAAAGTCAAGGAGAGGGTCCAAAAGTCTAACAGAAGTGATTTAGCTTTAATCAGCACGGCAATGTTTTTCATGTTTTTTTCTCTTCTGAGAAAAGAACAGCATGTGCCAAGGCTCACATGCAAAGGAGCATAACACATCTGAAGGCTGATAGAGCAAGGGGAAGAAAAGAAAAAAGCTGAAAGAAAGTCAGGACAGACAGGTAGGTAAGGCACATTAAGGAACCTGGACTTCATTCTAAGACACAAGGTAAGAACCCATGCAGTCTATGTTCCTACCAACAGTCTGGAGGTGTGAAGAACAGAGAAAGTGGTTAAGAGTCCCTGAGAGTCAGGTGTGTGGGCACAACAGCATAAGCTAGGGAGTAAGAGCAAATGGTTCTGAGAGACGACTAGGACACAGAGCCAATGGACACCAGGAAAGCAACAGACAACAGACAGCCCACTGCTGGCAGGCTGGGCAATGGGCAACAATGCTGCAATCACTGAGGTACACGCAGCAGACTGAGCAAGCTGAGGACTTCGGTAACGTCCAAAGGTAGATATTAAATGCCTGTAGCTTAGAAGGGAGACAGGATTGTGAAAGTAAAGTCAAAAACAGGAAGGACAGAACCCTTAAGAGCATCACTTTGAAAACAATGGTCTCATATGTAAAATGTATGCTACATATTGGTAGTGTAGCTCAGTTGATATAGTACTTGTCTAGCATACATGAAGCCCTAGGTTCTATTCCCAGCACCAAATAAAACCAGGCATAATGGTACAAGCTTGTAACTTTGGACTTAGGAGGCAGAAGCAGGAGAACCAGAAGGTCACTGCCAACCTTGGCTAATTAACAAAAACCCAGCCAAAGTTACAAGAGAGTCTCTCACTCAAAAAGAAAAGGGTGGGGGAAGGTTAACACCCTGGAGAAATGATTCAGCAGTTAAGAGTCAACCCTGTTCTTGCAGAGGACCAAAATTCAGTTCCAAAGGGAATCCAATGCCTCTCACCTTCATTGGCTGGGACGAGCGCGCGCGCACACACACACTTTTAAAAATTTTTTATAACCATATATTTAATCTCATCTTCCTCAAAGAAACTAAAAAGGGTTGGGGGTAGATGAGACATCTTTCTATATTTTGATAATCTACTGAGACTCTTAATTGTACCCATATATACCATATCACAGATAAATAACAGTGCATAATTTAAAAATGATAAAAATAACCAATTAACTTGGAAATGAAGTATAAAAAATTCTTAAGAAAATTACTTTCAATTACTACTGGTAAATTAAAAATAGTCATTAAAGAAAGTAAAAGGCCACAGGGTTTCAATATAAAGGTATAGCTTATTCCACTAAATAGTCTGAAACTCCTATCTATTGCTGCTAAGAGACAAGAGGAAGCAAAAACAAATGGTAAACTCAGTCGGCTGGCTGTGTCTTGAGCAAATGAATGCTACTCAACCTCACATAAACTACATCCTCCATGTCAGGTGCAATGTACAGCCACTTACTTGATACCTAAAAGAACATAATTTCCAAAGGACATAAAACAATTACTCTACAAATTTAATAAAATCAAGCAAAACAGATACTCTAATTCTCATTCAGAATCTACCTACAAATTGAACTTGTTATTAACTTTATGCTTTGCAGTATAGCAAATATTGTTAAATATGTTAGCTGGGGCTGGAGAGATGGCTCAGTGGTTAACAGCACTGACTGCTCTTCCAGAGGTCCAGAGTTCAATTCCCAGCAACCACATGGTGGCTCACAACCATCTATAATGGGATCTGATACCCTCTTCTGGGGTGTCTGAAGACAGCTATAATGTACTCATAGACATTAAATAATCTTTAAAAGAACTGTTAGCTGCTACAGATCTTTTCTTAATTAAAGAAAAAAGGTAAACCAAATGTGCTGATGCACAACCTTAATCTCAGCACTGAAGGGCTGAGGCAGAAGCATCCCTGAGAATTGGAGTTCCACATAGTCTACATCACAAAGTTCTAGGCCAGCCAGGTTTACACAGTGAGACCTTGGTACCCTGCCTCCAAACAAAAATACAAAGTTACTAGAGCTGAGAAAATTGTCTCAATAGGTAAAAGTGCTGTCACACAAATACGCAAGAGTGAAGGGCAGAGTTCAAACGCCCAGAAGTCTCCCGAAAGCCTGATGTATTATGTGATTGTCGGTAATCCCTGTATGCCCACAGAGAGCTGGGAGACAAAGGTAGAGAGTCTGCAGAAGCTCACAGGCCACTACACTGGTGTATGGACTGGAAAAGAGATTGTTTCAAGCAGGGTGCAAGGTGAGGACCAACACTCGAGGTGCATGCTCACCCACATTCACTCAGAGGGATAAGCAACATGCATGTGCCTATGCACAATTGGTAAAAGAACTGTTCCAGTAATGTGGAAAAAGTTTATAAATAGTTACATAAACTAATAAAAGTAATATTTATAAGATTTGGCGAATAGATGGCAAAATGATTCCCTTTTTTTGATCAAAGAAACATTGCCCAAGAAAGGTATATCGGAATTTCTGGTCCTAATCTCATTATTTTCTTTAAAAGCAACTCATTAAAAAAGCCTCTATAAAAACTTATTTTACAAGTATGTGGGATGTATTTGTTTCTCTACTAAAACAAGCACAAACTTGAGAAGAGTGTATTAACAAGTTGGGAAGAGAGGTAATTAGCATATTGGAGACTAACATTTCTGGCACATGGAACCTTACACAAGAATGTCTATCCTCCAGTCATGAGTCACGGATTAGGCTGCCTCTCTATTTATTGTGAAGCAATCTTTCAGTAAAAGGAGCAGTAGGGAAGAATACAACATGAATAATGACTTGGACAAGTTCCCAGAAGAAACCACAGTGCAGCGAAGTCTGAGAAATGGCACAGTCATACTATACAATATACCAGTGTTCTCTTTTATTAATTACTCCCAATCTTAATGTCAGAGAAAGTGAAAGTCACTCTTTAGCTCTACAGTTTCCTGATTTCTGTTACACTGATCTGTGGGTGCTCATGCAAGCAAGCACACAAATGCCAGTGTGCATGTGGCAGTCAAAGGCCAACCTGCAAAAGCTGCTTCTCTCTTGCCACTGCACGAGTCCCAGGGATTAGAACTCAAGGCTTTTTGGCACCAAATGCCACGTCCACTGAGCAGCTATCCCAGCAGCTCCAACGTCTTTTCTTCCTTCCTTCCTTCCTTCCTTTCTTTACAGATTGTAGTAATAACGAATACAAACGCACTGTAAATGTGATCAAAGTGATGCACTTGTTGTAGCGTTTTAACTGCTCTGTGGTGACACATCCCACCCTGGGCACACAATGACAGCAGAAGGAACACTCTCTTTACTTTCTGCTGAAAAGTCTGCAACCTCCAACACCTGAGGTCCACACACAAAGCCCTCCTGGGATCTCCAAACACAGCAGAGGCAAAAGCAGTGTTTATGTATATTTAAAGTTCCACTGCCCAAAACATAAAATGTCAAATGCCTATGTAAGTCTACGTATCTGCCAAGGAAATCAGACTTTAGACCAGACAACAAGAAAATCAATAGAATATCACTAATAGCACAGGTCATCATATATTTTGCAACTGATTATGCAAAAAAATGCTGACTGAGCTTGAATTACTATATACTCTTCAAAAAAAAGGAAAAAAAATTATGCTACTGGGCTACTGGAAAAACTAACAGAACACAAAAGTGTGAATTCATATGAACTGAAAGTAACAACTGTTTTGCAATTATGTAAGAGAATCAATTCATGTATGTGGAAAATAAAAGGTATTAAACAGAAAAATAAACCTCACAAAATAAAATATGGAGAGAGAATCCTATAGTTCAGGGCCCATTCTCTTAAGAACTGGAAATTAGTGAACACATATGGGGGAAAGCTATTTAAAATCCACCTGGAAGGGAACAGATGCAGAGGAAAAAAAGGGGGTCGGGGATAAGACTGTGAAGCTAAAGCTATTCCAAAAGCAAGATTGAATTCTGAGGTAATGCTGAAATGAGTAACGCACGTTAGGCAGGATGACGGAAATGAATCTGTTGCAACACTGCAAAATAAAAGTAACTGTGAAACACAACTTCCAGAAACCATTCCTATAAAATAGTAAACATTAAATCAGCTAAAAGAATTAGATCTGTAACTTTATGTTTCACTCTTCTCTAATAACAGACATTTTTAACCCCCCCCCCCGAGATAAACTAGGTACTAATCTGAGAATTGGGGTGAAGGCAGGAGGCTTTACATTCTAGACCAGTCTGAGCTACACAGTGAGACAGTGTCTCCAAGAACCCAGAGGAAAAAAACTCCAAAGATCTATTCACTAGCTATTAAAGAAGAATATGATCCTTTATGTAATAATGTTTCAAAGTCTCACTAAGTAACAGGGAAGAAGGAACACTGACATCCTCAGAGCACGGCGCTGCACATCCTTAGTCCTAGCGCTCCAGAGAAAGAGGCAAGCAATGCTCTGTAAGCTGGGGGCCAGCCTGGTCTAAAAGTGAGTTCCAGACCATTAAGAGATACAGTGAGACCTTGTCTCAAAAAAAAGAAAAAGAAAAACATTAGTGATGTGCACAATACAGTATTATAAAATGCCATAAAGTTTTGTGATTTTTGCCTCTTAAACCTACTGACATATTAACCCAGAAGCTTGGAATACCCAAGACACAATTCACATATCAATTGATTTCCAAGAAGGAAGGAGAGACCCCTGGTCCTGGAAAGACTGGAAGTAGCAGTGTAGGGGAATACCAGGACAGAGAAGCGGGAGGGGGTTGACTGGGGAACAGGTGGAAGGAAGAGGGCTTATGGGACTTTCAGGGAGGGGGGAACCAGGAAAGGGGAAATCATTGGGAATGTAAATAAAAAATATAGGAAAAAAAAAAAAACCTACTGACATTTAATTATACTGCAAACATTTTCTAATCCTAAAAGAAAAAAAGAGGCCAGTGAGATGAGCATATAAAAGTGCTCAAAACAAGCAAAATCCTCAATACAATATTACCTCACACCTATTATGACAACTATAATCAAACAAAGAGAGCAGGGTGAGGGTGCTCATGAATTTAATCCAGCACTCTGGAGGCCGAGGCAGATCTCTGTGTTGTAAGCCAGCCCGATCAACATGTACCCAGTGAGTTCCAAGACATTCGAGGACATATAGTAAGACTCTGCTTTGAAAAAAAGAAAAAGAGCTGGAGAGATGGCTCAGCTGTTAAGAGCACTGGCTGCTTCTCCAGAATTCCCAGCAACCACATGGTGGCTCACAACCATCTGTAATGGGATCTGATGACCTCTTCTGGTGTGTCTGAAGACAGCAACAGTACTAACATACATAAAATAAATAAATAAATCTTAAAAAAAAAAAGAAAAAGTAACAACAATAAGAAAACTAAATACAGCAACTATAACCAAAATATAAATTTTAAAAATTGTTACATTTCAATCCTGTTTACCCAAACCTTGCCCAGCACATCACAATCTGGTTCAGGTCTCTATGGTGGCCACTCTTCTGTCTCCACTCCTCCACCTAGTCACAGAATTCTGCCCCTAAACATCCTCTTGTCCTTTCCCACAGCCCTGTCCTGTCTACTCCACAGTTATCACAAAGGAGCAGAAATTCAGCATTACTCACCTCTCTCTCTAGGCTCCTGTCTGTCTCACATCCCCTCTCCCCTCTCCCCCTCTCCCCACATGGTTAGAAAGCTGGCCATGAGGCTACCCTCTGGGAGGCCATTACAGTCACTGGGCAGTAGCCATCTCTAGGAAAAGGGAGTAGAGGCACTTAAAACATTTTTAAATTGTTTCTTTTTTGTAACATATATTCCTTGTAAAACTGTGGGTAGGGGTATGGGATATATGTCTATTTCCATCCTGGAAACTACTGTAATCTACTCCATTTGGAATGCATTATTCTCATTCTCTATCAAGTTAGAGGCCAAATTCTTTAGTCAGTCCCAAGTTGTTATATCTGGGTTTTTTGGTTCCCCCCACCCCTTGGCAACTGTATTGCCAACCTGCTCTCTGAGTACTTACTGAATGACATTGCTGGTGTGTTTCAAAAGAACTGTATTTGTTTTGAATCCTCTGCATACACTGCAAAGCTGTAGTAAGGCTTGTTTGTTTCTCCACTGTGCCAGTTCCCAGTGAGTGAAGTCTTTCCTGTCTCCCCTTGCAGCACACTGTTCCCAGTGGAGCCCAGAGCCCCATCACTATCCACCCCTCTCCTCAATACTACAGCGCAGTCTTCTCATCAGGGAAGCTGAGTTTTGAAGGATAAAGCAGGACCCTGCCTTCTTCCGGCCCCACCCAGGAGGTGCTATGGGAATGAAGGGACAGTGCAGGCGCCAGCCAGCGCTTCTCTGCATGCACTGGGGGCACTTCTTTCAACTGTTAGATTTTCCTTACCAAGTAAAACAGTGTAACATTAAATCTGAAAATAGCAAGACCATCCCCTCTCCATGCCCTTCTATCTTCTCTATTTAAGCCAGCTACTTTTTATAGCATATCGTTGGCTTTACTTCACTTTTTCCTATTTAAAAAAATACAATCATAAAAAAAATATTCAAAACCTACATGTGCCTTAGTAAAGTTTCTTTTGATTTTAAGTTAGATGTCATTCCCTATTTCAAATCATGAAAAACAGAAACAGAAGAAAAGCTCATGGTACTGGCCCACGCTTTTAGTCCCAGCCCTCAGGAGGCAGAAGAAGGCAGATCTGTGAGTTCTAGGTCATCCTGGTCTATAGAGTGAGTTCCAGGATAGCTATGACTACACAGAGAAACTCCGTCTCAAAAAACCAAACCAAACCAAACAAAAACCCACGGGAAAGAAAGAAGAGATGCAAAGTTGTCTCTCCTCTTCTTCCCCCCTCCTTACAAAATTACTTAAAGGAACTCTTGAAATCCAATTCAATATTGCCCATCTCCTTTCCTGTTCCACATCACTTCTTCTGCACAATACTTTCTTTTTATCACTACAAGCTAAACATCTAGGTTCCCAACAATATGACATCATCAAAACCAAGTAAGTAAAGGGAAGATGTGAACTACTCGGGCTGGTAGTTCTGATAGATGTGCTTCTCTCAAAAATCCAAACATCCACAGCGCACTCTGTAAGTCCTCTGTGGCACTCAGGGAACCTCTAAGCTCAATTCTGTACCATCCTAAGCCTGGGACGGTGGTACAAGCCTATGACCTGAGCACTTAAGAGAATGAAGCAGCCGCCAAAGATAAATAAGAGCACTAAGTGAGTGCTCTTCCAGAGGGTCTGGGTTTGACTCCCAGAACCCACAGAGCAGCTCACAACTGTCCTTAACTCCAGATCCAGGAGATCCAATGCCCTAGACTCTGTGGGCACCAGACTTGCATGTGGTGCACAGAAATACACGCAAGAAAAACACTCAAACAAATAAAATAAAAATATAAAAGATAGACACAGGAGAATCACAAAATTTGAGGCAGCCTGGTATACCTCGTGAGATCTTGTCTCAAAAGAAGGAAAAAATGTAAACACTATATACAATCAATTAAAGAGAATAACCACAAATGTTTTTAAATGTTATCATCAAAAAGAGCATTTAATAGGAGAAAGATGTCTATAGAGTTTTCTTCTAAGGTATATAAATTGCCAATAAATACATAAAAAGATGTTAAATATCAGAAGTCAATAGGAAAATAAAGCTCTCTCAAGACACCATATCTTGAACAGTTATTAACAGAAAATCGAGGGCTGGTGGGCAGCTTGGACGAAAGCAGCACTAAGCCTGGCGATTTAAGTCTCACCCCCAGCACCCACCTGGGGGACTGCAAATGACATGGCACTTCACGTACACATAGGCACACATGCACAACGCACGTGCACACACAAATTCCAAGCTTATAAAAGAAAGAGAGAACAATGAGTAACAGCAAACGCACGCGAGGATATAAGTCCACCATGCTCTCGTCCATATGCAGGATCAGTGAGTCTTAGAGAAAGAGATGGACAGGAACACCTACCAAGACCAAGAGACCCAACTCAAAAACAAACAAACAAACAGGAGATGATCTAGGAAGAAGCACTGGGGGAGAGATGAGGGAGGAGAAAGGAGTCCAACAAACACAAAACACATTGAATATGTATATGAAATTCTCAAAAGACTGTAATCCCAGCACTTGGGAGGCAGAGACAGGTGGATTTCTGAGTTCAAGGCCAGCCTGGGCTACAGAGTGAGTTCCAGGACAGCCAGGGCTAATCAAAAATAAAAACAAAAAATAAAATAAAAAAGAAATTCTCAAAGAATAGAATCTTTGTTTAAGGACAGAGAAAGCAAACACAAACACTAGGTAAAAATGTAGAATGGCGCACCCAATGTGCAACACATCTTGTCAGTTTCTCACACTGTTCTATACTGGAATTACCATATGCCTGAGCAATTCCATGTCCTAGGTATACACTCAAGACAGACACAGACATATGCTCAAACAAAACATCTACACATATTTACATTATTCTTAGGTACCAGAAAGTAGAGGGAACACAAATTTTCATTAATGCGTAAACAAAATGTGGCCATATTATTATCCATCCACAAAAAGGAAGTATTAGCACATACTGCAACATGGTATACCTCGTAAGTACCATGCGGAGTTAAATAGGTCAGTCATAAAATGCCAGATTGTTTACCATCCACTGACAGAAGGCAGAGAGTGTTTGCCAGAATTGAGAGAGGAAAGAATGAATAAAGACTCCAAAGGGATGGGGGTCCTTTGGGAGATGAACAACTTCCAGAATTAGACATGAGTAACAGTTACAAAACACTGAATGTACTAAAACAGGCTAAATTGTATTTATTTTTCTTTATTGAGACAGAGACTCTATATGAAACCTTGGATGGCCTGGAATTTGCCATGTAAACCAGAGACAGGCCTCAAATTTAGAGGCCTGCTGCCTCTGCCTCCTGGGAGTTAGCTAGGATTAGAGGTACAAGCTACCAGGCCCAGCTTCTTTTTCCTCCTCCTCCTCTTCGTCCTCCTCCTCCTCTTCTTCCTCTTCCTCCTTCTCCTTTCCCTGTCTTCTTCCTTCTACCTCTTCTTCCTTCTCCTTCCTTCCTGTTACTCCTCCTCCTTTTGAGTTTTCTACTTTCGACTGTGTCTGCGGGTGGATATGTGCACAAAGTGAAGGTGTGCATGGAAACCAGACTTCAGACCCCCTGAACTCTGAGTTACAGGCACTTAATTGTGACCTTCCCCCACGGGGTGCTGGGAAACAAACTCAGGTTCTCTACAAAAAGAGTATGCTCTCTTAATAATGGAGCATTTCTCTACCTGTCAAAAAAATTTCCCACGAAAATAGTTTCACTATGTGGCCCAAGCCTTAAAACCCCGTGCTCAAGAGATCTTGCCTCAGTCTTCCACCTAGCTACATATGATTATGAATTTTGTTATTTAAATTCTACCTTATTAGAATTCTACCTTATTTTTTAAAATACACTATAAGAAAATAAATCAGGGGCAAGAGTGAGCGGGCCTGAGAAGCACGTCCTGAGTTCAATTCCCAGCAACCACATGATGGCTCACAACCATCTGTACAGCTCCAATGTACTCATATACATAAAATAAATAAATAAATCTTCCCAAAAAAGGAAAAAAATCAAACATGCTTACCTCCAGATATTCACATTTTTTTTCTTTTATTTTGATCTTGTCTTGTTACTAGGTCTCGCTATGTGACCCAAGCTAACCTCACACTATCTGTCCCGCAGCCTCGACTTTGTCAATTCTGAGATTAAGGTATGCACTACCACAATCAACTCTTCCTTATTTTTCTAAAGTCCCTAACTTTCCTGTCATTTTTATATACTGGTTTTTAGAATATGTAAATTAAAACATTTATGATATTTTAAACTTGTTTAAGAGACGAGATTTTGGTATGTTGCCCAGGCTGGCACAAAACTCCAGCCTGAAGTTATGCTCCTCAGCCCAAAGTAGCCTGCCAGGACTACAAGTGCAGGGCTTAAAACAAAGGGCTTTTGCTTATTCCAGTACATGACACTAACATTGTACTTTCTAAAACAAAAAGGGTTTATAAAGTTCTTGAGGATTTCATACAATGTTTCTTGATGCTAATTTCCCTTCCATTTGCTTCCACATCCCCCCCCCCCTCTCCCGACCCACAACTCCCTGCTCTCATTCACCTCCCCACAAGCACAAACCAGTCATGCTGACCAACTACACTAACTCCTTTTGGGTGTGGTACCTGCCCCAGAGTGAGATCAAGAGACCAGCATTCACACCATAAAGAAAGCTGCCTCTCCCTCACACACACTCCTCAGCATCCAGACTCCATGCCCATCCCATCCTCTCTATTCTGGGATTCTCTGGTTTGAACTAGCCCAGGCCTTAAACATGCTGTCACAATTGCTCTCCGCCACTATGTGCAAATACAAATGCCTTCTTGTGTCCAGAAAAATTTCCTTGAAGGAATCCACCACTTCTGGCTCCTCTAATTACACAGTACTTTTATCATTTTAAGTGGGAAATGTATACACAGCAAATATATTTTCCAATATAATTTTTAAAGTCCTCCTCTTATGTGTGAGTCCTTGGGTTGAATCCTCAGTTTTTCTTTCAACTCAGATTTCCATCTCACAAAAACTATCATTAGTAATCTGTTCTGAGTATTACACCCTGGTTTTGCAAACAGATCATACCTTTCCTTTCTCTTTGTAGTATTACCTGTGTCAGAACACTTGGCTCAAGGAAGAAATCAAACACTAGTAAAGAATTAATGAATTGGCACGAATGGAAGAACAATGAGAGAAAATCATGTATCTATGGACAGAAGGCAGGCAAGCAATGGGTGTGCTAAAGAACAGGACAGGGGTGGGTGGGTGGATGGATGGATGGATGGATGGATGGATGGATGGATGGATGGACAACTGATGGATGGCATATGGACAGATGGAGAGTGTTCAGAAATTACTATTAAAGACTGACATGATTGTCTTGCTAAGTGGTCTAACTCCTGTGTATCACTGTATCTGCTTAGCACGCCTCATCTCTATTGTCTCACTGGTTTTTGGTTCTGCAAGGGATTAAACATAAACTAAACTGTCTCTTGTTAGTCATTTAGGCAAAAGAAAATAACTTTAAAAAGCAATATAGCTAGAAATAAATACAGCAAATTTACTTATTTGGGAAAATATGAAAGAGACCTTACATTTTCTCAACTACATCTTTAATACAAAGGTATTGAATTTGCAGGCAGCACAATACTTAAAACTGCAGAATTCAGCACATTCCTGTAGCCCTTGAAAGTCTATATATATTGGTAAGTAAAATAAATGTGTCTCTGAAAGTTGAACTAGAAAAATATTTCCATTATCTTAGTGTAACATGAGATTGTAAGAAAACCTAAGAAGGAAAAAAGAAAAACAGTACATAACATTAAAAAAATTACTATAGTGGTGCATGCTGTGAATCCCAGCACTCAAGAGGCAGAGGCAAGTGGATCTCTACATTCTGAATAGCTTTTGGGCTACCTAGTGAATTTCAGGTCAGTCAGGACTACATAATGAGACACTGTCTCAAAAAAGCTAAACAAATAAAACCTAACAACAAAAAAAGAATTCCTAGCCGGTAAGAGTGCTTGCTGTCCACACCTCGAGGACTTCAGTTCAATCCCCAGAACCCACCTCCCGCCTCCTCCTCCTCCTCCTCCTCCTCCTCCACTACCTCCTCCTCCCCCTCATACTCCATCCCCACTACCTCCTCCTCCCCCTCATACTCCATCCCCACTACCTCCTCCTGCACCACCTCCTCCTCCACCTCCACCCCAGATAAGGCGGGAGGGGAGAGGTGTGGTAGTGTGCATCTGTAATCTCAGCACTCCTACTGACAAGAACAAGAGAATCTTAGAAAGTTTGCCAAGTATTAAGTTTCAAACCTGGGACAAGCCTCTGAGGTGCCTAGTTAACATATGAAAGCAGACCTGGCCGCAGTTACAGGGTGTGGCTGGCATACCTTGAACCCTACAGCACCTCGCCTCCCCCAGAGGCTCTTCCCTAAATCATCCAGACGTTCTGGTTACCTGCCCTGTCCTTTTGCACCTCGGGCCTCCTGGCTGCTGCACCTGGTTCCCCTCTCCCTCATGGTTCAGGGTCAGGACCACTCTGGACTCTCCCAGGTGCCCCTGCCTCTGGCTATGCTCTCCCACAAGCCTATAATAAACTTTCTCCTCCACCACACCTAAGAGCAGTCATGCCTTTCATTATATTTCTTTTTTTTATTCATTAAATAGGCCAGACTATATTCACAGAAGCAGAAAGGAAACACTGTCCTCAACAAGGTGAAAGAAGAGAGCCTGGTCCAGAAAACCACTAACTCCACGTGTCATCAACATGCTCAATTCCCACACTACTCACACACTCTGTCTGTCTGACACTCTCACACTCTCTCCCTCCCCCTCACACACACACACACACACACACTCACTCTTTAAAAGTTATTTACAAAACAAACAAACAAAGGAACTGCTCATAGCAATAATACTGGAAACTCCTAAAACAAAAAATTCAGAATCTTGAATTCA
Organism: Tokudaia tokunoshimensis; assembly: GCA_036184795.1. NCBI lineage: Eukaryota > Metazoa > Chordata > Mammalia > Rodentia > Muridae > Tokudaia > Tokudaia tokunoshimensis. Next base: position 41,848,903 of record BTHU01000021.1, on the reverse strand, counting down.
AGTCCTAATAGATAAGATCCTAAGCCTGCTGAAGACCAAACTGTACCTAGGAAATTAAAATAAAGGAAACTCTCAGCACATAGAGGTGTAGTGAGGGCTGAACTAACAACTGTGAGCCACACAGAAGGAAGAGTGGAGAGGGAGGCTGAGCATGTGTGGAGAAAGACGCAGGGAGAAAAGCCATCCGATCAATAACAGCATGGAAGAATTTGCCTGTAACCCAGCTCTTGGGAGGTAGAGGCAAGAGAAGAGGAGCTCAAGTCCAGCAGGCTGGAAGCCCACTTGGGCTACCTGAGACCCTCAAACACCACTCAAGTGCTGAAAGGGCTCACAGAAGGACCGCCAAGTGGCAGGAGTGGAAAACCAGGAGCAGAAGGTGAGAATAGTAAGGCTAAAGCTACTCATTGCAGATTTTAACCTCCAAGTTAAATTAAGTGCATGCAAAGAGTACTTTTTTAAAGATTTATTTATTTAATGTAAGTACACTATAGCTGTCTTAAGACACACCAGAAGAGGGAGTCAGATCTCATTACAGATGGTTGTGAGCCACCATGTGGTTGCTGGGATTTGAACTCAGGACTTTCGGAAGAGCAGTCAGTGCTCTCAACCGCTGAGTCATCTCTCCAGCCCTATAAGTAAACAGTATTAAAGACACAAGAGACCAGATGAGAAAAGAGACCTGATCTTCCAGACGTTTGTAAATGTTACTGAATCATGAAAGAAGTCCTTAAAGAATATAAATGGGAAAAGAGGGGCACTAGGAGGAGTGAAGGGAGGTGGCCTGGTGGGAGTGTATGAGAGAATAAATAAAAATGTGTATATCAAAAACAAAAAACAAAAAAAAAACAAGAACAAAGTTCAAATAAAGAAAATTCCCACAGATGATGCAGTCTAGAAAACATGAAGCAGCACTTTTGTATTCAAAAATAAAATTTTAATAACAGTTCTAAAAATTCTATGCATAGTCAAATTTGTCAACAAAATATGAAAATAAAGTGATTACACATATAAGAACTCATAATGTCCATCCTATATAAATGAAAAACCTAAGGTACACAGGTATGAGCACACACACAAATAAATGTAATAAAGTTTTTTATACTGCTAAGGACTGGGAATGCAGCTCGATGTAATACCAGTCAAATATGCATAATGCTTTGTGTGTTTTTTTAAAAATCATCACATTTACTTTTTATATATTTATGCATGTATTCCTTTCTTGTGTGTATGAGTATGGTTGTACATGTGCCACAGAGTATGTGTGGAAGTCAGTGGAATCAGTTTCTCTTCCCATCTTGTGGGGCTCGGAGACTGAACTCAGGTACTCAGGCTTTGGCACCAAGCCCCTTTACCAGCCTAGACATCCACTAGGACCCCAAAGCCACAGGTCTGATCCTGAGCCAAATGATAAAATAGAGAGGGGCAGCAGTAGCATTTACTTCTAAGAAGTGAAGAGAAATTAAAAGGGGAAGCTTTTACTTTTCATTTTATCTACAACTACACTGTTGAAGGTTTCGTTTTTACTGTGTACAGCTACTATTTACTGATTTTAATAGAATAAAAACAAAAGTATTTCTAATAAAAGATCAACAACACTGGTTCTGCACATTACATAAGAGCCTATTATGTGCTGCTACATAATAAAATTTCAGTCCATGATAAATCACACATATTGGAAGTCCCACAACAAAGGGAGCTGACAATTTCCTTTTCCCTAGGGACACCACAGCAGCACAGTGCAGTGCAGCATAGCTCTCAAGGTCAACTCTATCAGAGATGGTTGTAAATATTTAACATCTGGACCTGCAACTGTCAACCTATGGGGTCATGACCCATTTGCTGGAAGTTGAACAACCCTTTCACAGTGGTCACATGTCAGATATCCTGCATACCAGATATTTGCATTACGATTCATAACAGTAGCAAAATGAAAGTATGAAGTAGCAACAAAAATAATTGGGGTGAGAGGAGTCTCGCTGCACAAGGAACTGCGTTAATGGGTCTCAGCACTAGGAAGGACAAGAACCACTGGTCTACATGAAAAGGTGAATCCTTGGTTGCTAAAAAACTGTATTATAACTTTTGCCTTCCAAGTGGATTACTTCTTCTTCTTGTTGTTGTTGTAAGTTTTTACTGGCTTTGGTGGTGGGAAGGGTAGCTGTTGAGAAACAGGCAGTGGGCCTGGTCTCTCTATACCCAAACTGCCCTTCAACTGGGATCCTCCTCCAGCTCCTGCAAGCTGAAATAACAGGCAATTATCAAGACAGCAGCATACTTATTTTCAAAATGACTCTTAAATAAGCTCAAGGGTCAGGAAGGGTGAGATAGCTCAGAAGGTCCAAGGTGCTCTCTCCTCCTAGCCTGACAACCTGAGCTCAACCCCAGTAGCCATGGTGGGAGGCAAGAACAGTCCCCCACATTGCCCTCTGACCATGGCACATGTGCTCACAGTCACACACATACACAAATAATTTTGTTTAATTCTTTACGGTGGCAGAGGGTGCTAGAAAGACAGCTCAGCAGTTAAAGGGGACTTACTGTTGCTCTCCCAAAAAACCTAAGTTCAGTTACTAGCACCCAAGTCCAGTAGCTCAGAATCACCTATAATTTCACCTCTACAAAATCCCAGGCCTTCCTCTAGTCTCAAGGGTACCTATATACACAAAATAGATACACGTGCAAATTAGATAAATCTTTTCAAAAAGAGTAAGTTAAAAAAGTTCACCAGTAATGTCAAAAGCAGGATGCAGCAGCATTGCTTTTCTCTAAAGTTAAGTTTACTTTTTCACTTTCATTTTGTACTGTAAAATTTTTCTTTCTTACAGGGCTGGGAACTAATCTCAGAATCTCAAGCACATGTGCCAAGAGCTCACAGACTTGGACAGCATCCTGACCTCCTGCAGTGTGGTTACTGTTAACTGTGTCTTCAAAAGGGACTTAAAACACTGAGGAAAGCCAATGCTTTTAAGTTTCCTTTTTTGTTTTGTTGTTGTTTTGTTTTGAGATAGGGTTTCTTTGTGTAGCCCGGGCTGTCATAAAACTCACTCTGTAGACCAGGCTGGTCTTGAACTCAGAGACCTACCTGCCTCCTAAGAGCTGGGATTAAAGGCACTCACCACCACATCCTGACTTGTTCATTTTTAATTGGCTTGCATATTTGTTTATGCAGATCTATAATGCTTATGGAACTTAGAATCTTTCCTCTTTTCTTCCTCAACTCCCTCTCTCGGAACCTCTCTTTGTAGCTGATGATGACCTTGAATTCCAATGTTTTTACATATGACTTTCTTTTGAAGAAAGCCCCTGTGTACTGTACCTTATGTACCTGTGGGCTGTCGAATGTATCTTGAGACTGCACAATGTCATACCTAAATAATACAGGTGACAAACTCCCCTATGAAACCAGGGTTGTGGTAAAGCCACAATGCACAGGGATACAGTAAACAGGCAAGAAGCTGTTGCTGAGACACAGTAATTCATCATAAACTACGATTGCCTTTTCTATTTTTATGTAGAAAATACAGTTTAATATCTCAGCAAGAAAGCTGTGCTTTCCTTGTAGTAAGACTTACTATATTTTTTGATCCCCAACACAAGAGAGGACTTATTATATTTGAAATTAAAGACATTTTATGAGGATACCAATTATCTAATGACTCTAAAGGCTTTTTATTTCTGTGATCCATCGCTCACTCCTGCAGAACTCAAACATCAATTTAAAAAAATTACTGCTACACACTCGCATCCTGAATTACATCCTGTTCTCTCTTGAGATGCTCTTTTATCCTGCACAGTGCATGCTCCAAACAGCTATTACAGGAAGTGTTGGACAGTCAGCTATTTATACATGGACAAAATCTTTAAAATAGCATCACTGGCTAACTCTGCCTGGTTCCAGACCAAAAAATGCTATTTTTAAAAAATGGCTGAGTTAGTTACTTAAATTTAAAATGCACTCTAAAAATAATATTTGTCACTTTTTTTAGAACCAAAAGGAAGTACTAACATTGTCCAGCTACATAACACAATAACAAGTTCATCCTTTACAAACACTGACTTGTGGTAATTCTTGGTTTGGGGAGGGGTTTGTTTGTTTGTTTGTTTTTGAGACAAGGTCTCACTATGCAGCTCTGGCTGGCCTGTAACTTGCTATGTAGACCAGGGTAGACTCACAAAGACCTGCCTGTCTCTATGCTCCATTGCTGGATTAAAGGTGTTTGCCACACTGAGCAAAACTCAGTTTTTAATATCCAAATATTCAAAAAAGATCTTAATACTCTATAATGATAGCACCAAGAAATATTCAAACTGTAATACATTAACCTAAAATAGTCTATACTGACTTCTAACCCTGACTATACTATCCTAAGCATTTTGCAAAAAACAAGTTCACCATTTAATATCAGATATTAACCTCTTATCCAGTATATCAAGTCCCAAAAAGTGACAAAGTAGAAACACTGCCTTCATCAACACTGTATTTTAAAATTCATTCTAGTTAAAACTCTGTATTACTAAAACAATGGTATCTGAAAGCAACTTGCATGTCCTACAGCAAACAAATAATTCATTACGTATCCTTATCAATATCTCAAAAGCCACTTTTTAATCTCCACTGTTTAGATATGTGTCTTATATATCATAGTATTAGCAAACAATTTCAAGTCACTACTTCCAAAGGTAAAGAGTTTCTAGGAATTTAACTTACATATTAATATTGCACTTACTGGGATATTCACTGGTGTTAGTACAGGCAAAAAAAAAAACCCACCAGAACAATCCTGAAGTTCCACCAAGGATAGTTAAATTATGTGTCAATAAAATAGAAAACAATAAAACAATTAAGACATGTCTGTACGTAAGATATGCAATGATCGGTCTTCAAGTTGTAAAAGTTTAAAAAGAGAACTATTCAGGCCACAGCATTTATCATATCAAACAGCATGCTTGACATACACACAAAAGAAAGTCCATCTAGAAGCTGCCTCCAGAGAGGAGAGTATATGTCAGGAAGATTGTCACGCTGCCTCCTGTTCTATGCCCTTGAAATTATTAAGTAAACATGTTCTTCATTTTACAGGATACTTTTAAGATATATTTTCTATGTATGAGTGTTTTGCCTGTATGTATGTATGTATGTATGTATGTATTCTTGCATGATGCCCATGAAGGCCAAAAGAGTTCATGGGGTACCATGGAACTGGAGTTACAGATAATAATGAGCCACCAAGTGGGTGTTGGGAATGAAACCTGTGCCCTCTGAAAGAGTGACGAAGTGCTCCTAACTGCTAAACCATCAACCAGCCCACAAAATACTTTTTTGAAAATTAGCTATCTTCAATTCATTTCAAAGCGCGGAGTGGTTCCTTTACATTGTTCTGTAAACACTGGTACTCTTTACCAATCCGTCAAGACTCCGCTGTAAACAAGCACAGCTGAGATGGCTGCACAAGCCTAAAATGTTCACAGCTGCTGCTGTTCACGGCCTCAGGACTACTGCTGCTATATCGTCATTGAGAAATTATTTCCCTTAGACCTTGAAACTGAAGTTTTAGAAAGTTTATATTGCAAAAGTAAGCTAATTAAATATAAACCAATGTTCATTTCAATTACTAAATGCTAAAAATACCTTTTTAACCATAAATCTGTAATATCAAGAAAGAATTCCTAAAATATATGAGTCTAACATCTTCTAAGCATGGCTATGAAATAGCTATTAAAAGCACAGAAGAAAGAATTCACACACTAGCAAAAACTGGTTTGGTCTAAGAAGGAAAAATGCTTACTATTCCAAAAGAACTCTGCTCTTTATCAAAGTCTATTAAAAGACACTGTAAGGTATGGTAGTATGCACCTGTGTGCCCAGCACTCTGGAGTCTGCAACAAGGATGGGAAGTTTGAGACCAGCCTGGGCTACAGAGCAAGCCTTTGCCTTCAAATGAAAGGGAGGCAATTAAACGTATAACTTCTTAGAAAAAAGAAGCACTGTACACACAGATGGTGGGGGAGATTGACTGGTGCTAGAGCTGGGATACAGCGAAGTAGCTCCTGGGCTGGCCGGCCTAGCCTGCACGGAGCCTTGGCTTTGACCTGTACTAACCACGTGCTGGGGCTTGTGCCTATAATGCTAGCATGGAAGGGCAAAGTGCAGAGACAAGTTTAGGTTAGCCTAAAGTCACTAGTTAGTCCTATAGAAAAATATCAAATCACCTATCTCATATAACATCACCCTGTCAAAACCCCACACCAGGTGCAGTGGCACATACCTTTAATCCCAGCACACAGAAGACAAGAGACAGGGATCTCTGTGAATCTCTGGCCTGCATATAAGTGTGTGTGTGTGTGTGTGTGTGTGTGTGTGTAATTTCAATTTGTTCTTAAGATCATGAAAGCATGTTTAACACTTTATAGAATTTTTAAAATCCAACAATTTGGGTTTGTTTCCAATAGGGTCTCATGTGGCCCAGGCTGGAGTTGAAGCTGTTTCTCCTTCCTCTGCCTCCTGTGTGCTGGGTCAAGTATGTACCACTACCCACAACTCAACACAGTTTTTGATTGTGTATCCAACCATGTACTCAACACTGAAGCTAACAACTTTGAAAGAATGTAACACCTTTTATAGTGAAACTCTATCTGTAAGGAGGAACAGAGGCACAGCTAAGTCCACTGAATGACTAAGGGCAGACTTCTGGCAGAAAGCAAATAGAGCCAGGTCTGAAATATGAACAAGAGGTGGCCGGATGCGTAAGGACATGGAAACTGGAGTGAGAGGATGGTCAGCGACGACCCCATCTGAGGCCAGACAGGAAAGGCCTAAGTCCCAGATAGAGTTCAACGCTACAAAAGTAAATCAATTCAATGTACTGGAAAAAGAAAAATTGGTCAAGATCTGACTGCAAATGTCTTCTGATGTTAAATTAAGGGACTACAGGGTAGATCTGATCCTGTTAAACAGAAGAAGAAATGTGTAATTTTCCTAAACAAAATACACCTGACTTTATTTTCAAAAAAGCAAGAATAGCAGCAATGTGGATCTTAGTCTACAGTGAGAGAAGACCAAAGGCGACACCAGTTCCGCGGCTGAGCGAGTCAGAGAAAGGCCACAGTGGTGACACAGGGGACGATAAGCAGCTATTCCAGTGGACACTGTTCCGCTGCTCTGGGGACTGACTCCCGAGCCTTGGGCGAGCTACCATCTTTACCCCACATACCTCCTCCTCTGTACCCCTTTTTTAAATGTTCCCTTCCTGTAGTTTTTTTCCCATATTGCTGATATGGGCGGTTTGGGATTTTGTTTTTGTTCTTTTGTTTGTTTGGTTGGTTGGTGTTTTGTTTGCATGAAAGAAGTGTTTAGAATAAAATTACCAAAGGAAGAGGCAAAATGGCCGTTTGTGCTTTCTTCTCATTGGGAAGGAAAATGCATAATAAATTGTAAGACTCCTGTCTGGGCTTCAGGCTTCCTAAGTGGTGTGTGACAGTAAGTAACAACCTCTTGGACTCAAAAAACCAAAAACAAACAAACAAACCAAAAACAAAAACCCCAACCTCTTGGAGCCCTGAGCTCCCGAGCTCCCCCTGTGTAAGAACAGGCAGTTGAGCTGGATGATCTAAAGCTCTTGACAGTTTGAAAATATCATTTATTATCACAGAGCTAACTACCTAAACCCCCAGAAGCCACCAATCAAAATGCAAACATGATAATCTATAAGCCAATTGTGGAAATGCCATTAAAAACAGACAGATGCTACTGTACCTATTTCTCCATGTATGTACATGTAGTTACTTACATCTACTTATGAAGGACTTCATGAAACATTAAACATGCATATGTACTCCAGTTCTCATCTGAAACCTAAGACAAAACTGAAACTCTTAAGAACTCTGGCAGCCATTCCACTTTCGATTACCAAGTACCTTTCAAAGGCAGTCATACAAAGCAACTTTTTGTTTTCAGTTAGTCTTGGAAATCCAACTCACATTAGACAAGTTTCCACATATAATCCTATGCCGTAGAAACAGGTTCTTATGACCCTTTTAATGAAAAGAATTTAACAATATTCTTTTCTCAGTCATAATTAAGTGTTCCTAACTAAAAGATACTATCTTCAGACTTGTCACTATAAAGTTTTATGCCCACCTTTTTTTTTGAAACAGGGTCTCATGTGCCCCAGGCTGGATGGAACTCATATACGGCCAACTACGGCCTTGAACATCTGATCCTCCTGGCTCCAATTCCCAAGCATTGGTATTATGCCAAGTCCAGTTTATACAGTGTAGAACCCAGAGCCTTCTGTGTGCTAGACAAGCATTCTACCAACTAAGCTATATCCCAGCACAGTGTGGAACTTTTTACTACTAAAGAAAAATCTTAGGAATTCTAAGCTATCCTAGAGCTGGAGAAATAGCTCTGTGGCAGAGCGCATGCTCCGTATCCCCAAGGCCCTATATTGAACCCCAGCACCAGTAAGCACATTTGAGCCAACAAAGTGGTTCAGCAGGTAAAGGCACCTGTCTGGTAACAACAGCATGGCAATTTCAATTCAACCCTCAGGATGAATATGAAGGGAGACAAAAGCCTTGCCTCCATGTACATGCCTCGACCCACACTAATATTTCTAATAAGTAAACTGTAGGTAATTAATTTTAAGTTTGATTGGGGGGGCATTTATTTCCTTTGAATGCCTGGGGGAAAGAGCACCCACATGTCACATGTGTGGAAGTCAGAGGACAGTTCTGTGGGAATGGGTCTCTCCTTCCACCATGAGGATCCCCAGGGCCCAACTCAAGCTTCATTCCTGGCAGCACACTCTCGCTAGGTGTGCCATCTTGAGTGGGCGAACCTGACGGCTTTTTACAGGGGAATCAATACTTTCCCTTCCAAATGAAAAATTAATGAGAAACATTTTTATTAAGGGAAAAAACTTGCCATGTTGAACAGCAAGAAATTGTATATAGTCAGATATTCAACATGACAAGTAAGCTAGATACAAAATTTCCAATGTTTCAACACAATGAAATGCTAAGTATTTGAGGAGACATTTACCCTGATTGAAACAGTATACTATGAGAGGCAGGAGGATTTCTGAGTTCGAGGTCAGCCTGGTCTACAAAGTGAGTTCCAGGACAGCCAGGGCTACACAGAGAAACCCTGTCTCGAAAAACCAAAAAAAAAAAAAAAAGAAACAGTATACTATGTACACAGGGATCAAAACATTACTAAGTACCACTGTGTACGAAAATCTTTAATGCACCAATTAAATATATAAAGGATGAAAAACTCAGACACGCCTTACATTTCTAGCCTGCTATAAATTTACACTGCATGGTATAGCCTATTTTGAATCTCATTTGAAAATCTCATTTTGAAGGAACTAACAATCTGTAAGCTATCACTAAGGCATAAACAAAGGTTTTCCTACTGAGAGTTATTTCTTCCAATGTTATTCTAAAGTTCTAACAATTTTTGTTTATCTGTTAGTGTACATTTATGTATGTGGGCATATACATATATGTGTGCATGTATATGCAATAATGTTATACACGCTAGAATTATTTCTCTCTAGCAGGCCCTCATCTCTCTTGCTCCCTAAAATAGCATCACACCACTCATTTCCCCAAGCTTACCAAAATAAAACGTAAAAAATGGGAACTGTAATTTAGAATGACCAGAGGATAAAATCCTTTACTATCCAAATCTGTATCACATTTGAGAACTACCACTAAAACCTTTTGTCTTTCAAACTGCTGACTAGTAATGAACATAAAACTAATCCCACTACCTAATCACAAGAGACTTGAGTGTTTAGTGTAAAGCTAGGAATCTGAACCAGACCCTTAACCCAAGAAAATAAATAAATAAATAAATAAAGCAAGCCTATCATGGTTTGTTTTACATGTGATATATTTTCATATTGTCAGTGTTTTCTGTTGGTTGATTTGTTTTGTTTTATTGGTTTTTTCTTTTTCTTTCTTTTTTTTTTTTTTTGAGACAGGGATTCTCTGTGTAGCCATGGCTGGCCTGGAACTCCATCTGTAGCCCAGGGTAGCCTCAGACTCAGAAATCCACCCATGCCTGCCTCTAGTTCTAAGTGTTTTGTTTTTTCGTTTTGTTTTAATTCTATTTTGAAAATACAAAAACTAACCTTTTATGTATTCTACTTTACCTATTTCACTCAAAGAATAAGTGTATTTTAATCAATATCCTTATTATATAGGGACATACTGAAAAGTAAGTAAAAGCAAGAACTGTTTCTGTTGTAACCCCAGCCATTCTATACAACTCAGAAGCACAATTAACTTTTCTCAAAATTTCAGGGCAAAGAAAATATTTTAAGATACTTTTAATTAAAACTTTTTTTCTTTTTTTTTTTTTTATTTTCTAAGTTTTTTTATTTACATTCCAAATGATTTCCCCTTTCCTCCCTCCCCGAAAGTCCCATAAGCCCCGTTCCCTCCCTCTTTTCCCCATTCAACCCCCTCTCGCTTCTCTGTCCTGGCATTCCCCTACATCCAGTCTTTCCAGGACCAGGGGTCTCTCCTTCCATCTTCTTGGAAATCTATTGATATGCGAATTGTGTCTTGGGTATTCCGAGATTCTGGGTTAATATCCCCTTATCAGTGACTGCATACCATGTGTGTTCTTTTGTGATTGGGTTATCTCCCTAAGGATGATATTTTCCAGTTCTGACCATTTGCCTAGGAATTTCATGAATTCATTGTTTTTAATTGCAGAGTAGTATTCACTTTTTTTTTATTCTAGATTAAGTGTATACCAAAGTTAGCACAGTCTCTGGGGGATAAGGGAAAATTCAGCTCAACAATATCCAAATAATAGCACTGGATTTGCTTTCCCCAAACATCCCTGTGAAGATTCCCACCGGAATACCAATTTAACCAGTAGAGTGGATATTCTAAAAACAAAGTGTAAATCAGTTATATTACCCTATAGCCCCTGGTGTGCACTCAAGGACACGTGGTAATTAAAAGAAACAACTCAGACAACCAAGTAGCTTGGCTATACAGTTCTACCTGCAGTAGCAATTAACTATCATCCTTGAAACCTGGACACTACCTGTAGTTTTCCAGGTACCGCGTATGAAGCACTTCGTATGATTGTGTTCTGGTTTTCTTCTTATAAAAGTAGCACATGCACTGCTTACTTTGATGCTGGAGTTCCACACCAACCATATCAAATTACAGCAGTGTGAAGATGCGCCCCAAGAAGCACTTTAAACGTGGTGATAACCTGCTTTTCAGAACTGCTCCATCACAACCACAAGTCTCCCTTCTGTAGAGTCTGACAGTTGTTTTAGTCTAAGTTACAGAACATAAGGGAAAGGAATTTCTTCCAGAAAGGGGCCAAGATGACAACTGGCTTTAAACCCACCATACCCAGGCCTGAAGTTTGGTTCCACCTGGCCAGCTCTTACAAGCCAGTCTGCCCTCCGGCCCGAAGGGGACATTCTCGAACCTTTATTCAAAGTACCTGGTCTTTTACTGATATAACAATCCATAAAGACTTCCCAAGAGATTCCTATAGATCCCCTCAACTAAGAAAACGGTGGTCCAGGCCCAAGCTTGTCACTCCGCTTTCTGTTCTTGTTGGTCTAGGTTCTCGATAAACGCTACCAAAGCTCACAGTCATTTGACAGAGGATGAGAACTGGATGTTACCAATACTCAAGATTTCTTCTGAAGAAAAGAGAAATGGACCAGGTGTGGTGGCATACGCCTTTAACGACAGTACTTGAGAAGCAGAGGCAGGCAGATCTCTGAGTTCCAGGCCAACCAGGGTGCACTGAGATCCTATCTTAAAAGGGGGTAAGGGGAGAGACCTAAGATAACCAAGAGGCAGGAAAAGTAAGCAACCAGAGAATACTTAAAGCTTGTAATATACAATTAATCTCTCCCCAGGGTCCACCTTCAGAATGCTGAATTCAGAGTATTAAAATGTGGGAATCGGGAGCAGGATCAGGAAGCACCCAGGTAAACAACAGGGATGTAGGCTGGGTTGGCGAGGGAGTCAGACCCGAGGGGCCAGCCAGGACCCCAAGCGCTGGGCCACCAGACGGGAGGCGCCCCCGCGAGCTTTCAAAACGCCGCCCCGAGAAGGCGCTGCGCCGATTGGAAGTTCCACCACGACCGTCACCAGCACAGGGCCAAACCAGTAACTCTTCAGCCCAGCCCTCCGGAGGGTCCCTCGGGACCAGACCCCTAAACTCCACCTCCAGGCGCGGTCTCCACCGGGTCCCGCCGCCCACTATTAAGCACGCAGCCGCAACTCCAGGAGGGACCGACGCCCCCGACGGGGCTGCGCTGTGCGACTTTGAGGGGCGCAACCGGCCGGTGGGGGACGGCAGCTCCAGTGCCTCCGAGTTGGCCCCGCGACGTCGCTCTGCGACCCACGCCGCCTCGTCCCGTGGGCTCTGACCCACCCAGCCCTCCGGGGCTCCGCAGCGGAGGGGACCGGACGAGCCCACTCGCCGCCCGCGCTCTTACCCATCTTTCCGCCTCGCCTTGTAGACGTGCCCGTAGGTGCCGCGTCCCACTTTGCACCCCTCGTACTCAAACAGATCCTCCACCCGCTCCCGCTCCGCCGCCAGCTTCGCCTTGAAATCATAATCCATTGTCTGCTTCCCCCATATAGAAACCGGGACGCGGGGGCCGCCGCCACTCAGTCCCTCCTCCGCCGCCGCCGCTCCACTTCTCCAACAGCCGTCGCTCGGGCGCGCGCGCGCCGCCCGCCGCTCCGCGGTTCGCCTTCAGCAAGGGACTCCTCGGCGGCCGCGGCAGCCACCTCCTCCGCCTCCTCCTCCTCCGCGGCGGCGGCGGCGGCTCCCGCAGGCACCCACAGTCCCGCCTCCTCCCTTCATTTCCTTGTTTTGGAACCTGGTGGGCCGCGCCGCGGCTTTCTCGAACTCATTAAGGAACCGAGCGGCCCGCCCCAAGGTCGAGAGCCATCCTGGGAAATGTAGTTCAAGAGGGCTCGTGAATTGTGTTACCTCCTCGGACGCGAGGAATACAATTCCCAGAGTTCCGTGGGCCTTTTCGGCCACGCCTCCACAAGGCATGTACGCCTGCGTACTGCCGCCGCCCCACCCCCTCAGGTAGCGCGGCTCTCGCTGTTCCAGTAAACTGTATCGCAAAGTTGCAGCGGGCTTTTTGCGAGCCTGTGGGAGCTGGCGGGAAGGAAGCTTTTGCTAAGCTAGGACGGAGATGCCCGGCTCTGTCATTAGGCTAGAAGAGCGGGAAGCACCTCACGAGAGCCTTGCTCAGGAGCTCATTCCGGAGCATCCGGACTTTAGTACTAGGGTTCAGACAGTTGTACTACACATTGTTTGTTTTCTTGGGCAATTGATTTTCTTGTTGCCCCGCCCCTTGCCTCGGCTTATTGGCAGAAACTGAAGAATGACGTCCTCTTTGGTGCCTGGGTATCTCTAGCTTTGGCTTTTTTCCCGCTCTTGATTGGTAATTGGATGTGCTCGGTTCTTCCTGATAGGTTAATCTTCTTTCTTTACGATGCAAAAAACCCAATTTCAAAACCTGAACATTCAGCGGTTTCCCAGCTCTTGCTAGGGGAACCGTGTAACTTCTAGGGGCCCACAACCAATCATATTTTTCTTGGCGCTCTAGTCGGTTTTATCCTAGCATATGCGGGTGCGGTAGCCGAGATTTAACCATCTGTCTGAGAACAATTAAAGTGCCTGGAAGATTGCAAAAATGCAGCGTTTTTTAAAACAATCATTTTTGCAGGGCTGTAAAGCGTTTTTTACATTCTGTGCATAATGGCGAGGCTCACCTAGGGGTTTAAAGTATTTATCTTACTCGTGACGTTTATTCATTATGGTGTCTGAGGCTCAGAACCCATCACCTCAAAGTGGGACTGTAAGAACCTAGAAAGTGCCTTACTAAAAATGTGTCCCTCTGCATATTGCTTTTTAACCAAAAGAAATTGAGAACCATTCGACACGCGCGTTTCGGCTCCCTTCCACTACCTACCTAAAATAAAAGGCAGCATTTTTGTAACTATTAAATTTGTAAGGGAAATTTGATAAGGTATCTGTGTCAGGAAGGCAGCTTAGCTATTCATAGACAACGTTATTGCTGGGGAGGCCATCTAAAACAAAGATTCGACTTGTCCCCTCTTTATTTCCTTCCCTCTCCTTCATTTGTCTCCACTACCTACTAAAACTTCCAATTCTCGTTCCTTTCTGTATGTCATGAGCTTCAATCATCAGGCCTTTTTGTTTCATTGTGTAGGACTCCGGTGTGGACATCTGTAATTAACCTTGGTCTCTTAGACCAGACCTGGTGGTACACACTTGTCACTGCTGCTCTTGGCAGAGTCAAGGAGAAACTCTTGAACTCAGGACTTTGGAGCCAGTCTAGTTGGTGCTACTAATCTGGTTTGTGCCAATTTAACTTGCAGACTAACAAAGCAACTTAGAAGGATAAAGGGAGGTTATTTTTCCCTCCCCTATAATGGCATGTCTCATACATCATATGCTCAGACACAAATGCAAACCTGGCTAGTGCTTAGGATAGGATTCAGATGTAACCTTGAGTAGGATAACAAAAGAGATCATGGTCAATTCCACTCAAAGTAACAAAGTAAATAATTTTTTTAAGTGTAATACATTGCCTTCTGGGTTTTCAGAAACTCTTGTAAAACTGGATTGGGGTTCTTTTTCCCTCCAGAGCCCTTTCTGGGTTACACGATTTTATTTCAGTCAAGAATCTGAGTTACTGCTGAGACTGTAGCTCACTTGGTGTAGTACTTGTGCATGCACAAACTTGGCCTTCAATCTTAAGCACCACATAAATTCAGGCATAAAACCATGCCCTCCTGTGACCCCAAATAGTAGGTAGAGGTAAAGGCAGGAGGATCAGAAATTCAAGATCATCCTCAGCTACAAAGAGATAGTTGACGGAAAGACAAGGGAGTTGGGGAGGGACAGAGAGGAAAGAATCTAAGTTCACTAAGTACTGTGGATCTAAATAAATATGCAGGCACATTAAAAATGGAACTGGCTGGGGGTTGCGGAGGCGGAATCAGCGCCGCCCCGCAGCGCTAGATTTTAATTCTTGCTCTGGGAGGCAGAGGCAGACAGATCTCTGAATTTGATACCAGCCTACGCCAGGACTACACAAAGAAGCCTGTCTTGAAAATAAATGAATAAATAATATGAACTGTAAGGCACAGTGGTAGAATCAGCGGGATGACTGTTAAGCTGGTTGGGTCGTCTTCATGAGGAGAGTAGCTGAGCTAAAATGTAAAGGATGCCGAGGGCCTTGAAGAGGTGAGAAAGCATAAAGCCGTCAGGCAGAGCAGCCTGCACCCCTGTCACAACATGATACATTATGAGAAAGCAACCAGTTTGAATACTGCAAGATTGAGCTTGAGAGAAGGAAAGAATAAGACAGACAAATAAGGAGGTGTCAAATTATGAGGCTGCATGTTCATTGACTTCTTGCTTTATTCTGTAAATAATAAATCATTAAAAAGTTTGTCAGTCTGTTTCAGGGTTGCACTATGTAACCCATCAAACTTGGAAGCCTCCTGCCTCAGCCTCACAAGCTCCGAGATTGCAAGTATGTGCCACTACACCATTTATCAAACACATTTGAGCTAAGGAGAAATATAATCTGTGTATTTTTTTTTTAAAAATCCTCTGGCAATATTGTTCAGGAGACATTAAGGGAAAGTACCATTGAAGGAGTTACTGGTACAAAAATAAAAACAAAAACAAAAACAAAACACAGCCCATGGAATAGCAGTGTTCATTATGAAGGAGAGGCAAGTGTTGGGAATTGTTTAGGAATCAAATTCAACAGAACTTGGTGGTTAATTAAATGTAGAGTCCATGGAAAGGGGGTGTTCCAACGTGGCTTCAATGTTTAGAACTTCACCAATGAGATAGAACCTTGGACAGACTAGGAAATATAGGACTGGGAACAAGACTTGAGAGAACAAGTATGAATTTGGTTAGGACATACCGACCAAAGTGCTGGCAAGGAGTAAAAGAGACACAGTTTTTCTTTCCAATAAGAAGATTGGTCTAGTTTTAGGAATCATACACTGTATGATGCTGGACTATCAGGTTATTTTTTTTTCTTCTGTCTGCAGTACTATGGATCAAACCTAGGACCTTGTGCATCTTAGGCAAACATCCTACTACCAAGCTTCATGTCCAACCCCAAGAATATTTTTGTTTGTTTGTCTGTTTGTTTCTCTCTGGCTGTCCTGGAACTAACTCACTGTGTAGACCAGGCTGGTCCCAAACTCACAGAGCTCCACCTGCCTCTGCCTCCCAAGTTCTGAGGTTAAAGGCATGCCAAGTTCTAAGATTTTTGATTGTTGTGTGACTAATCTCAGCTGTCAACTTGATTGGATTGTAAAATACTTAGGGCATTAATACAGCATATTTGGGTGAAGGTATTTAGAAGGAAGATTGACTGAGGAAGGAAACCCACTCTGAAAGGGCAGCAGGCACCATCTACGGACTGGGATTGCAGACTGAGTCTAAAAGGGGAAGAGCCACCACAGCACCAGCATACGTCTCTCTACTTCCTGATCGCCGGCACTGAGCAGCCACTATGTCTTCCCCACCATGATGGACTGGGTCCCCTCAAACCATCAGTCAGAATGACTCCTTCCTTCCTGACCTTAGCTTTTTTCAGGACTCTAGTCACAGCAATGGAAAAGGTAACTAATACACTTGTTCTTTATACACAGTGGTGTGTGCACACCTTATATCCTTAACTACAAACACCCGTAAAAGATGTGATCCGTTGCTCCTGTTTTTCACATGAACAACTAAAATATTAAATGGTAGACCCAGGTATGAGTGAGGATATATCTGAGAATAAATAGAAATTTTAAAACTGGGGATAGAATGCTTGCTTAGTGCTCTTGAGGTCCTGGGTTCCCTCCTGTACACCATTACACACCATCTAAGCATATAGTATACCCCATTTACCCATAGTACTTGGAAGGTAGAGGCACACAGATCTCTGTGAGTCCAAGGCCATACTTGTCTTCATAGTGAACTGAGGCCAACAGAGCTACATGGAGAGATCCTATCCTTAAGAAAATAATGGGCTTGGGGGGGGTGTTTTGTTTTGTTTTGTTTTTGTTTGTTTCGAGACAGGGTTTCTCTGTGTAGCCCTGGCTGTCCTGGAACTCACTCTGTAGACCAGGCTAGCCTCGAACTCAGAAATTCACCTGCCTCTGCCTCCCAAGTGCGCCACCACTGCCTGGTGAGAAAATAATTTTTAAAAGTGGACCAGAAGGATGAGGCTGGAAAGGAAAAGGCAATGGTCACCAAACCCGACAACCTGGATTCACTCTCCAACAGATCCCACATAGTGGGAGTCAAGAACCAAACCAACTCCCACAAATCTCTTGTGAGCTTAAAATACATATATTAAATAGTTTATTTAATAAAAGTTTATCTCTAGACTCCACCTACAAGCATGCGAGCACACACACACACACACAGGTTTAGCAATGCAGTCCAGGAATTTATTCTGACTTCTACTCCATATGGTATATGATCTGATGGCCTTCCCAGCTACTCTTCTGGACAAGAGGATATATCCCTGAAGTTGTTTCTGAGACTCATGCCTGCAACAGCTTTCAGCTCTCAGCCTTCAGGAATTCCCTAAGCCTGTGCTCTGCCTTCTCCCAACAGCAACCTTGGTCCAGTGACGGAAATGGCCAGCCCTGGGCTGCTGAGGTGGCTCAACCTGCAAAAGCACTCGCTGGCAAGCCTAGTGACAAGTTCAATCCCTAGGACCCGCATAGTAGAAGGAGTACCAAATCCCACAGACTGCCTCCTGACCTCCATGGAATGGACAAGGGCATGGAGTAAGTCCTTATCAGACCTTCACACGTGTGCCATGGTATGCTTGTGCTCACACACCACACACACACACACACACACACACACACACACACACAGACATACACACCACACACACAGACACAGACATACACACACAGACACAGACATACACACACAGACATACACACCACACACACACACACACAGACATACACACACAGACATACACACCACACACACACACAGACATACACACCACACACACACCACACACACACACATACACACACAGACATACACACCACACACACAGACACAGACATACAGACACAGACACACACACACAGACAGACATACACACACACAGACACAGACATACACACACAGACAGACATACACACACACAGACACAGACATACACACACAGACACAGATATACACACACACCCCACACACACACCCCACACACATCACACACACACACACACACATACACACACAGACATACACACACACACACACAGACACAGACATACACACACAGACACAGATATACACACACACACCCCACACCCCCCCCCACACACACACACACATACACACACAGACACACACCACACACACAGACACAGACATACACACACAGACACAGATATAAACACACCCCACACACACACACCCCACACACATCACACACACACATACACACACAGACATACACACCACACACACACACACACACACAGACATACACACCACACACACAGACACACACAGACATACACACCACACACACAGACACACACAGACACACACCACACACACAGACACAGACATACACACACACACCACACACACACACACACAGACATACACACACAGACACAGACATACACACACACACCCCACACACACACAGACACACATCACACACACACACACATACTCACACAGACATACACACCACACACACAGACACAGACATACAGACACAGACACACACACACAGACACAGACATACACACACACACACCCCACACACACAGACACACATCACACACACACACACACCACACACACATACACACACACAACCCATATATACATATACATACATACACATACAACACACAGATACACAACACATACACACATACCACAAACACAGACATACCACATATACACATACATATCCCATACATACATACACATACACAACACACACACAACACATACACACACACTTACATACCACTTACATACCACACATACCACACACGTGCACACCACACATGTACACACACACCACATACACACACCGCATATACACACACATACACACATACACCGCATACACACACACATACACACATACACACACACCACACACACATACACACATGTCCACACACACACACACACCCCGCTCCCTCACTTCAGGAAAACTGATGAGTCATCCTACTTTCAGAGCTCACTGTGAGGTAACTGGGACTATAGTTAAGAAAGCATTGCAGACTGACTTCTTAACTTCTCCAGTTTTGCCTCTTTACCCTCCCAGAGATGTTAATTACCAAAACTCTTCATACCAAACTGACTATATGTTAAATATGTTCATCTCCATTTCAAAATTCTGCTTCCATAGAAGTCAACTGGCTATTATTTCCTATGAGGTGATGTAATACAGGTCTTTTTTTTTTTGTCCTATGTGTAAAAAGGAAAAACCTAAAAATAGAAATATTCATTGACCCTATCTGTGTACGATACCTAGCACTGATGACATTTTCATCTAAGTATTATTATGTGGTCTTTTAAAAACTTTATTACATTTATTGATTTGTGTGTCACCTTCACAGACACAATTGGGAATGGGCATTACTGATTTAGGTATCTCTTGATTCAACCAATTGATGACCATTATTGGAGTCTTTAAGTAAAGTGACCGCTCAGTGGAACCTTTGCACCTACAGAAATGGGCTTGCCTTAGTATCCTTGGTATCTGAGATTTTATACAGTAGTTCTGGGTATGACTTATGAGAAGTATGGCTTCAGTATAGACACATAGCTTAGCACATGGGACCTCTTACAGAAGGAAATGGGAGAGGAGTATTTTCACATTCTTCACACAACAGTAGAAAGGAGCTTGTCACCAAAGTGACAGCCTGAATCCCTTCCCTAGGATCCACATGGTAGAAGGAAAGAATCAAATCTTATGTCATTATTGGACATTTACGCTTGTGCTCATAAAACACCCCCACCACACAGACATTCAAACCGGTTAGTCCCCGGTACCACAGTTTTGTTTGTCTCACTGTTTGTCAAAGTCTGAGTCTGTAACTCTGTTTGAACTTTTGGTTTGCTTGCAAGTGTGTGTGTGTGGGGGGGGGGGGGTGTTGGAGAGCTTACAGTGTCTGGTGCAGTCAAGTGTGGCAGGCAGACATGCCATAATGTCGTGACCGCAGGGAGCCTGGAGGATGCTTCAGGCCTCCCAGAAGGGGTCAAGAGGAATCAGCTCCTTTTGGAAACGGCAAGACAGTATCTGTGGGAGCCGAGTCTTGCTATAACCTGGTTTCTGCATCCGGAAGGGGAGAACTGTGTGTTGATTATCTTTCTCTGTGTTTGTTGGTGTTGGTTATCTTGTTCTGTGTTCTTGGACTTGGACTGACAACATTTTTAGACATTGGACAGACTGAATCTACCTGGTTAAACATCCTAGTTAACCACTAGAGGAGAAAACTTGCCAGTAGTAGTAACGAAGGGAAAGTTAGTTACTCTCTGCTTCTCCAAATGGCCCACCTTCAGAGTAGGGTGGACACCTGTAGAAACCTTCGACTTGCAGGTGATCAAAGCAGTGGAGGAAAGAGTCTTTAGGCCAGGCTCCCTCAGGCACTCAGACCAAGTGCCCTATATAGTGCCTGGAAGAATCTAGTGTAGGACTCCCCCACCCCCAACCCCTTGGATAAAAGCCTTTCTTTCCCACCTCATGGATTCTAGCCGTCAGGAAGAAGGAAGTGTAGGAGGAGGGATCCGGACCTGAGAAGTCAATCCTCCAAGACTCTTCAACAGCAGACCTGTTGCTCCAAGACCGTCCTCCTCCATATCCCCCTACCCTTGCTCCCATGGCCCCATCAGCACCAGCACCTGCTCTGGGATCCTCAGCCCATACGGGACTGGGGCCATTGTACCCCCCCCCCTTTACCAGAGGGAGAAGCAGGAGGAGACTCCCAACTTCCCAGCCCTGCCATGGAGACCCAAAGTCTGAAAACCACCTTCCCTGATACCACAGTGGCTCTCCCACTGAGGGTATATGGGCCTCTAGAAAAGGGCAATTAGGCTATGTAATATTGTCCCTTCTCTATGGTCAACTTGTACAACTGGAAGGCCCGACACCCCCCCTTTTAGATAACCCCAAGGGGCTAACTAATTTCTTTGAGACTGTTTTCTTTACTCATCAACCCACCTGGGATGATATCCAACAACTCATGAGAGTGCTCTTCTTGAACAAAGAGCAAGAGAGGATAATGCAGGAAGCCAGAAAGACACAAGGGCACTATCAGTTGACCAGGCTGTCATCGACAGCTGACTTCCTCTGACTAAACCTGACTGGGACTTTAATATGGCAGAAGGTAAGGGGCACCTGAAGGTCTACTTCCAGATTCCATTGGCAGGTCTCAAAAGGGCCGCATGACCCACAAAAGCAGGGACCAGACCAGATGAGTCATCCACAGCCTTTCTAGAGCGGCTCATGGAGGCATTCTGCCAATGTACACCCTATGATCCCAGCAGCAAGGAGCATGAAGCTACTGTAACTATGGCTTTTATAGACCAGGCTAGTAGAGATATCAGAAAAAAGCTTCAGAGGCTAGAGGGACTACAGGATAAGCTGTTCAGGGATTTAGCGCAGGTTGAAAGTCTACCATAATAGGGAGACAGAGGAGGAAAAGAAGCAGAGAAAGAGAAAGAAAAAAAAGTGACAGGGAAGGAATTTACAGAGAATCTTAGCCATAGTAGTTAGGCAAAGCAAAGAAGAGAGACTCCAGCCAAAGAGAGACAGAAACCCCTTGAAAAGGACCAGTGCACCTATTGCAAGGAGAGGAGCCACTGGACCCAAGACTGACCCAACAAACAGAAGCTGGGGGGAGGGGGGGATGGAAGAGGAATCCCAGGCTTTGTGAAAAGCACCCCCAAATAGTGAAGATGTTAGCCCTCGGGGAAGACAATGTCTCGGGAGGATGGGGTTCAGACCCCCTCCCTGAACCCAGGGTAACTTTGAGAGTGGAGGGGAAATCCATTCAATTCTTGGTGGACACAGAGGCTCAACACTGGGACCTCCTCCAAGCCAATGGCCCTGTTTCCAAGAAAAAATATGCCAGCAAGTGAATGCTTATGCAGCCAAGAGTAAACAGGGCAAAAGACCTAGGGGAGAATAGCCTGGGGTATATTGGTAGGTCGATTTTACAGAAGTTAAGCCAGGAAAATATGGTTACAAATACCTTCTAGTGTTTGTAGATACTTTCTCTGGATGGGTTGAGGCTTTCCCCAACAATCAGGAAACAGCTACTGTAGTAGCTAAGATATTAGAGGAAATTTTCCTGAGGTTCAGAATGCCCAAGTAATTAGATCAGACAATGGTCCTGCTTTTGTCTCTAAGGTAAGTCAGGGATTAGCAGAGATATTGGGGACTCATTGGAAGCTCCATTGTGCATACAGTCCCTAGTGCTCCAGGCAGGTAGTGAGAAAGAACAGAACCCTAAAAGAGACATTAACTAAATTGACCTTGGAGACTGGAGAGGATTGGGTGGTGCTCTGTTCCCTGGCCCTGTTCTGACCCTGAACACACCCTACCATTTTAACCTGGCCCCTTTTGAGATCCTGTATGAGACCCCCACTCTCTTGATCCTGGCTCTTGACCCCCCCACCCTCAGTGTCTTTCAGGCTGACAAGGATCTTATGACTCGATTATAAGCTTTCCAGATCAGCCACCAGGAATTGTGGCCTACACTTAGTGCCCTTTATAACACAGGTACCCCAGAGATTCCATACAAGTACCAAATTGGAGATGGGGTATATGTTAAGAGGCATTAAGGGCCCTTCCTGGTGTTGTTGACCACCGTGACCTCCATTAAAGTGGATGGAGTAACTGCCTGAGTTCACGTCAAACCAGCACCTGCGTCTGACACCAACTAGATAGCAGCCAGACACCTAAGCAACCCCCTCTGCAAGGCCAGAGAAACCATGAGATGGTTATGATGTATTTTCCAGCACTGAGCTTCGGCAACCCCCACAACCCTACCAGGGTGACTTGGCAGGTGCTCTCAGCCACTGGGAATGTGGCTTGGTCCACTACCTGCATTGTATCTGATGGTTGGACCCTGTCTTTGATCTCTGTTATTTAGCAGTGGGCCTTGACTCCTGGGGTGACCCTGCCCTGGAGATGCAGGGGGAGGGATTGCTCGAATGTGGGGGTCAAAGGACTTGTAAATCTAAACTGTGTCCTAGAAGCAACCTTAGAGGGTGGGGCTTAGGGTACAGACACCCAAAGTTGAGGAGTGTCCTGTGAGAAACCCCCATATATGTGTGCCCCTGAGATGGGAGAAGCCAGCAGCAGGTCCATCAGTGTTGGGGGGGCCAACCAGTTTTTCTGTGCTACCTGGGGGTGTGAAACAACAGGAAGCACATACTGGAGACCATTCCGGAGGTAGTTAAAGATTCAATGGCCAAGGTGAGAAAAGGGCTAGCCAAGCAGAAGAGAGAAAGAGAACAAGCCCTAGGCTGGTTTGAATCCTGGTTTAACAATTCTCCTTGGTTCACCACCCTGATCTCCTCCCTAGTAGGTCTCTTAGTCATCTAATTTTTACTTCTGACTTTTGGCCCCTACACTTTGAACCCCTTGGTTGCTTTTGTTAAGGAACATATAGGTACAGTACAGCTAATGATCTTAAAGCAGAAATACAGAGAACTAGATACAGAAGACCAGGAGTATGAGCTATCAGAATACCAACAATAGCTTCAGGATTCAAGCATGCACAAGAAAAAGGAGGGAATGAAGAGGTCAGTTCAGGACCTTAGGAAAATTCCACCAGGCACCCCTCACCTCCTAGAAAGGAGAGGTCACGAAGCAGATAGGCACCCCTCCTCTCTGGAAAGGAGAGGCTCACTACATTCCTTAGAAAGACCACAGGGGGAACCAACCATTGGCCACCTGCATATTAGGAAAGCACTTACTACCTCATTCAAGGACCAATCAGTCCAAAAGTCACACTGTTCTGTCAATCACATTGTGCCTAGCTGCAGATGCTCTATTCTGCACCTGGAAACTATATAAAAACCGAATGGGCTGCCCCAGGTCACTACCTGTCCTTCAGGTGCAGAGCACACTGGAACAATAAATTCCTCTTGCTTTTGCATCGGTCTCAGGTTCCACATGGTTCACTGGGGATTCGGGGGGGTGGTCATCCCCAGTAGCTAAGGCTCGTCAGAGTCTTACAATACTAACCTGACTATGCTGGCCTGGACTACTTCCCAGCCACTACCCAGTCTCTCCATGGCTGCTTCTGCTTCATCTGTGTCTTCACAGTGACTCCCTCCTAGTGACCCTCATGGTGACCTCTCTCTCTCTCCCTCCACCTGGGACCCCCTCAATGAGATGGAAAGTTTCTCCTCCCTAGCTATAGACTGATCATCTCTATATTAACCAATCAGAGGAGAAGGAGAAAAAATTTTACACAACATTGAGACAGGAGATACTTCATAAAAATGACTATGCCAAGGTCCAGGACTGAAACCAGCTCTCTGGAATACAGAAATCAGCAATTGAATATGCAGTGCACAAAAACATCCCCCCCAGTAATATTCCAGTTTGAATGTTGCTAAAGTATAGTGAGAATTCTTGAATTTTGTTTTTGTTCTTTTTTTGTTTTTTTTCGAGGCAGGGTTTCTCTGTATAGCCCTGGCTGTCCTGGAACTCACTTTGTAGACCAGGCTGGCCTCGAACTCAGAAATCCGCCTGCCTCTGCCTCCCAAGTGCTGGGATTAAAGGCGTGCGCCACCACTGCCCGGCGAATTTTGTTTTTTTAAGAAAACATAAATATTATAATAATATGATTTTGTTTTAAACCCAGGTGTAGGCTATGGGGTGAAACAACAAGAAGAAATTAGATATCCTGACAGTGAAGATCAAACTTGCCCTAAGGAACTTGACCCCCCCCCAATTAGTAGGAAGTAGTCTAACCATAGCATTGACCTTTTCTGACCCCTGACTTTATTCAGGATGTCTTTCCTTTCCTCTCTATCTTTTTTTTCTCTCTTATCTAGGGTTAGGAGGTTGAAGGGGTGGAGAAGGGTGAAAAAAAGAAGAACCCACAAAATAGCCAAAGACTGGCTACATGAAAGACTCTCCTTGTAACAGTATAGAGGGCACTGGTAACCCATGGCCTTATGGTTACCATTGTACAAATATTAAGCATGCTGTGGGGAAATGTATTTGGAGGTCAGGTTGACAAGGAGAGGACTTATGAGGCTAATCTTGTGTACTGTGATTAGTTTGGGAGATGCCCAAGATATGACACTAAAGCCCCCTTCTCTCTCAGTGTGTAAGGGTATTTGTGGAGGTGATTAGCGTAAGATAGCAACTGAAGGAGACTCATGGTGAATGTGGATAGAAGCATCTTACAGTTAGGAGGTATCAAAAGAATGAAGGTAAACAGGGGAGGAAGCCTACCAGTGAGTGTGAGCCCCTCTTTTCTTGACAGGTGTATCTTTTGTGCCATTTCCCATAAACCTAAGAGTTCAGCTTCCTTTGCTTTTCAAGATGGACTCACATGAGGAAGTCTCTAGGGAGGTTCCAGATCTTCAGCTTTGGACACACAAGTCTTGCAATAAGATTTTCCCTGGAAAGACAGAATACTAAACACAGGGGCTGGAGAGATGACTCAGTGGTTAAGAGCACTGATCACTCTTCCAGAAGTCCTGAGTTCAATTCCCAGGAACCACATGGTGGCTCACAACTATCTGTAATGGAATCTGACGCCCTCTTCTGGTGTGTCTGAAGATAGCTATAACTGTACTCATATACATAAAATGAATAAATAAATCTTTAAGAAAAAAAAGAATATTAAACACACACACACACACACACACACACACACCCCTACCTGCTCACTGCAGATAGGGAGCTCATGACAGACTAAGTATGTATACCATCTGAAGTCCAATTTGGTGAACCAATGAGCTTTATTAGGGTTACTTACAGGAATATGGATGGAGGATGCAGAAGCAGAAATGACTCAAAAACCAAAAACTCCCAAGTCTGCTATTGTCCAGTCATCCTGGTACTCCATATCCTACCACAGCACAGATGACAGCTCACAAAAGTTGGGGACCTGGAGCACACTGTGCAGCCTCCAAGCAGCTCAGGAGGCTGGAGAGTGTCCTTTCTAGGTGCCTCAGTTGGTCCGAGCCTCTGCCAGGCATGTGTGCTGGCCTCTGCTTCCTCTCAGAGTCTTCTTTGCAGCTTGACTTGTCTGAGAGTCTTTTCTTCTGCTTACAAGGATATCAGCTATCTTGGATCTGTAAGCCACTACAACCTTGTTTTAACATGATAACATTCACGAAAATCTTCTTTTCAAATAAGGTTACAGTTTCAGATGGAGTCACTGCTGAATCCTACCAGATCTTAGAGGAGGACATTAGTCCCACTGCTTCTGGAATGTTCCATAAAATAGAGTGGAAGAGAGCACTGCCAGGCACATTCTGTGAGGGCAGCGCCACCAATGCCAGATAGGGACATAAGAGAAAAAAGGAAAGTGTAGACCAAGGATCGAGCGGTGGCTCAATGTTAAGTAGTTGTTCTTGAAGAAGACCCAGGTTCAGGTCCCAGCACAAATATGTGGCTCACGGCCGGCCATAACTCTAGTTTTAGGGGGTCCAATGCCCTCTTATGTCTTCTGGGGGCACCAGAAACACAGGGTGTACATACATTCAAGCAAAACACTCATACACATAAAATAAATCTAAAAGACAAACAAAGCCAGGCAGTGGTAGCACATACCTTTAATCCCAGCACCCAGGAGGCCCTTTCTACAGAGCGAGTTCCAGGACAACCAGGGCTCCACAGAGAAACCCTGTCTCAAAACCAAAAACAAAAACTACATCCGGCTCTTACAGAGGACCTACATTTGGGTCTCAGCAGCCGCATCAGGTCTCTCAGAATGACCCACAACTTCAGGTCCAGCGGTCCTGGCCTCTGCACTTAACTTACACCCACCTGCACATACCCATACACAGACAGGCAGAAACACATACAGTTAAAAAACATTAATCTTATTTAATAAGGTTTTTTTTTGTAAACAGAACAAAGAACATTTTCCCTTCAAATGTACAATAAAGATTTACAAAGGGCTTCCAAACAGTAAGTTGATCAATGCCTGTATCAAAGTGTCAGTTACTTCAGAGAGTTGAAGGTATTGTTTGCTAAATCTCTCCAAAATTAAACTCCTCAAAAAGGCAGCACACCTACATAGGAAACTTGCTTGTCTCTTTGAGGTAATCTTTCCAGGAAAACAGGCCAAAACCTTATCCCCAATTCAGGACTTTTTAGCTCCAAATTAGCAGGCGTTGTTCCCTGATACTGGATTGCAGTCCACTCTGTAGTTTAAACAAGCAGACATAGCCCCCCCACCACCACCACCATCACCACCACTAAATAGTACCCCCACAGGTAACAAGTCATATCAAGTTCCAGTAAAGAACGTGAAAGGTCTGCTCTAAAAATTAAAGTGTTGTGCTCACTTGACCCAGGCAGAGAACTCACAATGGAAACTTACCTTGACAGTTTTGTTCAAGTCTAATGGCATGCCTGCCCAGCCTCCAGTGGACCAGGCATGAGGAGAAATGAGCAGTAAGTCTTTACAACAGGTTCACTGCATGTATGAACAGAAGCAGTGAGTAAACTTGGGGTGGCCTGATCATTCTTACAAGCTTAGTCATCACAATTTATAAGCTATGCGGACATCAAATTTGAACAGAGAAATGAGATTTCTCTTACAACAGTCTTATGTAAGTCAGGGGAAATTTTTGAGTTTTGGTTTTCATTTTTTTTTTCTGTTTATTTTCTAAATCAGGCTCTGTCTTAGAGCAGGCCAGCCCTGAATTTATGTAGCTGACCATGATTTTGAACTCCTGAGCCCCCTGACTCACCCAGCAAGTGCTAGAATTACAGGCTTGTAGCACCACACCCAGCTACAAAGACTGGCATTTTCTTTGTGTGTGGCAGTGAAGGAAGATAATGATTACTTGTATGGTGAGGTGCAACTGTATTAATACACGTTGAAATGCTTAGTCTCTCCTTAGTGCAAATATCTATAAATTTAAAAGGTCTTCATATTACGAGACTAGTTCTGCTACAAAGCTTTTCCTGTACAGACATGAACCAACTTCTACTTATCCCAGATAAGGCACTGATGACAGGCCAAAGAAACAATTTGGCACACTAAAAAGTTTATTGAGGTTACTTACAGGAGCTACAACCCTGGAACTCTCTGACTATGAAAGCAGCTCAACAGATCGGGGAGTCCCTTCTCTCTAGCAGTTGTTACTGCTTACATAAGCTTAAAGAGGAAGGAGCCTTGTGAATTTTCAGGGATTTCCTGAGACCTATAAATTGTTCACATCCTGACTCTTTTTATTTTTTATTTTTTAATGATTTATTTTTATTTTATGTACATAGGCGTTTTGCCTGCTTGTGTGTGTGTGTGTGTGTGTGTGTGTGTGTGTGTGTGTGTGTGTGAAGGTGTCAGATGCCCTGGAATTGGAGTTACTGACAATTGTGAGCTGCCATATGGGTGCTGGGAATTGAACCTGGGTTCCGTGGAAGAACAGTCAGTGCTTGTAACCACTACACCATCTTTACAGTCGCCAGATCCTGAATCTTAATAAACCTGTTTAATTAGGAGGAAATTGTTACACAGATTCTAAACTTT
This sequence comes from Tokudaia tokunoshimensis, assembly GCA_036184795.1. Taxonomy (NCBI): domain Eukaryota; kingdom Metazoa; phylum Chordata; class Mammalia; order Rodentia; family Muridae; genus Tokudaia; species Tokudaia tokunoshimensis. Next base: position 41,820,082 of record BTHU01000021.1, on the reverse strand, counting down.
AAACTACCAGAAAAGACTTTATGCATACTCAGGAGACCTTGCATCATACTTTGATAACTGTTATAGATGTTGGTGTTCACTATATTTGTTTCTACCTAATAGTATAATGATTTGAAACAATAGAAACTTACTCACTTACAGTTCTAGAGCCGAGAATCTGAATTCAAGGTGTACCTAGAATCACGTCCCCTCTCTACTACACAAATCCTTCCTCGCCTTTTCCAGTTTCTGATGCCCTCCAGGGATCCTTTAGCCTCCGACTTTAATCCTCAAGGATTTCTTCCTTAACTCCTTTCCTCTTCTTACAAAGACACCAGCCAGTGGATTTAGAGTTTACCCTAATCTCATATTACTAATCTTAGTTACCTCTAAAAAGACCCTACCCATCTAGGTATAATGACTCATACCTATAACACAGTACTTAGAATTCTGAGGCAGGGGATTGCTTCAGAAGCCAGCCAGAAGTCAGCCAGAACTAAATATACTGAATTCCAGGACATTCTGGACTACAGTGAGACCCTGTCCCACCTCCCTCCACCCCACCCCACCCCCCAAAAAAACAACAACAAAAGAAAACCAGGCATGGTACCACTCAAGAAGTAGAGGCAAGTGGCTCTCTGTGAGTTTGGGTCACCTGATCTATACACATGTCTCAAGAGAAAAAAGTCAGACAAGTACACATATGGCTATCCTTTCATATCAAAAATCTTATAAGTAATTTGAATATTGGTTAAATAATTCTATTCTCTTCGGTGTGCTATGCTGTGGCCTGGATGTGAACATTGTAGATTTATATTGTTTTGATAGTGAAAGACTTCAATTTATATAGTGTACTTAAAATTACATAAAGATGATAATGTCACTAAATACTACATTATATATGATTGCCAAAATTTCATTTCTGACAGTTCTCAAACATTTCCAGTTATTTATTTCTGTTTTAAACTCTTAGAAAATTCATAGGAGGGCTTGAGAGATGGCTCAGTGGTTAAGAGCACTGACTGCTCTTCCAGAGGTCCTGAGTTCAATTCCCAGCAACCACATGATGACTCACGACCACCTATAATGGGATCCGATGCCCTTTTCTGGTGTGTCTGAAGACAGCTACAGTGTACTCACATACATAAAATAAAAATAAATAATCCTTGAAAAAGAAAAAAGAAAAAGAAAAATTGTAGGAATATCTATGCTAATATTTCTATTTTATTTATTTAATGTTTTTATTTCTTGGCTGGTTGAGGTGGTTTGTTTTTGTTTTTGTTTTTGTTTTTGGATAGGATCTCTCTATACATCCTTGGTTGACTTGGAATTCACTATGTAGATTAGGCTGGCCTTGAATTCATAGAGATCTTCCTGGCTTAATATTTCTACTTTAAATCATAAAGCATAAGACATCAATTGATTTAGTTTTGGGGTGTCTTTATTTTCAATATATTTTTATCTGGGGTGTCTCCATGAATCTCACTGGGAATGACTCCCATTAAGCAAGTTGTTAATATTTAAGATAATGAAGAATTGGTCCGTGTTAGTAGGTGCGTAAGTTTCATATGCAGTGCTGGGGTTGGGTCCCAGGGTCTGCACATACTCGCACCAACTCTGCCACTGAGCTTAATTCTCCTCCTCTCAGCACCGTTTCCCTGTGGCTGCCTACCTGCTTCTGTTATAAGCCAGAGTGCTCCGGCCAGAGTTCTGCCATCTCCAGAAGAGACAGATAACTTGCTCTCTGATTGTCTAAGCCAATATTTTGAAGGATTAGAGTTAATCCGTCTCTAAAGAGTTTCTTCAGCAACTTTATTTTAGCCTCTGCTGGTTTTTAGTTACACAAGAGAAGAAATTCAACCTGTATCCCATCTTTGTTTAGTTTCTTGCTATAAAAAAAAAAAACTTATAAAGATCACTTCTTGCTACATTAACAATTGCTTTCTATTATTCTACTCTAAAACATTCCATTAAGTCGCTCCATGTTCCCTGACAAGGACCCATGTGACGCATCCTTTTATAAGTTAATAGATGGAAACGGTCCTTAGAATAACCTCCTTATATAATTCTCTGAGTGTGGCAATTAGGAAGTTCAGTGTTTTATTTTAAACTCATTCTAGTAACTGCTCATTTTTATAAAGCACCTAACTCCCTTCAGCTTTGTACGATGGGAGGCATCTCTTCCTACTCAAGTTTCTACGTTTTGAACTTCTAATTTTTTCATGTGTCTCTCATAAGCTGTATTTGGTCCTTTGTGGAAGACTTATAATTTATATCTTATGAGCTAATAAACAAGTGCTAATTATTTTAATATTTTACATTTCTCATGGATATATAATTTACTATCACCAACGCATTTGATGAGAGCAAAAATCATTTTATTTATCCTAGGTTGGGCATAAAAAGGAAATTTATTTTTTCTTTTTATTTATGTATTTGTTTTTAAACTGCTAGGGAGGGGGCTGGAGAGATGGCTCAGTGGTTAAGAGCACTGACTGCTCTTCCTAAGGTCCTGAGTTCAAATCCCAGCAACCACATAGTGGCTTACAACCACATGGTGTAATGAGATCTGATGCCCTCTTCTGGTGTGTCTGAAGACAGCTACAATATACCTATTTATAATAAGAATAAATATTTAGGCCTAAGTAAGCAAAGTTAACCAGAGTGAACAGGGCTGGCTGGAGCTACCAGGGTTGACTGGAGGGATTAAACCTGTGGCCTTGACCATACTAGGCAAATGTTCTACTACAGAGCTATACGCTTAACCCAGGGCACAAGAAAGGGAAAGAAACAAAAGTAACATTTGTTATACACCGACAGGACAAGTGTTGTTAGAGAACACAGTTTTACAATGTCTTTTTATTCCTATAATAATCTCATGGAGCAAGAACACTAAGGTTGGAAATGTTTCATGATCATGACTTGTTGATGTCACACTGTTGTGGGTGAGCCCCAGGTTCTGATTTTTGTTCATTTATTTTTGACCTGTCTGTCTGTCTGTCTCTCGACCTGAACCAGCATGTTGTTCTTCAGTGATGAGATCCCCAAATAGGAGGTAGCCAGGAGATAAGATGATAAAGAAGACAGAAAAGCTGGGTTTCGGAGGTCTTGCATGAGCTGTGTCTTATGTCAAACAAGTTTATTAACAGCACATTATAGACTGTTAGATTGGACAAAGTCAGCACTCTCTGTCATACAGTGGGACAAAATCAGGAAGAGACTTCAAGCAATGTTTCACAGGGGGATCACAGGGTATGTCTAGAGAATTACAGACCAAGCACCAGACCACCCAGCGTTAGAGCAGGTAACTGAACTCTGATCCCACCCACGTAAGAGAGCAAGTGCTCACTCTTAACAACTGAGCGACCCTTCCGGGTCCTGAGTCGAGACTTCAATGAAGGTGATTACGGCAATATATATAGTAAACTATATATCCATGAGGAATGTAAAATATTAAAATAATTAGCACTTGTTTATTAGCTCATGTAGACACAACAGTTGTTCTTGGAGGAAGATGCTATGGGAGACTTTCACAAAGAGGGAAAATCAATGCTTGGCCTCATGCCAGCTGCCTTTCTTGTTAGAGGCTAATACAGCTGGTGACTTCATAGGAAGTGTTTTGTTTTACGATGTTTTCTATGAGACAGGGTCTCACTATGTTGACCAAACTAGTCTTGATTTCCCAATCTTCCTGGTTTGGTGTAATAATTACCACTGTCTACTTAAGATGGTCTAAAATTACCTAGGACACTAACCTCTGCAATTTCTTCCAAGAGTTGTCTAGATTAGGTTAGCCACTGGGCACATCTGTGAGGGATTATCTAGATTAGGCTACCCCTTGGGTATGCCCATGGAAGTATTTATATTACATTAATTGAGGTAGAAAGACTACTTTAACTGTGGGTGGTGATATGGAGTTTGTGATCCCTAGGGAAAGACCACAGACCCAATCCAATTATAATTAAAAGATTTATTGATTAGCTGCTAACAGGATGAATAATCTCTGAGCCAAATTTGAGACTGCCATGAAGGTGGGGTTTGGGGAAGGACTTTTAGAGGAGAAAACCAGATGAAGTTCTTCAGTACCTACGCAAGCAAGAAAAAAACCGTTCTGTTCTGCCAAGCTAAGTGATTAAGGCAACTCAAAACAGTCTTTGGGTATCTGCGTAAATGAGTTACAAAAGCAAAAAAGGCAGTCATGTCATGTCATAACAAATAGATGGTCATTTGTTGTACATTTATGAGTAGTGAGGGATCACTGAGTCAATGTTACTGGGAACTTATCCTCCAAGGACTGGAGTCAGAGACAAATGGCTGGTGGGTACCAAGATGGATGCCTATCATAAAAGGGAGCTTCTTTAGTCACATCAGTGGTATCACTCCAAGGGCCAGAGTTCCGACTGAATAAAAAGGGGAAAATTATCTACCAGTTTGTATCCATTCCTACTTCCTGACACCAGACACAGTGTAACCAACTGCCTCAGACTCCTGCAGCCATCAGCCCCTGCCATAGTGGACTTGTTAGCCTCTCTGGAGTTTGCTTCTTGTCTGAGGTATAGTCATATAGAGACAAATATGCTCGGCCTCACAAGTGCTGGGATTGTACGTGTATGCATCACCCCCAGGTCACCAGGCCACTTCAAGTTGAAAGCAGGGCTTATCTGTTGTTACTCTGATGATCCTAAAACCTTTAAGAATTATACAAAATCATCTTTGCCTACACTTGCTAAATGGAACAGCTAAGCCTGGATGATGGCACTTTTTCCCCCAAAGACAGTTCACTCAATTTCTTAAACCCACTGAAACCTCCTGCCCAAAGAAAAAGATTCATTTCAAAATCTTACCATTTTTTGGTAATGATGACAAGCCTTGTAGCCTAAGACTTCTGATGGAGATTGACGGCAAGATTAATGCTGTTTTCATGCCTACAAACAAAATAGCCATTCTGAAAACTGTGGATTAAGGAGTGATTTTGGCTTTTAAGTCTTATTGTTTAAAAAAGAATGTCTTAGTGCAATTATTGATGTAGTGATTCCTCTGATGGGTCTGAGCACACACAGTAAAGTAAAAACCTGAAAATTAGTCACCAGTCTAGAAGGTAAAGAACATTTCTGACTCAAAAGAAGAAGTCAGATTATCAGTATTAACTGGAGTTTAGAGTAAGTTGGCTCTAATCCTCACAGATGACCTTGAAGGATTCAAATTTTCATGATAGGTTTAGTGAAGCTAGCAAGAGAATTATAGGCAGAGTCATTAGTTGGGAGCTAGTGAGTGAGTAAAGAAAGCTATTTCTTGAAATGTATTCTATTTATTCTCAGTGAAGATACAGTAGATATTGTTGAAATAACAACAAAGGCCTTCAAATACACACAAATTTAGTTGGTACAACAGTTGCAGAGTTTGAGAAGGTGAATCCCATTTTTCTGTGACAATCTTCAACCTCCAGTTCCTGAATGCCAGAACTTCAGGTATAAAGTCACCTGAACTCCATCCACCTGGTTTCAAATTTGAAAGACCCTCTGCTATGGATAAAATGTTACCAACAGTATCACATGCTATAGCAAAATCTTTCATTAAAGAAAAAAGTGACCAAGCTCAGTCAGTCAATAGGGCCAACAGGGAGGGAGAGAGGATTGAAAAGAAAAAGACAATTAGACAACACTATAACATGACTCCAGCCAGTGCTGAGGCTGAAGTGGGTTTATTTTTTTCCAGTCTGCTTTTATATAATTTAAGTACATGCAAGGAATAAGGTCAGTTCTAGGTCAAGGAACAAAGCAATAAACAAAAATAGTCAAGGAACAAGGCAATAAACAAAGGGCCCATGGTATTCAGTGACTCATCAAGATGATCAAGATCTTGAGCCTACTCTCTTGTCCCAGCCCAATGTCAAATTCCTACCAAATTCCTAGAAGCAGTCCCAAGAGCTCTCCATAAAAAAGGTCAATAGATGTGGCAAACTTTTTAAAGACTTATTTTTACTTTTTGAATCTGTATAAGACTGTGTGTCTGAATAGAGTATGTGCACATGAGTGCAGTTACCTCCAGAAGCCAGAAGAGGCATCAGGTACCCTGGAATTGGAGTTGCAAAGCAGCTCTTATGTGCAATGTATGGAAACATCACCTGTCAATTAAAAGGCCTATGGTCGGGCAGGAGAGATGGCTCAGCAGTTAAGAGCATTACTGCTCCTCCAGAGGTCCTGAGTTCAATTCCCAGCAACCACATGGTGGCTCACAACCATCTGTAATGAGATCTGATGCCCTCTTCTGGTGTATCTGAAGATAGCTACAGTGTACTTATATAAATTAAATAAATCTTAAAAAAAAAAAAGACAGGAACAGGAGGAGGGACTTCCAGGAGAGAGAGAGAGAGAGAGAGAGAGAGAGAGAGAGAGAGAGAGAGACACAGAGAGAGAGACAGAGAGAGAGAGACAGAGACAGAGAGACAGAGAGACAGAGAGATTCACCCAGAACGCTGATGGAGACAGACACATGAACCTGAGAGCGGTAACCAGCCATGTGGCACTCTTAGAATAGAGTAAATAGAATAATTGTGTTATGAGCTAATCAGAGAACAATCCAAAGCTTATGGCCTAGGCATCTATTCATGAAATACTAAGTCTCAGAGTTTCTTTGTGAAAAAGCTAGCGGTTATAAGAGTCACAGGTGTTTCTAGCAGCCTGATGGGGACACTGGGAATTCAGGTCCTCTGTAGGAGCAATGCACTTTCTCAACTACTGAGCCATCCATCTCTTCACCCCAGATGTGGCAAATTTACTGCAGCTCATTTTTTAGTTTAGTGTGCATACCTGGAGATCAAATCTAGTCGTGCTAGGCAAGGGCTCTATCACTGAGCTCCATCCCTAAGCTTGGTTATATTATTTTAAGAAATTATCTTAGCCATTCAAAACCCTCAGCACCTACCACCCTCATCAGTCAGCAGCCATTGACACTGAAGCAAGACCCTCCTCCAGAGAAAAGTTTATGCTCACTGAAGGCACAAGTAACGACAAGCACATTTTAGTTATAAAATTCTCTGGGTTTGCTCCTGTTGTTGTTTGATACTGGGGATTAGACTCCAAATTTCATACTAAGCTAAGCATATGAGCTTCCACTGAACTACACCTGCAGTCTTAACAAAGTTTTTTTTTTAAATTAAGGGCTATGTTGGTTAGCATTTCTATTGCTGTGATGAAACATTATGACCAAAACGCAAGTTGGAGAGGAGAGGGTTTATTCAGATTACACTTCAGCAACAATCCTTATTCAGTGAAGAAGTCAGGACAGGAACTCAAACAGTGCAGGAACTGGAGGCAGGAGCTGATGCAGAGGCCATGGAGGGTGCTGCTTACTGACTTGCTTCAACTGGTTTGCTAAGCCTGCTTTCTTCTAGAACCCAGGACTACCAGTCCAGGGATGACACCCAACCAAAATGGGTGGGGCCCTCCCCCATCAATCACTAATTAAGAAAATGTCTTATAGCCAGATTCTATGAAGGCAATTTTTAAAAAGTATTTATTTACTTTATGTGCATTGGTGTTATGTTTACATGTATGTCTGTGTGAGGGGTTCAGATCCTGGAGCTACAGACAGGTATGAGTCACCATGTGGGTGCTGGGAATTGAACTTGGGTCCTCTGGAAGAGCAGTCAATGCTGTTAACCACTGAGCCATCTCCCCAGCACCTCAGGCATTTTTTAATCGAGGTTCCCTCCTCTCAGATAACTGTAGCTTGTGTCAAGCTGACGTGGGACCAGCCAGCACAAGTGGTGATGGCCACTACAACTCCACCAGAACCTCCTGCAGACCCAGGACTAAGAGGGGCCACTCCACAAGCGTGGCTGTGAGTGCTCTCCAGCTCCATCTTCCTCCGGTTCCTTTCTCAAAGCCTTGAAGACAGACTTGGACACTCGCTGGCTTACCTGATCTCCCTACTGTGGTCACATTCATCTGCTCTCTGACTTTACCACTGCTTAACACCTTATGTTGGGGTAAGTGGCAGATTCTAGCCTGTGAGAACTTCTGAAGTCAGGACTTTGACAAAACACTCTAATAAGTTTGTCTTTGAACTTATGTCTTTGTTTTTCTAAAAAAGATTTATTTATTATTATATGTAAGTACACTATAGCTGTCTTCAGACACCCTAGAAGAGGGCATCAGATCTCATTACGGATGGTTGTGAGCTACCATGTGGTTGCTGGGATTTGAACTCAGGACCTTTGGAAGAGCAGTCAGTGCTCTTTAACCGCTGAACCATCTCTCCAGCCCCATGTCTTTGTTTATTTGTTTTTTCTTTTTCTTTTTCTTTCTCTCTCTCTTTTTTTTTTTTTTTTTTTTTTGAGACAGGGTTTCTCTGTGTAGCCCTGACTGTCCTGGAACTCACTGTGTAGACCAGGCTGGCCTCGAACTCAGAAATCAGCCTGTCTCTGCCTCCCAAGTGCTGGGATTAAAGGCGTGTGCCACCACTGCCTAGTCGTGTTTTTTGTTTTTTCATTTGTTTGTTTGCTTTTTTTTTTTTTTAGAAGCAGGGTTTTATGTGACTCAGGCTAACCTAGAATTTATTCTGTAGCTCAGAAGACCTTACTTTCCAGATCCTCCTGTCCCAGTCCTAACTGCTGCCATCCCAGGTCTACCTACCTTTGCGCCTTGTAAACTGGATCAGATTGGATGACGAAGCGTGGGCGTGACCAATGATCTGGGGGTTACTAGGAGAGGATCTGTAAGGGTGTTCAGACCACAAGCATAGGGAGTCCTGCGAGTACTGAGAAACTGGTCTGGCAACCCTGTACGCACACCTGTTTTGGAATTGGTGGGAACCCAGCTACAGTGACACATCAGAAAAAGGCTAATTTATTTAGAGGCAGCACTGGCTGGACAGTGGGAAACCAGCCTGCGGTCCATCTGCACAGCCCAGGCCACAGCATGAGCAGAAACATTATCTCTCTGTCTTCAGTGTCTGGCCAGGAACTGCCGGTACCCTGGTAATAAACACTCTCACTAAGTTATGATAAGATAAAAGCACACACATTGCAGTAAAGCTTAACAGAAAGTTGTTAAGGTTAGAGTCTGTGCTTTGGAAAGCTGCTTCAACACTGCATGGCAAATGGTCACAGGCATGAGTTAAAAACTGTATTTGAAGATTATAAAGAGAGAGCTTCGTGGGTAAGAGTGCTCTGAATTCTCCCAGGTGATCAGAGTTTGGTTCCTGCCACCCATTCGAAGTGGCTCACAGCCATCTATAATCCGGTTCCAGGGCATCTGATCCTCTCCTCTGACCTCTGTGAGCACACCCACACACAGATAAGTAAATTAAGGAGATGTTTTTAAAACGAGAGATTGTAAAAAGAAAAGATAAATAATATAAAGATTGTCCCATTGGACATTTTGATCCCCAACACACACACACATATACAATCTGCCCCCCTCCCTCCCTTCCTCTTTCCCTCCTGTAGGGAATGGAAGAAGCCCTGAGTGGATGTGTACTTTGACATGGGTACAACCATATCAAGGACCCTAGTACCTTAGGCAATGAGAATGGCCAAGCCGTCCTGGGTGAGCCTAGATGAATGGCAAAACTGCCCTCAAGGGTCTGAGTCTGAGCCAGTGGCCAGAACTAGCAACTGCAGACTCCTCCCAGAGTTTACATCCTGCAATGTTCGCCTATAGAGACCTGCTACTGAGACTAGCAACCCCTCTCCTTGTTCTGAACCTGGTAAACACACTGAGGATCTAGGTTATATGGGTAGTAAGCCACTCATCAACGTGTGCACACCTTGCTTGACCCCAGATTCTCTGTACAGGGGTCCGTGTGTCTGTTTTTATTTCCTTTCCTTGTCACCCCAAGTCAGGGTTCCAGACCCATGCTTCTCAGGACTCAGAGCTCTTCTGTTTCTGATGTGTGTACGCTCCAGTTTCTGATGGGCCAACTTATTACTGTTAGAAACTACAGTGTTAAGCCGGGCGGTGGTGGCGCACACCTTTAATCCCAGCACTTGGGAGGCAGAGGCAGGTGGATTTCTGAGTTCAAGGCCAGCCTGGTCTACAAAGTGAGTTCCAGGACAGCCAGGGCTACACAGAGAAACCCTGTCTCGAAAAACCAAAAAAAAGAAAAAGAAACTACAGTGTTTTGAAAGCTATACTAATTTAGAAGAAACTGTACTTCAGTTTTTTATCTTTTCCTGCACTGAACATATGCAGCATGGTAACTATGTGTATTGTATTAAATATCTTGGGGTCTGTTTTGTTTTTACTTATAAAGTTTAGCTTACAATGCATTCATTTATGGGGTGGTTATTTAAAGGAGTAGTCTATGCATGTGACATAAAGTGGGTGTGTATAAATCTACCCATGTAACAGGCAGGAATTATACAGTCCTTTTTTTTATCGAAATGGATTAAAAAGTTTGGAGCCTGCCAAAAGTGGTCTCAAACGCATGGACTTTTGTGAGTATAGCTCCTTAGCCTCCAAAGTAGCTGAAGCTGGGGCTATGTATTTATAGCAGCTCGTCTAGTTTAAAAGTCGACTGATTGGTCATGTTTAACTCCATTTAGGAAATTCCCTCACAGCAACAGCTAGATTAGTGTCCAGTTAAAGCGCAGGGTACCATAATAGCCAGACTGGCTTTGAATGCACGTGCTTGCCTGCTGTGAGACTAATGGTGGTCAGAGGTGAGGTCCTTTCTAGCAGTGTAAGAGAAGGAGGGTCTGTGGCAGTAAGAATAGAACAGCAAAAGCCAGGCCTTTGGGAGGACTCACCCGCACCAGCCCTCAGAAGCTGAGAAGAAGGTCCTTTTTAAGGCCAGCCTCAGCCACATAGATTAAGAAAATATTAAGAAGTTGAAATTCAAGCCAAGCAGTGGTGGCACATGCCTTTAATTTCAGCACTTGGGGGGCATAGACAGACAGATTGATCTCTGTGAGTTCGAGGCCAGCCTGGTCTACAGAGCAAGTTCCAGGACAGCCAGGGCTGTTATACAGTGAAACCTATTTAAAAACAAACAAAAAAAGTTGGAACACATAGGAAAAGATAAAGCTTAAAAGAACTGACTTTGCCGGGCGGTGGTGGCGCACGCCTTTAATCCCAGCACTTGGGAGGCAGAGGCAGGTGGATTTCTGAGTTCGAGGCCAGCCTGGTCTACAGAGTGAGTTCCAGGACAGCCAGGGCTACACAGAGAAACCCTGCCTCGAAAAACCAAACAAAAAAAAAAAAGTATGTACTTCCATATGTAAATAGCCATCATATAATAAAATATATTAAAGGGACTAAAATGTACCTCATTAGTACAGCACCTGCCTAGTAAAAGTAGTAAAAAAAAAAGGTAGTAAAAGATCTCTGTAAAATTATTCAGTGAATAGGGGGGTTTATGGTAAAACTAAAGGCAGATTGAATACCCAGTCTCATTTGGGAGAAGTAACTACTATTAACTCTTTAGTGTGTACCATCCAATGTTTTTCAAAATGTCTGTTTTGGAGCTGTTATTGCTGGGATGAAGTACCATGACCAAAGCGACCAGGAAGGAAGGTTTATTCAGCTTATACTTCAGAGGCACTGTTCATCATTGAAAAAGTCAGGACAGGAGCTTGAACAGGGCAGGAGCCTGGATGAAGAAACCAGGGCCTCACTGGCTTGTTCCTCATGGCTGCTTGCCTGGTTCTGTTGTTGTTTGCTTTGTTTGTTTTAACTTTGTTTTCATTATTTGGGAAGTTCACATCATGCACCCCAATCCCCCTCATTTCCCTATCCCTTCTTATCTGCCCTCCACTCTTACAACCTCCCCCCAAAAGAAAATAAAAAATAAAAATGAAATTAAAAATCTCTTTGTGGCCGGGCGGTGGTGGCGCACGCCTTTAATCCCAGCACTTGGGAGGCAGAGGCAGGTGGATTTCTGAGTTCGAGGCCAGCCTGGTCTACAGAGTGAGTTCCAGGACAGCCAGGGCTACACAGAGAAACCCTGCCTCGAAAAACCAAACAAAAAAAAAAAAGTATGTACTTCCATATGTAAATAGCCATCATATAATAAAATATATTAAAGGGACTAAAATGTACCTCATTAGTACAGCACCTGCCTAGTAAAAGTAGTAAAAAAAAAAAAGGTAGTAAAAGATCTCTGTAAAATTATTCAGTGAATAGGGGGGTTTATGGTAAAACTAAAGGCAGATTGAATACCCAGTCTCATTTGGGAGAAGTAACTACTATTAACTCTTTAGTGTGTACCATCCAATGTTTTTCAAAATGTCTGTTTTGGAGCTGTTATTGCTGGGATGAAGTACCATGACCAAAGCGACCAGGAAGGAAGGTTTATTCAGCTTATACTTCAGAGGCACTGTTCATCATTGAAAAAGTCAGGACAGGAGCTTGAACAGGGCAGGAGCCTGGATGAAGAAACCAGGGCCTCACTGGCTTGTTCCTCATGGCTGCTTGCCTGGTTCTGTTGTTGTTTGCTTTGTTTGTTTTAACTTTGTTTTCATTATTTGGGAAGTTCACATCATGCACCCCAATCCCCCTCATTTCCCTATCCCTTCTTATCTGCCCTCCACTCTTACAACCTCCCCCCAAAAGAAAATAAAAAATAAAAATGAAATTAAAAATCTCTTTGTGGCCGGGCAGTGGTGGCGCACGCCTTTAATCCCAGCACTTGGGAGGCAGAGGCAGGCGGATTTCTGAGTTCGAGGCCAGCCTGGTCTACAGAGTGAGTTCCAGGACAGCCAGGGCTACACAGAGAAACCCTGCCTCGAAAAAAAAAAAAATCTCTTTGTGGAGGTTGTGGTGTGTCCCACAGTACATCCTTTTGTCCACACAGCTTTACTTACAAATGCTCATTGCAATGAGTCATTGGTCAGAGGCCTCTGGCTTCTGCTCTATTATCAATACTGGGGCCTCACCAGGACTCCTCCAGATAACCTCTTGTTACCCTGTGTCATGGAGATCCTGCAGCTTTGGATCTACAGCCCCTCACACCCTCCAGCCGTGCATAGATGGGGTAGATGTTGGGGTTGGGCCGACTCAAAGCCCTGGATCTGGGCCTTGAGGGGGTAGCTGGGTTGGTCAGCCTGCGGGCTCTCCTACACCCACACCACCAGGGCCAGCTCGCCAGCATTGCTCCGCCCCCACCCCAGCTCACCCAATGATGCAGTAAGGGGAGTAGCCAGCTCACCTGCACTCACATCTCCAGGACCAGCCCTACCGTGCTGCCCTGGGAAGGTGCAGGGTCCTCTCCCCCAAGTGCTGTAGTCAGTGAAGAGCAGGACCACAAGCCCAGGGATGGCCCCATCCACAATGGGCTGGGTCCTCTTCCATCAATCACTAACTAATGCCCTGCAGTCTTGCCCACAGTCTGATCTTATGGAGGCATTTTCTCAACTGAGGCCAGATCCCTCCTCTTTGACACTATCTTGTGTCAAGTTGACATAAAACTGTCCTGCACAATGTATATCTAAAAATAAACATGCAACTTTTGAAAAATCAAGTCTAAAACCTTACGGGAGGAGGTGGGAGGTAGCTGAGTTTGTAAAGTACTTGCCACACAAGCATGAAGACTTGAGTTCAAATGCCCAGAAACCACATAAAAAAAGCCAGGTGTGATACTGTGCACCCGTAATCCCAGTGCTGGGAGGTGAAGACAGGAGGATCCCAGAGCCTTGACGACCACCTAGTCTAGCTAAATCAGTAACCACCATGTTCAGTGAGAGATTTGGCCTCACAAAAGCAAGGTGGAGAACATCAGAGGAAGGTAAGCAATGTCAGCCTATGGCTTCCATACACACACACATAAACACATACACAAACACACACACTCACACACACACACTCACATACACAGCCACGCACACACTCATATACACACATACACACACTCTCACTCACACACACACACTCACATACACACACACACGCACATACACAGCCACGCACACACTTATATACACACATACACACACACTCTCGCATTCACATACACACTCACACACACATAAACATACACACATACACACTTACACATACATATACACACATAAACATATACATACACACATAAACATATGCATACACACACACATATACACACACACACAGTCACACACTCAGAGAGAATACATAATAAATAGTGGGGCTTTGTTTCTCTATAGGTATGATAGAACAAATGATAAATACTTTTAATATTTTAGCGACTTTTGTGTGTGTGTGTGTGTGTGTGTGTGTGTATGAGAAAAAGAGGGGGGGAGAGAAGGAGAGGAAGAGGTAGGGAGAGGTAGGGAGAGGGAGAGACTGAGGACAGACTCTAGAGTCTAACAAATGCCAAACATACACTCTACCATGAAGCACACTGTCAGTCCCTTCATTTTTTTTTGAGTATTTTTATTGCTCAAAGTTGTTTTTTTCTTTCTTTCTTTCTTTTTTTTTTTTTTATTTAGCTTTCGAATTCTGCCAGGCCTTCAACCTTTTCACGAGAACATCCTGCTCCTGGCTGAGAAAGGCAGGCTTGAGCCTGCTGCAGGCACGTTTAACACACGATAATGCAGCACCATGGGTCCTGTAATGTGCATTTAGTCAGTGTCTCCTAAAAACTTGGCCTCACAACACCCCCGCCACGCCAGCCCTTAGCCTGAACACACACGTGGTGGCCTTGTGACCAGGGTTAAGGAAGTCAGGTTGGCTTGAGGCTGGGCTGTTGAAAGCCCAAAGAGTTTGTCAAACACTGGATGGTTGTAAAGTACTTTCTAGTCGTTGTCCCCAGGAGAGCCATATTCACTTTTTACTGGGCACCCCAATTAATAAAATGTAGGGCACAGTCAAAAGGTATATCTGTCTAGAGTCGGCATACACTACCAAACACATGTATTAATGCACATTGTAAGAAAATAAAAATGTTTTCTACTCTCTTGACTATCCTTTTCACAGAAATATGTAACCTTATCATTTCTTACAAATTAAAGAACTGATTTCAATAAAAATGTTGGGGATGTAGCACCGTTTCAGAGCTTGTGATGCATGCAGGAGACCCTGGATTCTGCCTTCAATGCCATAAATATAAAATAGTATAGATGTATTATTAAAAGTAATGATTTTCCACTCTTTTATACTGTTTAAAGATACTAATTGCAGCCGGGCGGTGGTGGCGCACGCCTTTAATCCCAGCACTTGGAAGGCAGAGGCAGGAGGATTTCTGAGTTCAAGGCCAGCCTGGTCTACAAAGTGAGTTCCAGGACAGCCAGGGCTACACAGAGAAACCCTGTCTCGAAAAACCAAAAGAAAAAGATTCTAATTGCACAGTGTTAATTTTTTTTTTTTTTTGAAAGACCCAATTGTCCCCGTCCCTGCCCCTCCCAGAGGGATAAGACGCAGAGCCCGCATTCCAAGAATCAGGAATGTTGTCTTCTTCAATTCGTCATAAAAGCTGCTATTGGAGAACATGGCTGGGCCTGTGGGCTTCCTAATTCTGCATTCTAAATTACGGCATATTTGCTCAACTTGTCACACATAGGGCCAGAAAACCACAAGTTTCCTGTCAAAGGAGAGTGCCTTTCCTCAAAGGCTGATCAAGTACTCTGGAGGCCACCAGTTCTAGGCAGGAGGGCACTGAGTAGAACTCACCAGGCCACATTCTCCTCCAGCTGGCTAATCAGGTTGCTGGGAGACTCAAGATAGGCGAGCTAGGAGTGTTAGGTAGTTAAGTTCCTTCACAGGAAAAGAAACACTGCTCATTCCATGAGAGACAGCACTGTTATGTTCTCTATGATAAAGGGAGAGTGTAGTTTCTTGATTAAAACTGTGGCATGTTTTTAGATTAAATGTGTATAAAAACTGAATGGATATATTCAGATCCTACTTTCTGCCCCTTCCTGACCTTTGTATGAAATATGCTCTTCCAATAATAACTTTTCAATACCAACCCGTAAGTCCAAACCCAACGTACTGGCTGGTTTTGTGTCAACTTGACACAAGCTAACGTCATCAGAGAGGAAGGAGCCTCCCTTGAGTTAATGCCTCCATGAGATCCAGCTGTAAGACATTTTCTCAATTAGTGATCAAGGAGGGAGGACCCAGCCCATGGTGGGTGGTGCTGTCTCTGGGCTGGTGGTTCTGGGTTCTATAGAGAGCTGGCAGAGCAAGCCATGTGAAACAAGCCAGTGAGCAGCACCTTCATGGCCTCTGCATCAGCTCCTGCCTCCAGGTTCCTGTCCTGCTTGAGTTCCTGCCCTGATTTCCTTTGATGATGAACAGGACTGTGGACACATAAGCCTAATAAACCCTTTCCGCCTCAACTTGCTTTTTGGTCATGGTGTTTCATTGTAGCAGTAGAAACCCTACTAAGACACCCAGAGTCTCATCTATATCAGATTGGAATAATAAATAAATAATAACTTATGAAGAAGTGAAACTCAAAGTGTGCATGACTCATCCCAAGGCAAGTTCTCTTTCCAATTGAGAGCTTGTGAAACTAAAGTTATTTCTTTCCAAAACCCTACGGTGTGATGTGCATAACAGATAACATTACAACAAGGAGAAATCAGCAACAAAGTAATAAATAGATCCAAAGTCCTTTAAAAGGCATCAGAGCAAATGATACTAAATCCAAAGCTGGAAATTTGACCCCATGTCCTTCTCACTCACTGCCCACACTGCAGCAGGGAGTTGGCTCCCCCAAGGTGTTGCGTGACTATGGGTTGGAGTCTCTAGGGAGTATTAGAGTATTGTGCCTGCAGGAGTTGCAGGCTGACATTCTACAGCTAATAGTTCCTAGTCCTGGGTGCAGCCCCATCCTGGATGCTACAGTAGGCATTGCCCTGGGCTGTCTGCTACATCCTTTGAAATCTAGATGGTGGCAGCTTTGTCCCAAGCTTACAAGCTCTGTGCACCTGCAGAATTATCACATGCAACTGCTAATGCTTGATGCACAGCTCTACTACCACAGTGAGCACACTTGCGCTGTGGCTTAGGTCAGCCAAAGAGCACTGTGCTGGAATTAAGGGCAGAATTCCAAGGTCCAGGGGACCAAGTTCATGGATAAGGGCTCTGGGTTTAAGTGGGGGCATCCCCAGAGATCTCAACAATGAGCCAGGCATGGTGGTACATGCCTCAAACCCCAACTACTTGGCTTAGGTACAGGGCAAGAAAAGGTGGGTGGGTGAAGGGGTGGGGCAGGGGGTGAGGGGGGAGAAGTACTTAAGTCCAGGAACTAACAACCAGCCTGGACAACATTGCAAAAGCTTGTCTGTAGAAAATAATAACAACAACAAGACATTCTGAAATGCCTTTGGAGTGCTTTTCCATTGTCTTGAAGAATGATACCTGACTTGCTTCTACTCACATTCTTTATGATATCCCTATTCCTCTTGTACATGTTAGAACACATCTTCCTTGAAAATACAACCTCTTTAATTCTTTGCCACCCAAAAATTCTTCAAATCATGGAATTCTGATTTCTTTTTTGTTATAATTTCCATGGTTACATAGTTTCTTTCTCTCCCTGTATTGTGTATGGTTAAAGGAAAGCAACGGGGCAAGAGAGATGGCTCTGTAGTTAAGAGCTTTCTCTTCTAGAGACCCCCAATTTGATTCCCAGTACACACGTGGTGGCTCACTACCCTCTGTAAGGGATTACAGTTACAGGGGATTCAACACCCTTAGCCTCCCTGAGCACTAGGTGCACACACGGTGCACAGGCATACATGCAAGTACCACACCCATACAAATAAAATGAAGCTGTAAAAGAAGAAAGAAATCATGGAGCTAGGCATGATGGGAGGCAAAGGTGGAATGTGTGAATTCAAAGCTAGCCAGGGGCCAACAAGGTGATTCAATGGTACAAATGCTTGTTGCACAAGCCTGATAGTCTTAGCTCAATTCCAGAACCCATACTGGAAGGAGAGAATCCACTCCTGAAAGTTGTCTACTGATATGTGTACTGTAATCCTCATGTGTGTGTGCACATACATACAAACACACATACATGCACTAACAGAAAATAAAGTTAGAAAGAAACAAAAAAGAAGCCTGCCAATGCTACCTAATAGTGTCTCAAAAATAAACAAATAAAACACACAGAGAGATTACATTATAAATATCTTCTGCCAGATGACCTAGTTCAAAACTCTTAAATTTAACCCATTTCTTTGCTATTTAGTAAGAGGATAGATAACTTTAATCACCCTTTCCAATATCTTCTTTCATCAAAATTGCCTTTATGCCATGCTTCTACCAACAATCTGATCACTGTCTTTACTACATTTTCCCCTTCTCCTTCTTCTTCCTCTTCCTCCTCCTCTTCTTCCTCCCCTTCTTCCTCTTCCTTCCTCCATTTCCTACTCCCCCCTTTTTTCCTTCTCCTCCTTTTTCCTTTTTGCAACTCTCCATCCCTGCTACCAATTTTCAGTTCAGCCCATTTTGTACTACCATAATGCAATATTACAGTCTGAGTAATCTATAATGAGTTTTAATGAAATATAATTAAATTGTATTGGTTCATCATTCTCTACGATGGGAAATGCAAGCCCGGGAAGGCAGCTAGCATCTAGCACAACTCTTCTTGCTTCATTACCCTTCAGTGGAAGGACAACGAGAGCAAAGGACTGAGAAAGGGAAGCAGATAAACAAACAGGCAGTTAAAGGCATTGTTTTGTTGTTGTTGCTGTTTTTTTGGTTTTGGTTGGTTGTTTGTTTGTTTGTTTGTTTGAGATAGGGTCCTTTTCTGTGTAGCCCTGGCTATCCTGGAACTCTGTAGACCAGGCTGGTCACAAACTGCCTGGTCCTGCCTCTCAAGTGCTAGGGTTAAAGGTGTGTGCTACCACCACTTGGCTCATGTTCTGCTTTTCATTCTTAAACAAACTTCTGATGGAAAATTATAGCAATCGATATTTCTCAATTTTATTTAATCAAATTATGTATTTATTTACTGCAATGCTAGGAATCTAGTGAGCCAACTGATCTACCCGCTAAGCCCCTGTGTCTTGGTTTCTATACTGGGGAATTAACACAGTGCCATATGTTTGTGTGTGTGTGTGTGTGTACTTGATAAGTAGTGGCTAAATGGTTAAATTAATCAGTTAATTCATTAGACAAGAATTAACTCATTAATTCATATAAATAAAAGTCATATCCAAACCTAAGCATATTCTAGTCAGATGGGGAGAGGGGAACCCACAGGAAGAATTCAGTGGTCTACATTAACATGTTACTTTTTAACTTCCTGAGATTTTGGAGCCAACAACGGAGGTCAGGAAGTGTCCACTCTACCCCTCAGTGTCCCCCAGTGCTTACAAGCTCTTCCAGGTTATTATGGAATGGCTGTGTACACAGACTCAGCGCCAAACGTCATGTGATGGGCCACCGGGTAGCCATTCCCATGTGCCTTAGTAATGTCGGCCTGTAGGTTCTTGGGCTTTACTAGAGAACTTCTGAGCCCGTGGAACTTGGCAGGGGTAAAGGGAAATACAACCTATTTCCTTCTCTCCAGGAATTTTCGGAGGCTGCGCAGGACGTTTGGTTTGGGGT
Source organism: Tokudaia tokunoshimensis (assembly GCA_036184795.1). Classification (NCBI taxonomy): domain Eukaryota; kingdom Metazoa; phylum Chordata; class Mammalia; order Rodentia; family Muridae; genus Tokudaia; species Tokudaia tokunoshimensis. The sequence goes on along the minus strand of BTHU01000021.1, from coordinate 41,800,613 downwards.
AGTTACCTTTGCCCTTTCTTTTTTTTTTTTTTCCATTTATTTAAGGCTTAGAATGTCTATATTACTGAGCTTACTGCTCAACAGAAGATGCAGAACAGAACGTGTTTGACAAGAATAGTGTCCTTTATCCACATCCTGGGCGATGCCGCACCTTAGTTGCTAAAGCTCCTGCTCCTGGGAACTGTTAACACCCCCTCCCCCCATCTCACACTGCCTGTCAAGTTAAGCAACACAGCGCTTCCAGCGCTTCGCCCAAGAGACCTGAATACAGATGAGTTGTGACTAACCTTTATGTAGGTCACCAAGGCCCATGAAAGGAAGATGAAGGACTCCCAGGAGGCCCGGAACCTCCTTCCTATAAAAGTCCTCCGATGTCATTCCTAGTCGGTAAAGACAATGGAGCAACACCAGGAACATCTGGAGAGCCAAAA
>BTHU01000021.1:41695182-41795182 GCA_036184795.1 Tokudaia tokunoshimensis | reverse complement strand
GGAAGACTGGGATAGAAAAATGTGTGCTATTTTATGCCTGTAAGTCTGCGTGAGTTGTTATGTAGCAGTGGGTAAGTAACAGCATGCATAGGAGTATGTTATGTAGAACTGTATCTTTTGCTAATCTTAAAAGTTGGAAAAGAGTTTGTTGGTGAAAAAAAATACAAGGGGCAGACCTTGAGGAAATATTGGCTAAATGAGTCTAGTTTGAGACAGTAGGATAGGTTAGGAGGATACTTTAAAGTTCATTACTAAGAAACTGGAGGGACGGCTCCGTGATTTAGAGCTTTGGCTGTGCTTGACAAGGGTTTCATTCCCAGCACCCACAGAGAGGCTTTACAACCATCTATGACTCTAGTTCCAGGGGATCTGGAGCCCTCTTCTGACCTCTACAGGCACTGCATGCACATGTACAGAGGCATACGTACAGGCAAAACACAGAGATAAAAATAAGCAAGTCTTTTGAAAGAGTCATTACTGCTGGACAGTGGTGGCGCACGCCTTTGATCCCAGCACTCAGGAGTTCAAGGCTAGCCCGCTACAAAGCCTCTTCCAGGACAGCCAGAGCTATATAGAGAAACCCTGTCTAAGAAAATCATTATTTACCCAACTAATGCTGATTGGGTACTGACCTCTTGTCAGGTATTACTTTTGATGGTGCTAAATTGAGCAGAAAAGACATAGCATAGTGGAGGATTGTTTGATTAGCATGTGCCCTCTGATCCCATCCCTAACACAGGAGGAGGAGAAAGCATTAAGAGTAAACAAGCTCTTCTGCAGCATAAAATCAAGTTGAAAGTGTAAGAAAGCTGACAACCAAGAAACAACTATAGGGGAGCAATAAAAATATGTGCAGCGTAAGGACAGTTCAGTGGTAGCCCTCTTGCTTGACATCGCGTGTAAGACCCTGGATTAAACACTTAATCACAGTGAGCTGAGCTCTCTCTCTCTCTCTATCACACACACACACACACACAGACACACACACACACACACCACACACCACACACACACCACACACACACCACACACACACACACACACCACACACACACCACACACACACACACACACCACACACACCACACACACCACACACACACACCACACACACACACACCACACACACACACCACACACACCACACACACACACACCACACACACCACACACACACCACACACACACACACACCACACACACCACACACCACACACACACACACACACCACACACACACCACACACACACACACACACCACACACACACCACACACACACACACACACACACACACCACACACACACCACACACACCACACACACACACACCACACACACACACACCACACACACCACACACACACACACCCCCCCCCACACACACACACACACCACACACACCACACACACACACACCCCACACACACACACACACACACACACACCACACACACACACACACACACACACACACACCACACACACCACACACACCACACACACACACACACACACACACAAAGCGGGGAGAGAGAGGCAAAGAACAGAGAAATAGTAGTCAAAACCGAATGTTGTTCTAGGGAGTATCTAGACCCTGGGAAGTCCACACTTCTAGCTGCTCTCTGAGGAGGACTTTCTTTGACATGTAGGAAAAGGATGAAAGGCAAGAGAACCGACTGCGGCCAAGTCCATCTGGAGAGCATCTAAACCCGTTTATGAAGGCGACTCTTGGCCTAATACTAGTACACTGACAACAATCAATGTTTTTTGGAAGGGACCAATTTTGTTCAGACTATGGCACAAACCAAACTGATGTAACCATCTCCAGATCCCATTTCTATACAGAAATTGCTTGCTCTCTGTCTTTTACAGGCCAGAACGTGGAGACATGCGCACAAGCTTTAGTCATGAGAACAAAGACTGCCTCTTTCACTCACTGGACCGCTGTGACTTTGTTTCTACAAAGATGGAGACCTATAAATTAAGAAACCCCTCAGGGTTACCTTTCATTGTCAACTGGACTGGATTCTGAATTGCCTAGAAAACATTCCTCTAGAAATGTCCATGAAGAGGGTTCCTCTTGGCGCACACCTTTAATCCCAGCACTTGGGAGGCAGAGGCAGGCGGATTTCTGAGTTCGAGGCTAGCCTGGTCTACAGAGTGAGTTCCAGGATAGCCAGGGCTACACAGAGAAACCCTGCCTCGAAAAACAAAACAAAACAAAACAAAAAAACCAAAAAAAAGCCAGGCAGTGGTGGCGCACGCCTTTAATCCCAGCACTTGGGAGGCAGAGGCAGGAGGATTTCTGAGTTCGAGGCCAGCCTGGTCTACAAAGTGAGTTCCAGGACAGCCAAGGCTACACAGAGAAACCTTGTCTTGAAAAACCAAAAAAAAAAAAAAAAAAAAAGAAAGAAAGAAAGAAAGAAATGTCCATGAAGATGTTTGCAGAGAAGTTTGACTGAGGAGGGAAGACCCACCCTCAGTGTGAGCAACTGCATTCTGTGGACTGGCGGAGTTAATCAAGAGAAGAACGTGTCCCCAGTGCCTGCCTCCATGGCTCTCTGCTTCTTGGCTGTTGCAGTAGCAGCATCTCACAGTCTGACCTGCGTGTCTTCACTGTCATGATGGACTGTAGTCCCTCTTAATGCACGCACTGACTTCAACAAACCCATCCTTCTTTAGGTGGCCTTTGCCAGACATTTTGCCACATCAACATACAAAGTTCAAGTTGGAGAGGTAAGGCATTGCCTGCCTGTTATTCCAAAGCAGGAGTGTAGTGCGCTCCAGGCTAACCTGAGTTACGTAGCTCATGCCTCAGAAGTAAAATAGACTGAGTGGTATCGATTCCTGGGATAGCTATTTAGCATTGACCTGTATGTCTGTATCTGACAGCATTTTCTGTGAGTCCTGGATTAAAGTCCAGAAAGGTTTTCATTTTTTAAGGATTTATTTATTTATTTAATATATGTGAGTACACTGTTGTTCTCTTTTCTTTTCGTTCCAGCCCCGCTCACTCTGACCCTGCTTGCTCCTGCCCAAAGATTTATTTATTTATTATATGTAAGTACATCGTAGCTGTCTTCAGACACCCTAAAAGAGGGCGTCAGATCTCATTACGGATGGTTGTGGGTCACCATACGGTTGCTGGGATTTGAACTCAGGACCTTTGGAAGAGCAGTCAGTGCTCTTAACCACTGAGTCACCTCTCCAGCCCCAGATCGTTTGTTATATGTCTTTTTTCATGGTACTGGCTGTCCTGGAAATCACTACGTAGACCAGGTTGGCCTCAAACTCAGAGTTCTTCCTGCCTCTGGCTCCTGTGTGCTGGAATTAAAGGCATGCATCAGCCAACCCTGTCCTGAAGCTTTTTGGGTGTCTATTAAATCATAAAAATAGAAAGGAAAAGGAACTTTTTGGGTGTCTATTAAATCATAAAAATAGAAAGGAAAAGGAACCAGAATCTTGGTTTTAGTTATTTCTTTTGTGGTGGGGAGCTAGTACCATAGAGCATGTATCAGGGTCAGAGGACATTCTAACAGTTTGTAGAAGTTGGTTCTCTTCTTCTTCCATGTGGGGCCCAGGGAGAGAACTTGGGTCATCAGGTTTAGTGACAAATACCTTTTTATCTATCTATCCATCTTTCATTCTCTCTCTCTCTCTCTCTCTCTCTTTCTTCCTTCCCATCCATCCATCCATCCATCCATCCATCTTTTGAGACTGAGTTCCTTTGTATAGCCCCAGCTATCCTGGAACTTATTCTGTAGACCAGGCTGGCCTGAAACTCAGAGTTCTGCCTGCCTCTGCCTCCCAAATGATGGAACTAAAAGTCTGTGCCCCTGAGGTGGAGAGATGGCTCAGTGGTTAAGAGCACTGACTGCTGTTTGAAAGGTCCTGAGTTCAAATCCCAGCAATCACATGGTGGCTCACAACCATCTGTAATGAGATCTGACTCCCTCTTCTGGAGTGGAGTGTCTGAAGACAGCTACAGTGTACTTACATATAATAAATAAATAAATCTTTAAAAAAAAAGTGTGTGTCCCCACTGCCTGGCACAAATATCTTTTCTTGACAAGCCATCTTGCTAGCCCAGATTTCCCCAACTCTTTAGAGTATGTTTACTGCCAACTTCTTTCTGTGACTACAAATGGTTATATAATCTCTTTATTGATGAAACCATGTTCTTGTGGAACAATGATCTTTAGAAACTCATGTTAACCTGAACGTATGTTTCTGAAGTATGTATGATCTTCTGTGTTGGATTAGAATAAACCACTCTCTTGTTTGAGTTTTTTTTTCTTTTTGTATTAATATACCCCACGAGAAAAAAACAGTTCAGCAATCTCCGGGGGCAGAGCTGTCTTCCTGTCTCTGCATGTTATGCCAATACAAACACACTTTAATCTTTTGACTCACTATATTCGTGGATCACTACATCTGCACCTTCCATCATATGTTAACTTCCAGAAGAAACAACATTTAAATTAAAAGCCCAAGATCAAGCAAGTAGAGGCAGACCTAATGTCTCATACTTTAATCCCAGCACTTGGAACACTGGAGCAGGAAGACTAAGAATTTGAGGGCAGCCTGTGCTACATCTTGAGAACTTATCTCAAAAAAGTAAAAATAAGCTAAGGCTAATCAGAGAAACCCTATCTCAAAAAAACAAAGAATAAAGAGAGAGAGAGAGAAAGAGAGAGAGAGAGAGAGAGAGAGAGAGAGAGAGAGAGAGAGAGAGAATAAACAAGTCCCACAAAGAGTAAAAGAAAGAACATTCCAGATAAATTTACTTAAAGGTAGAAAATTAGTACGAAGTGAGTGAACGGTAGGGATGATAGAGGTCAGGTATTCCTCAGGTCAGGCTCACAGACAAGCTTAATGGCCAGTGTGATGGTTTTAATTGTCTCCTGGGAAGACAATATCAGTGAGAAAAGGTCTAGATCCAGTTGGCCTGTAGGCTTGTCTTTGGGTTATTGTGACTGCCCTAATTGAGTGGGGAAGACCTAACCCACTGTGGGCAGTACCATTCCTTAGGATTACTTCCTGAACTGTTAGAGAAATTGGGGCTGTAAAGACAGTTCGGTGGTTAGGAATATTCCTTCCTTCCTTTCTTTCTTCCGTCCCTTCTTTTCTTCCTTTTTTGTTCAAGACAGGATTTCTCTGTATATCCCTGGATGTCCTAGAACTTGCTCGGTAGTTTACCAGGCTGGCCTTGAACTCAGAGATCCACCTGACTTTGCCTCCTTAGTGCTGGGATTAAAGATGTGTGCCACCAGTGCCACACCATGTATTGCTTTTTCTAGAGGACCAGGGTTCAGTTTCTGTCATCCATGTAGTGGAATATAACTGTCAGAAACTCCAGTTCTTCCAGCCTTCAAGGGCAGCAAGAACACACTTGGTGCACAGAAATTCATGAAGGCATGCATGCACATAAACAGATTGACTAAGTTAGTCAACGGGTAAAGGAAAAGACAATTAGACAACACTGTAGCATGTTCCCAACCAGTTTTGAGGCTGAAGCAGGTTTATTTTTTCCCAGTCTGCTTTTATACCATTTTGACTACATGCAGATAATAAGGTCAGTTCTAGGTTGAGATACAAGCAAGACAGTAAACAGAGTCCCGTGATCAATGTTTCTAATTTTCTTTTCCAGACAGGGTTGCTCTGTGTAGCCCTAGCTATCCTGAAACTCACTCTGTAGACCAGGCTGGCCTCGAAATCAGAAATCCTCCTGCCTCTGCCTCCCAAGTGCTGGGATTAAAGACATGTGCCACCACTGCCTGGCTTCACTAGTTTTCAGGAAAGTTAAAAAGATAAAGAACTCTACCAGAGCCGGGCGGTGGTGGCGCACGCCTTTAATCCCAGCACTTGGGAGGCAGAGGCAGGAGGATTTCTGAGTTCGAGGCCAGCCTGGTCTACAAAGTGAGTTCCAGGACAGCCAGGGCTACACAGAGAAACCCTGTCTCGAAAAACCAAAAAAAAAAAAAGAACTCTACCAGAAGGCTTTCCTTAAGAAGAGCTGAGAGAGGCTGCAGGCTCTCCTACCAAGGTCAGAACCTGTTACCTCAAACACTGCCCTTCCAGAAACAAACATTTATCAAGTGAGTTCCAGGACAGCCAGGGCTACACAGAGAAACCTTGCCTCAAAAAAAAAAAAAAGAAAGAAAAGAAAAGAAGACAGAGAGAGAGAGAGAGAGAGAGAGAGAGAGAAAGCGAGCGCAAGCTAGTGAATTTGGGAGAGGATAAAGTGTAAGGGATGGAGGGTGTACTGGCAGGTTCTGTGTGTCAACTTGACACAGGCTGGACTTATCACAGAGAAAGGAGCTTCAGTTGAGGAAGTACCTCCATGAGATCCAGCTGTGAGGCATCTTCTCCATTAGTGATCAAGAGGGGAGGGCCCCTTGTGGGTGGTGTCATCCCTGGGCTGGTAGTCTTGGGTTCTATAAGAGAGCAGGCTGAGCAAGCCAGAGCAAGCAAGCCAGTAAGAAACATCCCTCCATGGCCTCTGCATCAGCTCCTGCTTCCTGACCTGCTTGAGTTCAGTCCTGACTTCCTTTAGTGATGAACAGCAATGCAGAAGTATAAGCTGAATAAACCCTTTCCTCCCCAACTTGCTTCTTGGTCATGATGTTTGTGCAGGAATAGAAACCCTGACTAAGACAAATTGGTACCAGAAGGTATTCCTGTGACAACTTGACCACGTTTTGAGGAGGACTGTGGAAGGACTTTGGAACTTTGGGCTAGAAAATCCGTTCCATGTTAAAAGAGCTCTGTGGGATGTTCTGTAGGAGCTTGGAAGATAATGTTGAGACCAGTGCAGATGATGGAGGTCTGGCTTGTGAAATTTCAGAGGGAAGATTAAAGACTCTTATCAGGACCATGTTTTTTTTTGTTTTGTTTTGTTTTTTTGTTTTTGTTTTTTGTTTTTCGAGACAGGGTTTCTCTATGTAGCCCTGGCTGTCCTGGAACTCACTCTGTAGACCAGGCTGGCCTCGAACTCAGAAATCCGCCTGCCTCTGCCTCCCAAGTGCTGGGATTAAAGGCGTGCGCCACCACCGCCCGGCTTCAGGACCATGTTTTGATTGTGAAGATTCTGTGATTTTGGTTAGCTGGGGCTGAAGAATCAGCTGTGATTAACAAGATACCAGCTAACCAAACATTTGTGTTACTGGGACTATTGATGCTGGTTAGCTGGAGCTAAGAAATTAATGGTGATTAAGAAGAGACCAGCATCATTGAGGTGAAATCTTCTGGGAAGTGTTTTCTGAGAGCACAGAGGCTGTGTTCCAGAGATAGCCACAGTTGTATTTTGTGCTGTGGCTGGACTTGGTACTGTGTAAGAGTCACCCAAGTGGTACTGGTTTTGAAGGCATGAAGGGGTCATGAAGAGCAGCTGAGGCTCAGCACTGTGAGAGGCCATGGAAGGCCATTGGTGAAGGTGCAGCCTCAGTTGCAATTGATCGCCCAGGACTGAAGGGGTCATGCATAGGAGTTGAGGCTTGGCACCATGAAGAGAGCCTATGAGAGGCTATTGGTGAAGCCTAGTTACAGCAGAAGACAGCCATGTTTTGGAGATGCCAGTGCCATGAGATGACCGCCAAGAACAGCAGCAGCAGTGGAGGACAGGCAGCTGGAGCCTAGAAGACAAGGTGTGTGCTACAAAGGGCAGAGCTGGAGAAGTGACCCAGGCCCTCGGAGGAGCCCAGAAGATCGTGAGTGGATCCCAGATATTGAACCATTGGAGTTTGAGTTTTGCTTTTGATTGTGACTGTGCCCTGATATTTTTCCCTCTTGAAGGAAGAAAGTATTTTAGTGGAGCCCACAGTTAAGAGACTTTGAATTTTTAAAAGACTTCGAATTTTAAAAGATATTGGACATTTTAAAGGGATTGAACTTTTAATATGTAAAGACTGTGGGACTTTTAAAGTTATTTAGATCTTGGGGATGATTAAGAAAGTAAGGGTTGAGGCTTAATAGTGATGTGTTTGTGTATGAAGTTGACAAGGGGTCAATGTACTGACTGGTTTTGTGTGTCAACTTGACACAGGCTGGAGTTATTACAGAGAAAGGAGCTTCAGTTGGGGAAGTGCCTCCATGAGATCCAGCTGTGGGGCCTTTTCTCAATTAGTGATCAAGAGGGGAGGGCCCCTTGTGGGTGGTGTCATCCCTGGGTTGGTAGTCTTGGGTTCTATAAGAGAGCAGGCTGAGCAAGCCAGAGCAAGCAAGCCAGTAAGAAACATCCCTCCATGGCCTCTGCATCAGCTCCTGCTTCCTGACCTGCTTGAGTTCCAGTCTTGACTTCTTTTGTGATGAACAGCAATACAGAACTGTAAGCTGAATAAACCCTTTCCTCCCCAACTTGCTTCTTGGTCATGATGTTTGTGCAGGAATAGAAACCCTGACTAAGACAGAGGGGGTTGGAGAGAAAAATGAATGGAAAGAAGAAAGCAAGAGAGAAACAAGTTTTTTTACTTATTTTGTTTTTAGTTGAGGGGTTGTTTGTTTATTGTTTTGTTGTTTTTAAAGACAGGGTTTCTCTGTCCTGGAACTTGCTCTGTAGACCAGACTGGCCTTGAACACTCAGAGTTCTGATTCATTCTCACTTAGATGTCACTCAGTTGGACATCATTTTCAAACATGGATGCATCTTTCTATGAACTAATTTTACCTTTTGTTTGAGATTTAAGATGTGTAGTAAAGGCATGTCTGTATTCTAGCCAGTGGGGTTGAAGTTGTATGCTAAAGGATGAGCTACATCACAACTAGAAACAGGTGTTTTGTTTTCCAGTGTGGAGAGATTTTGAGGCCACTTCTAGAAATTTGGCAAGAATTCGACATTGGAGCCGGGTGTTGGTGACACACACTTTTAATCCCAGCACTTGGGAGGCAGAGGCGGGCGGATTTCTGAGTTCAAGGCCAGCCTGGTCTACAGAGTGAGTTCCAGGACAGCCAGTGCTACACAGAGAAACCCTGTCTCGAAAACAAACAAACAAACAAACAAACAAAAAAACCAAAAAGGAAAGAATTCGACCTTGGGCTAATACAGGGAAGTAGGCTCAGATAAGAATATTTACATTTGGGATAATACAGAGCTCAAGGTAAACTCAGTGGGGGAATGTGTGGCATTCCTTTTTTCCTGGGTTTTTTATTTTTTTTTTATCAGGGTGTTTACTCACAGTACAGAAATGAAACTAGGAGGCTAATACAGTTTTAGGTTAATGAAATAATATATAAATACAAATATAATATAATAGTAATAATGTAGCTGTAGTTTTAAAGTGTGATCGCAAATCTGGAAATTTTTTTTCTATCAAGATTAGGCTTCTATTCTTAAAGTATTATTTTCTGTCTGTAGTAAGTCAAAGGAAGGTAAAGAGACTAAAGTGTATAAGAGGCCAGGGATCTTATTTTAGGGCTCAAAATATGAAGATGGAAGATAAGAAGCAGAGAAGAGACAGATTCTAGGTGCTTGATAAGCCAACTACACTTAAAGAAATAGAGAAAAGAGAAGACTATGAATGCCTTTGGATTTGTGCAACTGCAGTTAGAGGTGGTAGATGATCCGGATGGTAGATGATCCGGAGGCAAGAGTAGGTCAGCTGGGATACTTGAGAACAGCCAAGCTTCTGTTTTGATGGGGAGGAGGCAGATTTTGCTGAAAAGCACCTGTTCTTTTCAGGTATGTTAGCATGTAAATACTCATTCAGCATTGGAGTGGTCAGCCAGGCAGGTGCTTCAAAGATCTAAAAGGAAAGGAAGTGCTTGGGCTGAAGAGAGAAATCTGGATGGAATTTATTTGGATGGGTCATCAGAAGTCTAAGTAGATCATCTGGGAAGGCGTGTATAAAGAGGAAGGCAGAGGAAAGGGTGAGAGGTCTTGTAGCATTGGGAAGAAAATCCAGGAAAGCCGATGAGGAGTGTTATCCCAAGAACCCAGGGGAGTGTTTCATGGTGGAAGGGTAGTGCTGGGGATATGCTCTGGCACCCCTGAGGCCCTAGGTTCAATCCCCAGCATTGGGGAGGGCTTAGTGTACTGCATCACAAACTATTCAAAAACTGAAACATTAGATTTGACCAAATGTGGGACTCGAGAAATACCATTTTATTTTATTCCCAGGGCTAAAAATCCATTTCTGGCATCTGAAGGAGCATGAAGAGGTTAGCGACCACAGTGTGGATCTGTCTTTCCATTATTTGAGGAGCTTTATGGAAAAACAAAAACAAAAAACTGGGTGATAGCAGAAGGGAGAAGTGGATGGAGTCAGGGAAGGAGTTTTAGGATTGGTGATTGGACCACCGGAATATGACTCAGTGGGTAAAGGTGCTTGCCACCAAGTCTGATGACCTCAGTTTGATCTCTGGGACTTCTATGACGAAAGAAGAGGACCAAGTTCCCAAAGTTGTCCTCTGATTTCCATATGCAAGGTGATGACATGCATGTACACAGACACACACGTATACACACACACAGGCATGCACACTCACAGTGTGGTACAGCACCTGTTTAGCGTATGGAAACCCTGGGTTCAATCCCCAGCCTATGTCCCAAGGGTGTCTACAAAAGAAAATGAGTAGTTATGATCCTGGCATGTAAAAACCAGGAGTCGAGTGACCCCCAGTTCACTATCAGCCTAGGCTACATACTTCAGGTCCTTGGGTTTAATCTTTAGAACAAAAATAAAGAGCAGACAGGGGTCTTAGAAGGGGTGCATGCGTGTGTGCATGTGTGTGTGCATGTAGGCAAAATGCTACATTAAATAAGCACTTCTTTTTGTTTGGTTGATTTTGGTTGTTTCAGTTTTTCAAGGCGGGGTTTCTCTGTGTAGACCTTATTATCCTGGAATTTTTCTGTAGACCAGGCTGGCTTCCAAGTCTTAGAGATCCACCTGCCTCTACCTCCCGAGTACAGGGACTAAAGGCATGTGCCACCACTTCAGCCTGATAAATAAGCACTTCTAAAAAGAACTTTGTTTTTATTTTATGGGTATGAGGGTTTGCCTGCACATACAGATGTACATCTTAAACTTGCTGGTGCCCATAGAAGTCAGAAGAGGGTGTTGAGTGCCCTGGACCTGGAGTTACAGACGGGCATAAGCTCTTAAAAACTGAGCCCCCCAAAACACACACACACACCCTGGTCTCCAAGTGGAAAGAATGGTCACTGAACAATAGAGATTAGTTTAGGGATGGTGACAAATAACTTTGGAAATACTCAGTTTTGTGAAATATTTAAGCAAAAATTAACTACCTTAACTAAAAGTACAACTAATTTGAGCTTCAATATAATAGTCCTTAAGAAAAACTATAATTTTACAAAGAAACAATGCAATTCATTGACACTAGTTAAGTTAGTCTGTATCTAACAATAATTTACCTTGCCAAGATTCTTGGCACTTTGGTTAACTTAAATTAGGTTGGAAAAAAGCATAATAGTAATTGAAAAAGCAACTAATTATAAATAATTACAAGCCAAATTATATTTATACCACAATTAGTGTTTGAGGTGGCTTGTAGGCAGTCTTTTCAATAAGCAACCATCAAATAATTGAATAGCTTGTAAAACACGGAAATATTCCTTTAATCTTTATTCCAAGTATAACCACATCCTTCTTGAATTGCTATTATAATAGAATAAATAACATTTATTATATTTTGTCCTTATCCCTAGTTTGAGTTGGATGCTTTTAAAAACATGGCAAAAGTAATATATGTATCTACCTCACCACACGGGTGCCTTCTCAACAAATTTCATAGAGACATGTGAATCCATGCTCTTGTAAGATAAGAGCTGGCCTTCAGGGTATGTACAAAGCAAATTTCAACAGTGTCTTTTGCAGTGGATTTCTCTAAGGATAATAGGAGGTCACTTTGCCTTGTGACTTAATTTTTAATTTTATGAGCTTGGGGACTTTCCCCCAGTGTTTCCAAGTAACAATAACTTTGTTAACATCTTTTGCTACTTAAGATTAAAAAAAAAAGACCTATTTCGACTTGACTCCTAATTTATACTTTAAATTATCATTAGTGAAAACTCTTTGACACCCATTTATATTATTATTATATATCTGTGAAGATTCTTTAGGCATTTAGGTGCTTTTAGGCAAATTTGTAAATTTGCGGGGTACTGGTGATTGAGAGGAATTCACCCCTTTAAGAATAGCCTAAGAAAAATGTTATCAAATAACCTCGTATTATACTTAATAAAGCTAATTCCTAGAAAGTTTTGCAAACTAAATATCCACCAGTTGACCTAATGGAGTACGGGTTGATAGGTGGCTGCTGGAACTCAGCCAACTCCTTAAGCGAGGCGAGTCACACGGTGGGGCGTAGGTAGCGCCTGAGCCCTCCAAGGCTGGGCGCCACGTTGCTTTTCTCTTTTCTCTTTTGAAATAAGACAACGCTTCTGGCTATTGTGTAAACCCGTCGAGAGCCGCCTTCAGTCCCACATCAGATAAAGCACAGGCAGAATTAAAGCGCATTCCAATCCGACCCCGGGCAACACGTACGTCACTGACAAACGTTGAATTTTATAGCCTAGGCTGCGTTCGTCTCAAGGAAACACGTGAAAAAATGGTTTTAAAAAAAAAAAAAGAAAACCAAAAACCACCTCGGCTGAAACAAGGAACTGCACAGGATCAAAGCCACCACGCCAACCCAGCAGTGGCCACCGCCCCCGTCAAGCCCCCGCAGACACCTCTCGAGACTCCCTCGTGTTCTCTGCTAACCAGCTGTACGCAGTGTGGGACAGCCTCACCTATCTCCCGCTCTCCCTACTAGCTCCACAAGCGATCCCAGATTCCCAAGTCCCCAGCCTGAGAACAGTGCGGTCTCCCGCTCAAGGGACAGCGGCAGCTCCATCTGCAACCAAGCTGGTAGTCCCCTGCACTCCCCGTGGGCCCACCGCCAGCCAGCCGGCGTTCGGCGACGTTTGACTGGCACGAAGGTCTCCCTATGAGGCCCCGAGGGCGGGGCGATTGCGTCACTTCCTGGCCTGGCGGGGAGGATGCTTATATAAGGTCTGCGCTCGCGGAGACCCCTCGCTTACACAGTATGGCCGGCGACATTAGCTAGCGCTCGCTCAACTCTCTCTTAACGGGGAAGCAGCGGACTACCAGAGACTGAACTGTATCTGCCTCTATTTCCAACAGACTCACGTTCAACTTTCGCTCACGAAAATAGCCGGGAAAATTTTATTAGTCCTTTTTTTTAAAAAAGTTAATATAAAATTATAGCAAAAAAAAAGGAACCTGAACTTTAGTAACACAGCTGGAACAATCCGCAGCGGCGGCAGGAGCGGCGGGAGAAGAGATTTAATTTAGTAGATTTTCTGTGGTTGTTGGTTGTTCGCTAGTCTCACGGTGATGGAAGCTGCACATTTTTTCGAAGGGACCGAGAAACTGCTGGAGGTCTGGTTTTCCAGACAGCAGTCCGACGCAAGCCAGGGATCTGGGGATCTTCGTACCATCCCAAGGTGGGTGCCGGGGCCTGAGGGTGGCTCGCCGCCGCCCGCGAGGCACGAGTCGCGGCCTCAGGTGGGGCCAGGTCGGCGGGCGGGAACTGGCTTCTCCCGCCGCCGTTGCGGGGCCGCCTGCGCCTGGGGGAGGGGAGGAGGCCGGCGCGGCCGCGTGCTCAGGTAACGTCCCCGGTGGACGGCGGTGCTGGGCGGACCGGCTCCGGCGGGGGGCACGCGGCCCTCCGGCAGGTGTGGCTGGCTCCAGCGTGCCCGTGCGGGTGAGAGGCGGGCGGAGCGCGGACTGGGCGGGCCTGGGCCGCGGGGCGACGAGCAGGCCTCCCGCCGCGGGTTAGGCGGGAGCGGCCGTGTCGCAGTGCCGGGCCCCGGCGACGCCCCGACGTGCCCTGAAGCAGAGCGCCTCGGGACCCTCCGCCGGCTTTGCCCGGGAGGCTCCTGACCTTGGGCTGTGTAACCTGTTAGGGAGGCGAGGTTCCGGAGAGCGCGGCGGGGTGTTGGAGGGCTTGCCTGCTTTCCCGGGGTACAAGCCGGTCAACCCGGAGATCTATTTATTTAGTGGCTTAAGCTGGAGCGAGGGAAACCTGGGGCCCCCTCCCGCACACACCCGGGCGATCACACCCGACACGGGAGGTGGTGCGGAGAGTTGTTGGTGACCTCGCTGTGAGAATCGAGCATAGAAACGCGGGTGACACTGAGGATGCATGGACCCGGCGGCGGTGACGCCAGCCTCCGGCTTTGGCGGCCGGTACGCGGGCTCCGCTGTCCTCCAAGGCACACTAATGCGACTAAGAGTGGCGGAGGAACCGGCGTGGTCCGGTTCATTGAGAGGCGGACCAATGAGCTCCTGGGCCCCTCCGGAGCCTGGCCCCAGGGTGTGGACCAATGGGCGTTTTAGGAATGTTGGCTGCGCGGGGCAACCGTCCTCTGACAAAAAGCGAGAAGAGAATCCCGGCGGCCACGTGCTGCCGACACTTTAAGGCACACTGGGAAACGCAGTTCCTACTAGTTGCTGCAAACGTTTCTATTGTAGGGGGAAAAAATGTACTCGAAGTGCTAAGGTCTCAGTGTTCGATCCTCATGTGAAGTGTGTGCCATTTTCGGTTGCAAACACTTCTCACGTCTTCTCGTAGTAAGCATAGAGAAGCGTACTCCTTTTATAAATGGGAAGATGATTGTGATAGGCGTCTCAAAAAACTAGTGCTTCCAGGATTATTTCCTAGAAAATCTTGGTACGACCTGAAAGAGGGGTACTCTAGGAAATTACAAAAACATTTGGAAGTTGAAATGAGCTACATATTTCTCGTTAGTGAAGAGATTTTCGTTCTCAACGTAATTGGAAATGCCAGAGTGGGATTCTAGAAATGGATCAAAGGTTAAGAGCACTGGATGGATAGCTGTCCAGGAGACCCAGATTTAATTCCCAGCACACACCTAGCAGCTCACAACCATCTGTAACTCCGATTCCGGGGGATCTGACGCCCTCTTCTGACTCCTGAGGACCCTGCACACCTGTGGGGCACATACATGTAGGCAAAACACCCGTAGGCTAAAAATAATATATTAATGCTACGTTTGATTCAAGTGGCTTCTGAGTAGAGGAAATATGGGCTTTTTTAAAAGGTGGACTTTTTTTTCCTACACAGGATTTCTTTGTGTAGCCCTGGCTGACCTGATACTTGCCTCTGCTTTGCCACCGACCTGAGCTTTCATTTTCATTAAATGTTTGAAAATCACCTTTACTTTGTGTATGTAACCAGAAACTGAATTTTTTCTTTTTAGTCCAAGGCTGGGGAAAATAACAGTAATGTAAAATGCTAGGTATTAAAGCTGTCAAGAAGCAGTTTTATGTAATTAAACAAAAGGTTTTGTTTGCTTTGAGACAGTTTTTCTGTGTAGTCTTGACTGGCCTGGAACCTCACTATGTAGACCAGACTGGTCTTGGAACTCATTAACTTTGTTGTATTGAGTAATAAATATTTGATAATCAATGAAAAAGTCCTTACATGTCATTGCTAAAAATACTGCCCTTGGTAACTGCCAAAATGTGAAAGACTGAAAGCTGAGGTTTAGAAGACAGATGGGCAGTTAAAGAAGCGGTCTATTTTTGAAGCATATTCAACACAAGCCTATAGAGTCAGAGGGTAACTTTAGAAATAGTGATTGCTTTTCCCATCTTCACAAGAAGCAGGAGGAATGCCTTAAACAAGGTTACCAGACCTGATAAAATCTAAGTGAGAATTTTAATAGCAGATTTGTGATAGCCCCCAAACTGCAAATCTACTGCTGGGGAGGGAAGTCGTTAGAAATTGGCAGCACATCTTTAATCCTGGCACTGGGGAAGCAGAGGCTGTGCTGGTCTACAAGTGAGTTTTAAGCCAGTCAGGTGCTACATAGTAAGATCCTGAACCCAAAAATTAAAATAAAAGCAAATGGCTAGTTGTCTAAACTCCCCATCAGCATCAGAGTGGGGTGTGGTTCTGAGCACCGCAGGAGTGTAAGCAGAGATGCTGAGAAAAGAAGCCTGGCGAGCACATGACTGTAAGATTTCATTTCTGTAGAACTAGGAAATGCAGACTAATCCGACAAGACTGCTCAGGTGTGGATTAGAGGCCTTAGTATAAAGGAGCATGAAGGACCTTTTAAGAATGCATTGCTGGCTGTGCATTATGGCACAAACTCTTAATCCCTGCAGAGGCAGGGAGATTGAAGGTAGCCTTGTCTGCATACGCAAGATCCAGGCTGGTCAGGGCCTTGCTAGAACTAGAGCACCATGCACAGATTCTCACTGGTTTGTTGCTGGGTTGTAAGGTGTTAGTCTGGCAAGAACACAGGGTAAAGGGACTTGATGAACAAGCCTAAAAAATTTCTATGCCCCAAATAAACCCACATAAAAGTTGAAGGAAGCACCTCTGACCCACACAGTGAATCATGGTTATCCGTCCTTTAATCCTAGGACTCACTCTGGCAGTGGATCTTAATGAAGTTGAAGCTGCCCACAGCAACTATGGTGCTCCTGCACATATGCAAGTTCGTCCTCCTGTAGGGCAGGCTTCGTGCTCACTAACATGGTAGCCTCGGTTGAATTTTAATCAGTGACTGGGTAAACTGATCTTTGAAACCAGTACTTTAGGAACGATATGTAATGTAACCACTTAAATTTACACATTAAAATCCGTGAACAAGTCTCCAGCTCAGCTGGATCTGGCAATCTGAGCCATCATTTTTTCATCAACCTTTCAGGTGACTGAAGTGTAACTCTGTACTCTTGTCTCTGTCATTTTTTGCCTACTAGTACTGTCCTGATTTCTTGTGGGCTTTGTATAAATGTCTGTAGCTTACTTATACTTAGACAAAATATAAAGATAATAAAGACTAATGATGTGGTAGAGCAAGAAATAAAGGTCTGTATGTGTTTGGTGTATATTTAACTAATTTTTCCAGATATGTTCTCAAGTCAGTCCTTGGGTAGTGTACCTGTACTTTTTAAACATAAGTAACGCTTTCCCTCAGCCCTTATCAACAACCTTCAAAGTGTTTCCTGTATAATATGGGTATTCTGCCTGCATACATATATTTGTGTACCACTAAAATGGAATTCCAGTTAATGGGTCTCAATGTGGGTGCTGGGAATAAAACCCAGGTCCTTTTGTACCTTTTTAGCTATGTGGACTTGGTTTAGGTAGAATGGTAACAGTTTGTGACTGAGTAATGCTAACATGCCCTTGGTTCATGTATTTATAGCATTTGGTGGGATTTTCTTTTTCTAAGCTACTAAAAGTTGTGCTGGACCGGGCGGTGGTGGCGCACGCCTTTAATCCCAGCACTTGGGAAGCAGAGGCAGGAGGATTTCTGAGTTCGAGGCCAGCCTGGTCTACAAAGTGAGTTCCAGGACAGCCAGGGCTATACAGAGAAACCTTGTCTCGAAAAAACCAAAAAAAAAAAAAAAAAAAAAAAAAGTTGTGCTGGAATACAGTGTACTTCTAAACCTTACTGGGGGGGAGGGTGCTTTCTATACTGTTTTCTATAATTGCTGCTCATTTTTTACTTAGAGGGGGTAACTGGGGTTGGAACTCAGCCTTGTATGTGCTAGGTGGGTACTGAGTATCATCTTGTGGTTGGTGCTGGCCTATCTGCTGCCTCAGCCTATAAGCATATTCACGGGCACTGAGTACATTGCCTGGTTCAGTCCTAAGAGACAACTTTATTGTGTTTTCTCCATCTTAGCCACCCAGCTGCTTCTTCCTCAAGTGACAGTGGTGCTCAAAGTAGTCAGCAGTTTTTCCTATCACAGAATGAAAGGAAACGGTTGTTTCAAAGTCTCAGGTTAAACAGTTGGACTTACCAGCCAAGCGATTATGAAGGCTCATACACGTACATCCAGGAGCTCAAGAAAAGGCATAAGATTAAATAAAGGCAGCACAGCACTGTGCCTGTGGGCACAGCACGATGATGCATGCCTTGAATCCCGGCATGGGAGGTTGAGGCAGTTAGACCTCTGACTTCAAAGCCAGCCAAGATCTGAGAAATCCTGTCTCAAAAAACCAGAAAAAGAGCCGGGCGGTGGTGGCACACGCCTTTAATCCCAGCACTTGGGAGGCAGAGGCAGGAGGATTTCTGAGTTCGAGGCCAGCCTGGTCTACAAAGTGAGTTCCAGGACAGCCAGGACTACATAGAGAAACCCTGTCTCGAAAAACCAAAAAATAAATAAATAAATAAAAAACCAGAAAAAGAAAAGAATACTGGGAGAAAAAAAAATATCTAAAGATTGTGATAAAAAGGTGTGTGTGTGTGTGTGTGTGTGATTTGCATAGATAGATGGAGAGATTAGAGAAATTACTCCCTGGTAAATAGCCCTGACAACTGATCAAGAGGACCCAGGCGGGAGTCCCAGCAGCCGTGTGGCAGCTCACAACCATCTGTAGCTTCAGTTCCTAAGGATCTCACACCTTGTTTAGGCCACTGTGTGCACTACATGCACGTTGTCCATAGACACGTGCAGGCAGAACATCCCATCCATATAAATTTTTTATTAGAGAGGGAAATGGCCAGTGTGGTGGCACCTTTTTTCTTAAGTCACAGTGTTCAGCAGTCAGGTGGAGACATCTGAATTGGAGGCCAGCAAATGGATTAAATGGTCTTAGTTACTGTGGCACATATCTGTCTTCTTACGAGACTAGAAATATAACTCAGGGACAGAGTGCTTGCCTATCATTTGGACCGGGGTTTGATCTCTAGCAGGGGCGTGGGGGGAGCAAAAGTTTTCTGAAAGGATAACGTGTGGTAGAAATAGCACTTTAATAACTGTGTTTTTGTTGGATAACAGATCTGAGTGGGATGTCCTTTTGAAGGATGTGCAGTGCTCAATCATAAGTGTGACAAAGACTGACAAGCAGGAAGCTTATGTACTCAGGTAAGCTGTGAGTGTGCTGCTGAGTGGCCGTGCTGAGCACAACCTTGGTGGAATGCCACGCTCTTGGCACTGGAATCCTTGTTTTCTTCAGTTTTAAGAGTCCGGTATGAAATGTGACTTGTGGTCTAGGTAGTCTTTTGTTTGATTCTTGCCTACCAGTTCTTTATGTGGGGGTTGCCACGTTTCTGTGTAGTTAGCAGCAAAATCTGTTTGAAGGATAAACATTTGTATCTAATATTCGCCCCACCCCCACTGATTTCTGCCCCAATTTCTGGCAAGGTGTAAACTTTTGCTCCGTTATGATCAGGTTGCTATATTAGTATACAAAAGCCATTTAACCTTTTAAAATTAGGTGTGAGGTCAGTTTAATCAGTAAATGCTTTGAGTACTTAACTTAGTTTATACTGTGAGCCCTAGGCCTGGGTTAGGTCTGGGTTGTTGTTGTCTTAACTTAAGTCTGTGTTTGGCATAGGCAAATGTTTTATCAAAATGCTAACTTGTGAACTATACCAAGTAGATAAAATATGTAAAAACGTTGATTTCCTTATGAATCTTTTATCTACTTAAAGCAATTAAAAAACAAAACATGTGAACAGTGATGCCCAAGTGTGTATTTACTAAATAGCAATGGACACATAACTAACTACTGATATCCAGACATAAGAATGAATGTTATACAAAACTGAATATTATTTACTCTAAAGAAAAATTAAGTTATACAATTGCAGGAAAATGGATGGACATGAAATGTATACTACTTAAGATTATACAGTCTTGAGGTGAAATGCACAGAATTACACACACATTCAATCTAGCCAATAGCTATGTACGAATGTGTGTAGAATAGTGACGGGGATATACGGGAGGAAGGAGTGAGTGTCACAGTCACGAGCTGTAAAGGGATATAAAGCCAATCATTTTTCTAATTATGTTGTAGTTTGGTTTTGGTGCGTAAATACATAAAATACATTGAACAGTGATAAAAATATTGATACACTAAAAGATGAATTGTGCTCTCAGTACCACCAGATGAAGTGGTGGTGATCTTGTGACTTTCTGTTGCAGTGAGAGTAGCATGTTTGTCTCCAAGAGACGTTTCATTTTGAAGACATGTGGTACCACCCTCTTACTGAAAGCACTGGTTCCCCTGTTGAAGCTTGCTAGGGATTACAGTGGGTTCGACTCAATTCAAGTAAGTGCTCATTGTGTAAGACTGATGAGTAGTGTCTGCTCTGGTTGGATTTTAAATGTTTTGCCTCAAAGAATGGAACGTCACTAAAATCTCAGAATTTGGGGTGCTTTTTGTTTGTTTGGTTTGGGGTTTTTTTTTTTTGCACCTGTGGTTGGGATTGAACCCAAGGCTTTTACACATGCTAATCAGATGCTTTCACTAAAACTGCTGCCTGCCTTGTTAATGCTGTTTTGGGGGCTTTGGGTTTTTTGTTTTGTAATACGGGATGTTATTATATGCCCAGGCTTGACTCAAACTTAATCTTTGCCTTTTTTCCCAAGTTCTGGAATTACAGTGCATGTTACTGTACCTGGCCTGCTTTGCTGGGTGGGAAGAAGAGGTGTCTGGCTTTGGAGCCCTGGCTGCTCTCATTCCCACTCTTGGTTTAGTGTCCTTAGTGCTGAGACTAGAGCTGTGAGCCACCATGCCCATACTAGTGTGGTTTGATCATTGCTCCACTGTCCTTGTGAGCATTTAAAACTCGGGCACCTTAACTGTGTCGTTGACTATTGAAAAACACTTGCCATACAAGCTTGACATCCCCAGAGCCCACCAAAGGGGGCGAGAAGTGACTCCAAAGTTGTCCTCTGACCTCCACATACACACACACACACACACACACACACACGGCACACATGCATACACAATATGATATCTGTGTTGTCCTGCAGTGTTTGCTTTGATGCACAGAAGCCACTGCTCCAGACTGGATTTGGTGGCTGACACTTGCAATCCCAGTGCTTTGGTTTGGGGAGGCCGAGGAACAAGACTGGCCTAAATACTGAGGCCCTGTTTGTTTAATTCATGTATATGAGTGATAGATACATATATATACACATGTATATGTGCCCAGTGCCCATGAGGACAGAGTAGAGCATTAGATCCCTGGGCTGGAGTTAAAGTGGGTTTGTGAGCTTACATGTGAGTGTGGGAATCAAACTTTAAAGATCTCTCTCTCTCTCTCTCTCTCTCAAGAGCTTCTTTTATTCTCGTAAGAATTTCATGAAGCCTTCTCACCAAGGGTACCCACACCGGAATTTCCAGGAAGAAATCGAATTTCTTAATGCAATTTTCCCAAGTAAGTAAACCTAGAGTTTAATCTTGTTATTTAGAGATGGGTGGGTGTTTGTATTTGTTATTTCTGAGATGGCCGGGCAGTGGTGGCGTACGCCTTTAATCCCAGCACTTGGGAGGCAGAGGCAGGCGGGTTTCTGAGTTCAAGGCCAGCCTGGTCTACAGAGTGAGCTCCAGGACAGCCAGGGCTATACAGAGAAACCCTGTCTCGAAAAACCAAAAAAAAGCAAAACAAAACAATTTCTGAGATGGGTTTCATGTATAACCCTTGCTGGTCTGGTTCTGGCCTGGAACTCCAGGGATTGCTTACACTGTTGGATAGTGTGGGGGTTTGTTGTTTTTGTTTTTCTGTTTTCTTCTTACCTGGATGCTATAAAGATTTCAGACATTTTAGTTCTGTGGGTAAAACAGCACAAATTATTGCTTGTAAAAATATGTGGACAGTGTTGTGTCGAATGAGGCAGTAGGGCACGCACCATAGTCATGGTGACTAAGTAGACTGAAGGGACACTTGAGGTTAAGCATTCAGGGCCGGTGTGGGACAGATAGTGAGGACTTGTTTCAAAAATAATTGCTGGAGAGATAGCTCACGTAGATGTAAGTTACTTGCTACACAAGGATCCAGATTTGATCTTCAGTGCCTACATTTAAAATAAAAGCAAAGGCAGCCAGGTATGGGGGTGGGGGAGTTGTAATGCTGGTGCCAGGGAGGCAGAGACTGGTGAGTCCCTATGGCTCGAAGCCTAGCCTTTTCTGCAGACGTAGGTAGTTGTTCACAGATAGTGCTGAACATACAGACATAGCATAGCATGCATGAGGCCCTGGATTTGATCTTCAACACTACTTCAGACCCTGGCAGTAATTTATGACATCAAACACTACCTGCTGCCAGAGGGGTGGGGATTTGCTTGGTGTTCTTTCCAAGTTGGTTTACTGGACCAAGGAAAATCCTGAAGCAGTTTGGGAAGGATGTGTAAGGAAAGCAGCTTAGAAAGAAAAGTGATAGATTCCATACCCGGTGGAAGTTTTGGGAAGAAGGGAAGCATGATTTTTCTCAATCATTAGGGTCCGTGTACAAGCACCAGCGGCAAACAGACGAAATGCCTCCTAGCACAAAGGGGAGACGATAGACGCTGGAGTGATTGAAGCACTTGTTGCCCTTGCAAAGGAAGGACCTAGGTTTGGTTCCTGGTGCCAACCTGGTATTGGTTTTTCTGACCTGTGGGCATAAAACACCCATGTGGTACCTGAAAACTCACACACATGAACATCTTTTTAAAAAGTCAGCAGGGCTGGAGAGATGGCTCAGTGGTTAAAAGCAATGACTGCTCTTCCAGGGGTCCTGAGTTCAAATGTCAGCAACCACATGGTGACTCACAACCATCTGCAATGGAATCCGATGCCCTCTTCTGGAGTGTCTGAAGACAGTTGCAGTGTATACTCTTATAAATAAAATAAATCTGAAAAAAAAAAAGACAGCAAAGGAGATGGTTTTTCCTGTTAGAATTCACTGGAATTTCTCTTCTCTGGTGACATTTTTGATAGGTGGTATGTAATACTGTTATTGAATAACTGGTGGGTCATCCTGTAAAGTGATTTTTTTAAAAAAAAAAATACTCTTTCCTCACAGATGGAGCAGCATATTGTATGGGACGTATGAATTCTGACTGTTGGTATGTAGTTTTGATTTTGGTTTGACTTTGCTGCCTATGTGGGTTTTTTAGGGGAGAAGGGTATTTTAAGCTACACCTAGTACCCCACTCTATTCTGAAGGCTGAGGAAAGAGGCACAAGGCTAATAAAGGCAACTTAGTGCAATAAAATAGAAAAGATTGGAGTTGTATTTCAGTGGTGCCCTGTACTTAGCATGTGTGCGGCCCTAAGATTGTCCCTTAACTGTAAATGTTGTTTTTAAAGAAAAGTTGGAATTTTGGAAATTTTGTTGTGGAAGGCAGTTTTGTTATGTAGCTCGCCTTGAACTCTGCTTTGTAGACCAGGCTTGTCAGTGTCTTAGCCTGCCTCCTGAGAGATGGCATTAAAGTATGCTGCCACATCCATTGCAGAGTTATGTCTGTTTGATCCTATTTATCTTCTATTCATGTTCCCCTAATTCCTAACCTGTCCTTTAAAAAAGTTTTAGCCAGGCAGTGATGGTGCAAGTCTTTCTTGCACTACTCTCTGGAGGCAAGGGCAGGTGAATCTCTTGAGTTTGAGATCAGCCTGGTCCACACAGAGTGAGTTTCAGGACATCCATCGCTGCCTAGAAATAAATAAACACACACACACACACACACACACACACACACACTCTTCAATTCATTGCCCATATCTATACTCCGGTATTTGGCCATACACTAGGGTCTCATCAACCTGCCTAGAACTTAAAGAAAACTGACTTTTCAGAAGCCATTAGTTGTCCCTGTCTTTTCTGTTAAGATTGAGGGCTCATGAAACACCCCCTTCCCACTATAGGCTAGTAGTTGACTGGCTTGATGTTGTGCAGGCAACTACAGCTGCTGTGGGCATTTTAAAGTATGGGCATCATGAAGAGGGGGCATGGGCTCTTTTGTTTGTTAAGACTGGGTTTCTCTGTGTAACCGTTCTGGTCACTCTGAAGTAAAACCTGCTTTACTTCTACATAGGTACTTGTATACTTTGGATTTCCCAGAGAGCCGAGTAATCAATCAGCCGGATCAAACCCTGGAGATTCTGATGAGTGAGCTTGACCCAGCAGTTATGGACCAGTTCTACATGAAAGATGGTGTTACTGCAAAGGATGTCACTCGTGAGAGTGGAATTCGTGACCTGATACCAGGTTCTGTCATTGATGCCACACTGTTCAATCCTTGTGGCTACTCGATGAATGGAATGAAATCGGATGTGAGTGGCTGTTAGTCTGAATAAATACTTTAATGTCTGTATCTTCTCCTTTCTGTTAATAACTTGTTTAACATTAAGCTTTCTGTTAATAACTTTCCTCTAAGGGAACATATTGGACTATTCACATCACTCCGGAACCAGAATTTTCTTATGTCAGCTTTGAAACAAACCTAAGTCAGACTTCCTACGACGACCTGATCAGGAAGGTTGTGGAAGTCTTCAAGCCAGGGAAATTTGTGACCACCTTGTTTGTTAATCAGGTACCTTGACTTGTGTTTGCCTCTTTCTCTTGGCTATCCAAGGTCTTGCATATGCTAGGCAAGCACTTCCAGCCCAACTAATGTGGTTGCTAGGAACAGTAGAGCCAAAGGGGAGTGATGGGCTATGCTGCTGGGCAGAGAAACCTACCATGGTTTTTATCAGTCTTTCTTGTTCTGTATGGCACCCGGTTAGTGAGATGTTCTGCTGACAATGCAAAAAAAATAAAGATGAAATAAAATGCCATGGTTTGGGTTGGAGAGAGAGCTCAGCAGTTAAGAGCACTTGGCTTTATCTCAGCATCCATAAACAGGTAACTCACAAATAAATGCTTCAATAACAAAGAGTTGTATGCCCATTTTTGCCTGGTGGCATTACATGCAAACACATTAATTAAATATTAATCTTTTTAAATGCACAGTTTTAAGAGAGTCAACTATCTACTCATGGCATTACTGTTTTGTCTGAAAATATTCTAGTGGTCAGAAATACTGATGCTTGTTTCAATTTTTCCCCAGAGCTCTAAATGTCGCACAGTGCTTTCTTCACCCCAGAAGATTGACGGTTTTAAACGTCTTGATTGCCAGAGTGCTTTGTTCAACGATTACAATTTTGTTTTTACCAGTTTTGCTAAGAAACAGCAACAACAGCAGAGTTGATTAAGAAAAATGAAGAAAAAACGCAAAAAGAGAAGACACACAGGAGGTGGTGGCTGCTTTCTAGATGTTGATCCTGGGGGCCATGCTGACCATGACCACCACCTTGTAGGTGCAGAAAGCCCTGGGTGTAATGATAGTGTAATCATTTTGAAGTGTATGCATTATTATATCAAGGAGTTAGATATCTTGCATGAATGCTCTCTTCTGTGTTTAGGTGTTCTATGCCACTCTTGCTGTGGAACTGAAGTGCATGTAGAAAAGGACTTTGACTGTATGAGTCTTTACGACTCTTGTGAAAACGATTCTATTT
Organism: Tokudaia tokunoshimensis; assembly: GCA_036184795.1. Classification (NCBI taxonomy): domain Eukaryota; kingdom Metazoa; phylum Chordata; class Mammalia; order Rodentia; family Muridae; genus Tokudaia; species Tokudaia tokunoshimensis. The sequence goes on along the minus strand of BTHU01000021.1, from coordinate 41,769,890 downwards.
GGTTTATGCACAGCGTAATATTTCTGCAGGCATCGTCCAAAATCCCCCACAGACAAGGCTTTCGTCCCCATTAGCTGTGGCCTCAGCTGACCATCTGCGGCTGTTCTATTCAATGGCTGCCAGAGTTTTTACATCCAGTTACCTCCACTTCCTAGAGCACATTCTCTACGAATGTTCAAAACCAATTTTTACTTCATACCGGTGTTTTATGCAATGGCAATTAAAGTTTTTCTTCCACAAGTTGAGTCTTTGTAAGAACATGATTCCAGTTGCTTTTTTTGTGTTCTACTGTTTTAGTAGTTTAGTTGCCTCCTGCATTTATGGTCCTATGGTTTTCTCACCACCCCTGATAAAGCAATACACTGTTACACTGTGGGCTTATATTATAATCTTACAACCCGGATGAGTTTGGAGATGGTCCCTTAATTTTTTTCCCTAAGACATAAGAATGTGGCTTCCTTATTAGCATGAACTTCTGTGGAAGATAAATGGCAAAACTGAATGTATCAAATGAAAAGAACTCAGTCTCCAGGGGTGATAAACAAGGAGAACCCATTAAAAAAGAAAACTCGATGGAAATGATAGGCTATGCAGTGCACTTTAATTAGCATTAATGGAGTGCCTACCACACCTTCACTAAGTAGTAACAGGAATGTCCACTGTGTCAAAGCAGAAAGTTAATCCTAAGCATTCTAACCTCAGCAAGTGCTGCCATCACCACCAGTTTTTACTAGAGGAGATTTTGATTCAAAGGAGAATCTGGTTTCCACCTGTCCTGATGTCAGCTGGTCTCTGTGGTCTTCCTTTAGTGTTCAGATGATCAGATGAGTGGCTGACCAGAGGGAGGACTCTCCAGGCTCCTCAGCCAGATAGTGAATGTATGAATGGATGGACCGGCACAATATTCTGGATCTATTTAAAGGCACTAGAAATGGCTTTCAAGAGTCGCATGTTAGTGGCATTTGCAAATACTGTGGGTTTTAAAAAGCAAAAGAGCAAACTGGACTAAACTCCCTATTTATTGCCCTTCTACTAATTTCTTGGTAGTTTCTGGACTGACGCAGTGATGTTTTGTTCCTTCCGTATTTATAACGAAACACTTTTTTAGCGTTTCTAAACATAGAATCTACTTGGTTTGAGATCAAGTGGTTGGAACACTGTCTGGATTTTTACTTCATACACGGTGTTGATTGAATGCTTCATGGGGGAAGCTTTCAGTCAGCTTTATCAGTCTGATTCTGTAATGAGCACAGCACTTATTTTGAATTGCTATTTGGAGGACCAGTGCTTATTTAAGCTGGATTTTGTAACCCAATAGATTTTGGCTTGAGGTCTAATTCCCCCATCTTATAAAATTAAGAAGCCTAATGTTGAGAATTGCATAGGTTTGTGTGGAACAAAGCCTAGAAAATCTGTAGGTGGGCTAGTGATCTGGTGTAACTACAGGCGGGGAAGTTTTGGTGCCATAATTTCTCTTCGTTGGTGTTGGACTTTTAATCAGCTGAAATGTATTTCTGTACCACAATGTAAGCTTCAATAAAAGTTTGCTTAATTGTCTAGTAACATTCAGAAAGTTTTCTGTTTGGTGTCTACTTAACCAAAACCCAGAGAATTTAAAGCATTTAGAGGTAGAAGTAACAACCTTAACACCATCGGTAGGGGCTTCATTTACAATGTTTTATTGAAGTTTGTTTGGCAAGTACTCTCTCTACCTCTGCTCTTTCTTGGTCATTTTTTTAAATTGACTAGGTGTCTAGTAAGTTGAAAGTAAGTAGGCAAAAATACTATGTTCTGGTTTTGTCAAGATGGGCTTATACTTTGCTGATTTTCTGTTTAAGAAAGGGATAGAGGCTACTCTTGAAGTAGTCTGAGGCGAGAGGCTCACTTAAGCCCTATAGCTGTGTGTATGTACCATCTCCTAAAAATAGACATTCTAGTTTTATTCTCCAGTTAAAATATGTGCTGCTGATTTCGTTTCTGACTTCCCGCTGTCTGCTGGAATGCCGCCCCTTCCTCCTCCAGAGACTGTCCCCAGGAATTGCTTGTCTTTCTTCAGTTGAGTTCTGTACTTTCTTGACTTCTGGATTTTTTCTATTTGATTAGTCAAAAAGTGTCTGCTGGTCCCTGTGTAATAAGTGGTCAGAAGACCTACCAATTGCTATTAGCTTTGACAAATGAAAGTTCCCCAAAATGTACAGCTGTCTGGTTCTGGTGACGTCAGGAACTTCGATTGACCTGTACAAACTATTTTTAAGTAAACTTGCATGAGTATGTACAACTAGTCTGGCCTGGCACTGTGCATCGAACAGTGGAATGCTGATGTGGCTTTGCTAGTAAAGAACCTGGCTGCCAAGGCGGACGACCCAAGTGAGAGGGCCAACTCCCACATGTATGCCCCCTTACAGTGTGTAGACATGCAGTAAGTGCTGATCATAGAGCCAAGCCCAGATGCATGAAGAATAACAGTGCTAAGTGTAGAAGAAGCAGACAAGATCACTGAATATGATGTGACATTCAAAACAGATTAAGAGATGGTGAGGAAATGGTGAAAATTGAGATTGGATGCTAGGTGAGTTAGGTGGAAGGGTGCATGATTAACATGAAGTGGCAATAAGGTAAGTATGCTATGAACATACTGAGAAACCAGTATGTGATGAAGCCCCTCACTCAACACATCAAGAGGGATTATCCAGGATAACCAAGGTGTTGGCCTCTTAATTTGTGCTGGTATCAAATACATGTGCCACCATGTCCAGCTGCTACAAATTTTTCCTTTCACAGGAATTTAGCTCAGGCCCTAGGTTCAGTCCTCAGCTATGAAAAGGAAAAAAAAAAACAAATTTCCATTCACAATGGCTTAAAACCACCACAACAAAACAAGGGCTAGAGGAATGGCTTCCCAGTTTAGAGCACTGGCTGCTCTTAAAAAGAACCCGGGTTCATGCCCAGCACCTCTATAGCATACCGTAGCTATCTGGAAACTCAAGTTACAGTGAATGCAATACCCTCTTGTGTGGACTGCATGCATGCGACACACATGCATATATGTAGTCAACATTCATACAGATAAAATTTTCCTATGTAATGTTTTTAATTAAAATAGGATTACATTACTCCCTCTGGGCCCTCCCACAAGTTGATACTGTCTTTTTAATTATTATATACATAAAAATTAAACACAATGTTAGTTTCTGTGCTTCTCTCATTGCAAACTGGGAAGTTTGGAGCTGACGAGCCAGGATTGTAGCCCTGTGACTGAGTGTGCATTCCCTTAGTCTCAGCGCTTGGGAAGCAGAGGTTTAAGGATCTTTGAGTTTGAAACCAGCATGGCTTATGTATCAAGGCCCAGTACAGCTAAGGGTACATATAGAGACACTGTCTCTAAATGCATGTGTATCTTGAAGATTTCTATTACTGTGAAGACCATGACCACTGGTAACTCCTTAAAGATGTATTTTTTTATGTATACGAGTGCTCTGTCTTAATGCACACCAGAAGAGGGAATCAGATCCCATTACAGATGGTTGTGAGCCACCACTTCAGCCCCCAACCATTGCAATTTTTATAAAGGAAAACATTTAACTGGAGATGGCTTATAGTTTTAGAGATTTAGTCCATTATCAGGGCAAGAAACATTGTGACATTCAGGTAAACATGGTGCTGGAGAAGGAGCTGAGAAGTCTACATCTTTTTTTGTTGTTGATTTGGTGTGTGTGTGTGTATGTTTTATTTTTTATTTTTGTTTGGAGACTCTTTTTTTTTTAAAGGATTTATTGTTATATCTAAGTATATTACAGCTGTATTCAGACACACCAGAAGAGGGCATCAGATCCCCTTTACAGATGGTTGTGAGCCACCATGTGATTGCTGGGAATTGAACTCAGGACCTCTGGAAGAGCAATCAGTGCTCCTAACTGCTGAGCTGTCTCTCCAACCCAAGGTCTACATCTTAATTTGCAAGCAGCAGAAGGAAACTGCCAGCCACACTGGGCTTAATTTGTGCATATGAAACCTCAGAGCCCATCCCCACAGTGACACTTCCTCCAACAAGGCTACATCTAATAGTGCTACTCCTTGCAAGCTAAGCATTCAAACGTGAGTCTCTGGGAGCCATTCCTATTCAAGCCACCACAATACAATAGATAGGTCAAGATGGTAGGACTGGGTGGGGCACAGGGTCTCACTTTGTAGCTCTGCCTGGGTGGAACTCACATAGTAGATCAGATGGCTTCAAACCACTACCTGCCTCAGCTCTGCCTTTGGAGAGTTGGGACTAAAGATGAGCACCACCGTGCCTGTTTCAAACCTTTCTAGATGCAAAGATTGAAAACAAGGGAAGAGACAAGAGAGGGATGGGGGGGAAGGAGTGGAGGGAACAGTCATTGTCCTGACTTTTGTAGGTCATACCACCCCGACGAAGCAGGAACTAGTTCAATAAACTGCAGGTAAAGAAACTGCAGTAGTAGATAAGTTTTAGAAGTTTGTATTTGCAAAAAAAAAATGACATTAAAATGGATGTGACTTTAAAAATGTAGCATCCACTTCCCTTAGATGCCATTTTAATGTCGATCTTTCCCATTTAAAGCAATCGCTTATATCCAGTTGAGGGTGTATGTTCCCTCACCTGGCCCTAAGTGGTAGACTTAGCACAGCCCCACACAACCTGTCGTCCGACACCTGCTGTGAGTGTGAGGATGAAGACTCCCCTGTCTTCTGTGTCTCCCACAGTTGATGCAGCCCACTCAGCTGCCTGCCTGTTGCCCAGTCAGGGCTTGGACAGGAAACGCTCTTTCCTACTCTGAACCTCATTCAGCTTATCAACCTGCAGCTGGACTCCGTGGCTTTGCTCTTGAAACTAACTAGCAGTACCATCAAGGGTCGGTCCTGGCTCTGGTCTGACAGACAAAGCAGCTCTGCCACAGGCTCTTTAACTCGTACTCAGTCTGTGAGGCATACATAAGCAGACATGTTTACTGTGTGGTATGATGTGAGAATTAATATTAATAATTAAGATTGCCATCAAAGAACCTGTGTGCAAGAAGTATGGGGATTAAAATGAAGCAGAGACTGAGGGAACACCCAACCAGTGACTGGCCCAACTTAAGACCCACCCATGGGAGAGAGAGCCAACCCCTGACACTATTAATGATACTCTGCTATGCTTGCAGACAGGAGCCTAGCATAACAGTCTCCAGCGGACGGAAAAATTTGCAGAGACCCACAGCAAAACAATAGGTGGCACTTGGGAGTCTCATGGAAGAGTCAAGGGAAGGACTGAGATCTGCAGAGTTAACTAGCCTGGGTCCATGGGGGCTCACAGAGACTGAACCACCAACCAGGGAGCCTGCCTGGGCTGACGGAGGCCCCTACACACAGATGTAGCGGGTGTGCAGCTTGGTCTTCATGTGGGTCCCCTAACAATTAGAGCGGAGGCTGTCTCTGACTCTGTTGCCTACCTTTGGGGGCTGCCTTATCTGGCCTCAGTGAAAGAGGATGTTATTAGTCCTGCTGCAACTTGGATGTACGGGGGTGGGGGGTGAGGGTGGTACCCATTGGGGAAGCCTCCCTTTTTCTGAGGAAAAGGAAATGGGAGAATGGGGGAGAGGTGTGAAGGTGAGACTTGGGGGACAGGAGGGAGGCAGGCTGCGATGGGGCTGTAAAGTGAATAAATAAATTAACGAGGAAGGGAAAACCTGTATTCACCTCAGTTAGGCACCAAGATAGGTAGGATTACATGACAGTTACCCTTAAAAATTCTGAATTTCAGCTGGGTGTGGTGGTGCTCCCATTTAATCCCAGCACTCTGGAGGCAGAGGAAGGCAGATCTCTGAAGTAGAAACTCCTGGTTTCTTTGGAAAGTCAGTTATGTCAAATGATGTTTTGCTGGGGCACACAGTGGAAAGCATGTCTTGCTAAAGCAGACAGGTGAAAGAATGTTTTCCTGAAGCAGATAGAGGTAAAAGAATGTTTTGCTAAAGCAAACACATGAAAAGATGCACGATATTAAGGAATATAAATAAAACCCAACAGTGGATGATGCTGGATGGTATTGGTACAACTTGCCCTCCTTACTGGTCATCGTTTGCCGTGACTTCATAGAAAGAAACACCAAAAAACTTCTTGTTATGGCACCTTCTTGTCCCTTCCTCAGACTCAGGCCAATTGGTAAAGTGAAGTAAGTGGAAGTTTCTGGATATGTCAGCTGACACAGACTCACATGGCTAGGCAAGACCCACGGGAGAACACTGATGTCTGGAGGGAGCACAAATAGGACCCAACCAACAGTGACAGTGGGCTCGCACAGCTAGCTTTGCTACTCTTTTGTTGGTCCCAGGTCTTCGTTTTCACTGATTACTTCATTGTGAGAGGGAAGGCAATTTTCTGGCATCCCTGCTGGTCCTGGTAACTCATGCCAACTTCTGCCAATTTGTCGGGGGACTGGCTGTTTCTGTTGGGTCGTGCCACTGCTGCTGACTCCTGTTTGCTATCCTGACACTGAACTGGACTGCTGGTACCCTGACAGTTAGAGATTGAAATCCCCTCAAGGAACTGCTTCGGAACAGCACACAGCGGAGCCTCGAGGCTTCCTTTGGATTGACCTGCCACTGCTGATTCCTGAATGGTGTTTGCGAGTGGGCGGAGCTGCCACTAATGATATCCTAACTGACAATGCAGATTGGATTCACTACAAAGAACTGTTTCTTAGAAGGTCCACTTCCCCTGTATCCTAATAACCTTTCCTTTCCACTACCTCTGGTGGGTGGTGGGCTAGAAGGGAGATCAAATCATTTAAGAACCCTTATTAAAAGTAGGTTTTGAAAAATCTAAGCTACCTGATCTCCGTGAGTTCAAGGCCAGCCTGATGTACAAAGCAAGTCCAGGACAGCCAGGGCTCTGTTACCCAGAGAAACCCTATCTTGAAAATCCACAGAAGGGCTGGAGAGATGGCTCAGTGGTTAAGAGCACTGACTGCTCTTCCGAAGGTCCTGAGTTCAAGTGCCAGAAACCACATGGTGGCTCACAACCATCCATAATGAAATCTGATGTCCTCTTCTGGTGTGTCTGAAGACAGCTACAGTGTACTTAGATATAACAATAAATAAGTCTTTAAAAAAGAAAAAGAAAAAGAAAAGCCACAGAAAAACAAAACGAACAAACAAACAAAACCCTCCCAACTTTGTAGATGTATTGTTACTCAATAAACTCTGACATTGTAGAAAGGCATACACATGGTCACGTGTTTCTGGCAGGGCGCACTTGTGACAGCATACTCATGGATTCTCTTATCAGAAATATGCATTGCTACTGGATGGTGCTATGCATTTCTGATTTAGTTCTGTTTTTTCATCCTTTTGTTTGTGCTTGTGTGTGTAAGGCTGTAATCTTTGAGAGAGACCAGAGTCTCTTTATCTCCACTCAGGACCAGAGAGAGGACTCAGAGTCTACTCTGAGCCAGGGAAGTAGATTTCCCTCCGTGGGCGTTGTCCAGTCTGAAACCTTCATCTTCTTTCCTTTCGTATATTTTGAATCTTGGGAAAGGGCAGTTGCATTTCCCCTACACCTCTGTGTGTGTGTGTGTGTGTGTGTGTGTGTGTGTGTGTGTGTGTGTGTGTGTGTTGATGGGAAAGGGGAGGTTGTGGCAGAATGTGACTCTGAAGGACTGTCTTCCCTGTCCCCCAAATCTGCTGATGGCTCTCTCCTATCTAGATTAACAGTTTGGTGTAAATTGTACAGTGTGAAATAATCAAGATAAAATCAGTATAATTTACAGATGGCTGAAGTTAAATTTATAGCTATAACTATTGGGGTGTCTGAGAGCTCTGCTGACTGGCTTTGTGTATCAACTTGACACAGTCTGGAGTTATCACAGAGAAAGAAGCCTGCCTTGAGAAAATGTCTCCAGGAGATCCAGCTGTAAGGCATTTTCTCAATTAGGGATCAAGGAGACCCATAGTGGATGGTGTCATCCCTGGGCTGGTAGTCTTGGGTTCTATAAGAAAGCAAGCTGAGCAAGTCAGGGGAAGCAAGCCAGTAAGGAACATCCCTCCATGGCCTCTGTATCAGCCCCTGCCTCCAAGTTCCTGCCCTGTGTGAGTTCCAGTTCTAATTTCCTTTGGTGATGAACAGCGCTGTGGAAGTATAAGCTGAATAAACCCTTTCCTCCCCAACTTGCTTCTTTGTCATGATGTTTTGATGATTCCTTAGTCAGGAATAGAAACCCTGACTAAGACGAAAGTTTTGAAGCCCTTTCTCATCTCTGTGGTGCTTAGCTTGAGAGGTTGGGGTCCCATAAACTCAATGGGCACCAGAGCCATCCCAACCCAGCAGGTTTCTGGGGTTTTGTCTCATGAGATTCACGAATCACAGAGGGTGAGACATGGAAAACTTTACTATTATAGGGAGGGAGAGGACAAAGCCCCTGTCTGGAGGCACACAGGATTGGAGTATCAAGTAGTCTTACTGCACTGGACTACAAGGCTTTCCAAGACAAAGAATGTGGATGCAGTTAGATGGTCAGTCCAAGTTTTCATTCCAGGTATCCAGGTCCTTGTGATTTTTGGTCACATTCTCAGTATGGTTTCTGAAAAAAGGGAAAAAGACAGAGGGAAAGCCACACACATTTATGGTATCTCCCACTGTTGGTAAGAATGGGGCTATGGAATTTCTCAAGGATACTTTGACTTTTAACCAAGAAAGAAACCAGTCCCTTTTCTTTAGGACTGTTTTGTACTGTGCTTGGTCATTAAGTTTCCCCTCCTGTCCTCATCAGTCACTGACTGAATGTTCTAACCTTACCTGCGGCATCTGTAATAACATTCTAGAGTTCTTAGGAATGTAGCCTACTGAAAGTGGTATTAGAGCTGGGTAGTGGTCGCACACGCCTTTAATCCTGGCACTTGGGAGGCAGAGGCAGACTGAATTTGAGGCCAGCCTGGTCTACAGAGTGAGTTCCGGGACAGCCAGGGCTACACAGAGAAACCCTGTCTCAAAAATAAAAAAAATAAATAAATGAGAGAGAGAGAGAGAGAGAGAGAAGAAAAGGCCACCTTTCTCTTAAAATATAGTTATAAAACTTTAAAGATTTTTTGTTAAGTGTGTCTGTGTGTGAGTCTCCCAGAAGGAAGACCAGCATAGTCAACTAAGCTGGACCCTTGGGGGCTCCGAGAGATTGAACCACTAACCAAAGAGCATACATGCACTGGACTCAGTTCCCCTACCCGCCCCCCCCGCCCCGCCCGAAGTGCAGCTTGGCTTTCATGCAGGTCCCCCAACAATTGGGGCAGGGGCTGTCCCTGACTCTGTTGCCTGCCTGTGGATCCTGTTCTCCTAACTGGGCCACTTTGTCAGGTCTCAGTGGGAGAGGACATGCCTAGTCCTCTAGTGACTTGGTGTGTCAGAGGAGAAGGGGAGGGGGAAAGGAAGGGAGGTAGTGGGAGGGGGGCTGCAGTTAGGATGTAAAGTGAATAAATAAATTAATGGGAAAAAATTTAAAGTGTGAGTGTATATGTGAGTGCGTGTGTCTGTGTGTGTCTGTATGTGCTCGCGTTCATGCACACACCTGTGCTAGTACCTGAAGACGCTAGAGTTACAGGCAGTTGTCAGCCATGCAACATGAATGCTGGAACTTAGTACCTCTCTCCAAGAGAGTAGGTCCTCACTCTTAACCGCTGAGTCACCTCTTCTGCCCTACTATGTGTGTCTTATTGGATATGACAGTGATACTGCAATAAAGCTGTTGGAAACTCCTGAAAGTTAAATATTGTGCAGGAGAACCCCTGAAAAATAGATGTGTATCCAACGACTAATTAGAACTTCAGTGATTAGGCTGGAGAGATGGCTCAGTGGTTGAGAGCACCGACTGCTCTTCCAGAAGTCCTGAGTTCAATTCCCAGCAACTACATGGTGGCTCATGACCATCTGTAATGGAATCTGATGCCATCTTCTGGTGTGTCTGAAGACAGTGACAGTGTACACATATGCATAAAATAAATAAATGAATCTTTAAAAAATAAAACTTCAGTGACGTGGGGAGGTCAGAGTGTTGCAGGTCTTCAGTGCTGTGGGGAGATTGGAATATTTCAGCTCCTGAGCCCAGTTATCTTATCTTAGGCTAGCTTCAGCTCCTAATAACTATTCCTTGACCACCTCTGCATTGGAATTTTTGAAAAGTCTTTTAGAATCTATTAACTTAGCAGACCATCAACCCAGAAAGCTAAGACTCATTAGATAACAGCTGAAGCCAAAAGTTCCCCCACCTTGCTGTAACTGCCTCTCTGACATGCTCACCAATGTGGTTTTTTTTTTTTTTTTTTTTTTGAGACAGGGTTTCTCTGTGTAGCCCTGGCTGTCCTGGAACTCACTCTGTAGACCAGGCTAGCCTCGAACTCAGAAATCTGCCTGCCTCTGCCTCCCAAGTGCTGGGATTAAAGGCGTGCGCCACCAACGCCCGGCTCACCAATGTGTTTTAAACTTGCTTTGATTATGTCTTTCTTTGTTCTGTAAGACTATAAAACTTAAATGAAACTGCTTACGTGTTGGAACATAGATTTCGAAGGATCATGAATCTGTGTTCCCAGGCCATGGTCACTCAAAATTTAATTCCTGTGATGGTTTGTATATGTTCGGCCCAGGGAGTGGCACTATTAGAAGGTGTGGCCTTGTTGGAATAGGTGTGTCACTATGGGTGTGGCCTTGTTGAAGCAGGCATGGCCTTGATGGAGTAGGTGTGTCCTTGTTGGGGTGGGTGTGTCCTTGTTGTGGGTGTGGCCTTGTTGGAGTAGGTGTGTCACTGCGTGTGTGTGTGTGTGTGTGTGTGTGTGTGTGTGTGTGTGTGTGTGTGGCCTTGTTGGAGTAGGTGTGTCACTGTGTGTGTGTGTGTGTGTGACCTTGTTGGAGTGGGTGTGGCCTTGTTGGAGTAGGTGTGTCACTCTCAGCCTAGCTGCCTGGAAGTCAGGATTCTGCTAGCAGCCTTTCAGATGGAGATTAGAACTCTGTTCCTTCTGCACTATGCCTGCCTAGGTGCTGCCATGTTCCCACCTTGATGATACTGGACTGAATCTCTGGACCTGTAAGCCAGCCCCAATTGAATGTTCTTTATAAGAGTTGCCTTGGTCATAGTGTCTGTTCAGAGCAGTAAAACCCTAACTAAGCCAATTCCAAATATATTAAATATTAGATCCCTCCATCTCTGTCTCACTCATACTTTTGGGGGGAAGGATTTAAGGTAGCCCAGGCTGGCCTTGAACCTGGGATCCTCTTGCTTTTACCTCTCCAGTTGATAGATCCCATGCGTGCAGCACGGTGCCTTTTAAAGCCCCTAGTGAGTTGACCGGTCTCATTCTCATGAAGTGCATTTTACCACTCAGATTGTGTTTGGGATCCAGTGGAATAGTTCGGATGTAAAGTGTGGTGCAAGCTGTCCTGTCAGACTTAGTTGTACAGGAGAGCACCAAAGCCCCACAGCCTATGGGTGGAGACTGGGCACCAGCAAACCTGTTTCAACACAGTGCCTATTGTGAGGACAGAAACTGCCTAGGGCACTCTGGGAAACCTTATCTGGAGATTTTTGATACTTGCGTTCTTTCCCACATTTGCCAGTGGCCAAAACATTTCAGTTATTTTCTTAAACACCAAAATCCCCACCCGCCTGGATAACCAAGCACACATACTTTTCCTTCAAATGCCAATTTTGGAACAAGTTACACCATAGGGAAATCTCATTAGTGTATAAAACTTTAAAAGTATGTGAGGCTCTTCATTCCCAGGCTTCTACTTGTCATCTTACACTCATTAAATTTTCCTAGTGACTCATAGAAAGAGCATACATATAATACTCAGTAACTGGACACGCACACGTGCCATCATACAAAGGATACCTGTGCTTCTCTCAGCTGTGTCCCATTTTGTCATTCCTTGTGAATTCTCAGAGAGTCTGCACACATACATACATTCAAAGGTGTGTGTGTGTGTGTTCTGTGTGTGTATGTGTGTGTTTTTTTTTTTGAGACAGGGTTTCTCTGTGTAGCCCTGACTGTCCTGGAACTCACTCTGTAGACCAAGCTGGCCTCAAACTCAGAAATGTGCCTGCCTCTGCCTCCCAAGTGCTGGGATTAAAGGCTTACAACTTCCAGTCAACTTCATTCAGCCAAGTAAAGAAGCACTTCCTGTGTCTGGCACCTTGTAAACCTGGTACTTCACAACAAAGATACAAAATTAATATTCAATTATGGTCACAATCGACAGGAAAGGGACTTGTTTGTAAGGATTCCAGTTCATGGATTACCAAATTCATTCAAGTGTTTGTTTCCGGAAGGGTGGTGCTTTGGGGTAACAAAGCGTACCGGTCAAAATTGGGGTAACAAAGCGTACCGGTCAACTTCATTCCCCACTCTCCACCACTGCCCGGCGTGTTCTGTGTTTTATTACACAGCATGCAAAATCATAGCTCAATTTAAAAAGAAAACTAAAAAGATTAAATAATTAACAGTTTTAAATTCAGGTAAGTTTGCTGGACTTGGGAGCCCATGACTCGAACCACAGTAGCTGGAAGGCTGAGGAAGGAGGACCCCCAATTTTGGTTGTTTAGTTTCCTGGGTTTTTTTGTTTTTTTTTTTTTTTTTTTTTTTTTTGGTTTTTCGAGACAGGGTTTCTCTGTGTAGCCCTGGCTGTCCTGGAACTCACTCTGTAGACCAGGCTGGCCTCGAACTCAGAAATCCTCCTGCCTCTGCCTCCCAAGTGCTGGGATTAAAGGCGTGCGCCACCACCGCCCGGCTAGTTTCCTGTTTTTGAAGACATAAATACATTCTCCTGTATCCTGTAAACACAGAGAACACAACTCTCAGTTTTTCTGTGTAGATCAAGCTGGTCTTGAACTTAGAAATCCGTCTGCCTCTGCCTCCCAAGTGCTGGGATTAAAGAAGTACACAATCCACCACCTTTTCCTTCCCTTCATTCCCCCCTCCCCAACCCTCTCCATCCCTTACATTTTATCCCCTCTCAAATTCACCAGCTATCAGGAAAGCTAAAAAGATAAAGAACTCTACCAGAAGGCTTTCCTTAAGATGAGTTGAGAGAGGTTGCAGGGCTCTCCTACCAAGGTCAGAACCTGTTACCCCAAAGCACCCCCCTTCCGGAAACAAACACTTGAATGAATTTGGTAATCAATGAACTGGAATCCTTACAAACAAGTCCCTTTCCTGTTGATCGTAACCATAATTGAATATTAATTTTGTATCTTTGTTGTGAAGTACCAGGTTTACAAGGTGCCAGACACAGGAAGTGCTTCTTTACTTGGCTGAACCAAAGCTGAGCTGGCATTATAGACCATCCTCACTGTGCTGAGCTCACAGGGTGCACATTTAATAAGAATAAGCCATCATTAAAGTTGTAAACAGCCCATTAGTACTTCCTAGAGGGGGATGAACCTGATACATGGGTTATCTATTTAATTAGCATAAAGGAAACATAAATATTTTGTACCTTATAACACTCCCTCTGTAAGTAATCATCCAATGATACTTATTATCTGCAAGACATTTTGCATAGTAAGATGGGATAGAGACTTGAACAAGGCTCTAACTATATCCTTCCAGGAACGTGACTGAGAGACTGGTGCCTAAGGAACGAGGGAAGCTCAGAAAACTGGAACCCAGACAAGAACCAGGACTTCCTGACAGCTATACTGGGCTATCTTGAGAACACAGTGCTTGCAGACTGCTGTAATTGTGGGTGCCGTGGTGATGACAGAGTGCCTGGTATGTCATTACTGAGTGAACGACGCTGCAGTTTAGTCTCTGCTGCCATTGTCACTTCTGTCTCAACCACAAGATCCTTTTGTTCCCGCCGGGCGGTGGTGGCGCACGCCTTTAATCCCAGCACTTGGGAGGCAGAGGCAGGCGGATTTCTGAGTTCGAGGCCAGCCTGGTCTACAGAGTGAGTTCCAGGACAGCCAGGGCTACACAGAGAAACCCTGTCTCCAAAAGAACAAAAAAACAAACAAAAGATCCTTTTGTTCCTGAAAAGGAACAAGGCTGCCGGCATTGTGGGGCCTTGGTGTTCTGCAGTCCAGTTTTCCTATTTTTTGAAGCAGTCAAAAGCAGCTGAAGAGCTTATAGTGTTAGGGCACAGCTCGGTGGTGGAGCGCCGGCCTAGCACATGTGAGAAAAAGGCCCCAGTACTTTTCCTTTTGCTTCCTTATTGAGAGTGATCCCTGTAGTCATGCTTTATATCTGCTTTATGTTTGTAGACACATCTCTAGTGTTCTTCTTCACAACCATTCCAGAATGTGACCTTGGGAACAGAAAGTCAGCCCAGTTCTGTGCACTCTGCTGCCTATTCCAGCACTGCAAGGTTATGCTCACAGCGAACCTTTGTTTACTTCTCCAGGAGACTGTCCGCCCTGTTAAACACAACAATCACAAGAAAATGTAAATTACTTTTCCTTAGTGTGTTTTACCCTTTTCCTCCAAGCTTTCACAAACGGATGGACAGACACACACACACACACACACACACACACACACATACACTGAGATAGGGTCTCACTCTTACTCAGGATGGCCTGAGACTCACTGTGTAGCCCAAACTGGCTTGGAAGGAATTTCTTGTGATCCTCCTGCTTCAGCCTTTCAGGGGCTACAGATATGTAATATATCAGTTAAAAGTTCGTGTGTGTGTGTGTGTGTGTGTGTGTGTGTGTGTGTGTGGTGTATGTGCTGTGTGTATATGTGTTGCTGATCATGCGCCATGGAGTTCACGTGATGGTGAGAAGACAGCTGTTAGAGGTCATTTCTCTACTTCTGCCTTGAAGGATTTGGGGATTGAATTTAGGCGACTCTACTTACTGAGACAGCTTGCTGACCCTAAAGCAACTCCTCTTCCTCCTCCTCTGCCTCCTTCTTTCAATTCCCCCTCTTCTTCTTCATCCTTTCCCCCACTAAGATATTTATTTTATTTATGAATACACTGTCACTGTCTTCATACACACCAGAAGAGGGCATCGGATCCCATTACAGATGGTTGTGAGCCACCTTGTGGTTGCTGGGATTTGAACTCAGGACCTCTGGAAGAACAGTCTGTGCTCTTAACCGCTGAACCATTTCTCCAGCCCCTTCTTCTTCTTTTTGAGACAGGTTCTTACTATGTAGCCCTGTCTTTCCTGGAACTCACTGTGTAGACCAGGCTGGTCTCTAACTTACAGAAGTCTGTTTGCTTCTGCCTCCTGGGTGCTGGGATGAATGATGTGGGCCTCTTCACTTGGCAAAGCTTCAACTTCAAGTGAAACAGAGAGGTCCAAAAACCTTGGGAATAAAATTTTCAGTTCCCTGAGAAGTATCTTGGGCTCCTCAGAAGGAGCCACTGACAATGGGCCTTTAGTCAGTGATGCCCTGACTTAGGGAGGCCGAGTCTGGAGCTGAGTCAGCCCCTGGGACACCTGGCTGGAGGAGATAACAAGGCAGAACTGAGCAGGCTTCTGAAACTCTTCAAGGTCTCACCAAATGTAACTAAACCAACATAGCAACCAATCAAAACTGTGCCAATGTCACTGCTCTGCCTCTACCGATCATGACAGAGGTCACCTAACCCTTCTGGAAAATTTCCCTAGCTCTGCATAAAAGGGGCCTGCAAATCCCTCAGGTGGTTGCCGTTTTGACAAAAGGTTGATCTCTGCATGCCGGTAATTCCTGCAGAATAAATGCTCTTTGTCTTTGCATACCATTTGAACAGGAGGTCTTCCTTCAGCGATTCTTGGACTCTAACAAATATGATTTGATTGTATTTGGTATATATTCTAAATAGAAATATATGTGGAGTTTTGGTAATGTTTATTTTTATTTTGCATGTATGGGTGTTTTGCCTATATGTTCGTCCTGTGGCGTGCAGGATGCTGGGGACACCGTGTGAGTTAGAACATGCTTCTGTTCTCTGCTCTGTCTGTGGTATCGTTTCATGGAAAACAGACTTTAAAAGAAAGAGATGAGAAAAAAATACCCAAACCAAGCAAAGTCTGATACTAGTTAGGTAAAGTCCTGCCTGCCTCTTCTCTAAGCGTGTCCGAAGTTAGCAGGCCTTACAGAAAGCCATCTCAATGCCTGTTTGTTTCTGGGCTACTGTAATGTCTGCACAGAATAGTCCCTGATATGGCAGGTTGGTGGTGGCACATGACTTTAATCCCAGCACTCTAGAGGCAGAGGCAGGCAGATCTCTGTGAGTTCAAGGCCAGCTTGGTCCACAGAGCAAGTTCTAGGACAGCCAGGACTGCATTTTTACACCGGGAAGGTCAGAGGATTAGGTTGTTGCCTAGGTTTAGGTGTGTGCACAGGTCTTTTCAACATGAGAAAGAGGTGTGTTCTGAAGATTTATGTTCAGAAACAGGCTAATTGTTGTTGTAAAACTCTTGTGCATAGAAATGGGCTTGGAAGCCGGGCAGTGTGGCGCATGCCTTTAATCCCAGCAACTTGGGAGGCAAAAACAGGCTGATGTCTGAGTTTGAGGCCAGCCTGGTCTACAGAGTGAGTTCCAGGACAGCCAGGGTTACACAGAGAAACCCTGTCTTGAAAAAGCAAAAACAAACAAACAAAACCACACCAAAAAAAAAACAAAGAAAGAAAGAAAAGAAAAAGAAAGGAAAGGAAAGAAAGAAAAGAAAAGGGAAATGGGTTTGTTTTACAGCAGGTCATCTCACTGTGTGGTCCCATCACACCTCTCTGACAGAAAGGAACTTCCTACTCAGGCGCTACACTCTTAGAACAAGCAGTGGGAACCCAGTGCACTTCACAATGCACTGACTGTCTTCCTACACACACTTGCTGTTCCAAGCTCATGACTATGACAGCTTTAATACAACAGCATCCATGTTGGTCACCCCATGTACCCCCAATAGTCTCTACCAAGGCTTATGGGCTTCTCTAAATATTTACCTTATTCATGTGTGTGAATGTTTACATGCATGTATGTGTACTGTGTGTGCCTGGCGGCCACCAAGATCACCAAGATCTTACCCAAATTGTTATGGCGAAAGAAGCTCCCTTTTATGCTAGGCATCTATCCTGGTACCCACCATTTTTCTCTGACTCCACTCCCTGGAAGATAAGTTCCCAGTAACCCTGACTCAGGGACCCCAATCCAAAATCGTGCAGCTGTGACTATCTTCTTGTTATGACTAATTGCTCTTTTTTTTTTTTTTTTTTTGCTTCTGTAACTTGCTTACATAACTTGCTTACTTAGATACCCAAAGATTATTTTGAGTTGCCTTAATCACTTAATTTGGTGGAGTAGAACAGTTTTTACTTGTTTGAGTAGATATTGACGGTCTTCATCTGGTCTTCAATCTGACAATGCAGGAGAGAAATTTAACTCAGTGAGTACACATCTGATGCATGCTCCAATCTGATAATGCTTCAATTTAATTACAGTTTCAGCTAAGAAACAATCCGGTGATGGGAGTGTAAATGATAAAAATAAAGTGTTAGAAGTTCAAAGGTGGGCTGGAGAGATAGCTCAGAGGTTAAGAGCACTGACTGCTCTTCCAGAGGTCCTGAGTTCAATTCCCAGCAACCACATGGTGGCTCACAACCATCTGTGATGGGATCTGATGCCCTCTTCTGGTGTGTCTGAAGACAGCTACAGTGTACCCATATGCGTTAAATAAATAAATAAATAAATCTTTAAAAAGAGATAAGGAAGTTCAAAGGTAATCACCTACAAGTAAAGCAACTCTAGTTCAATTCTTCCCATTCTGAAGAACACCCTTCCATATAGGCCTTGGGATAAAGAAAGGGTATCTCTGTTGAGCCCAGTGACTCCAAACTGAGCAGTGTGGCTCCGGGCCTCTTCTCCATTCACTAGAGCACCTCTCCACCCTTGGGGAAGCACCTACTGATGATATTAATTGTTCTTGCAGCTAGATTCTTATCTACCATTGTTCAAGTCAGAAGCTATTACAAACTGAGAAGGATGCTATCAGCAGTGATCACTATCTGTCTGGGTGGCTTTGCTGAAAAGACCGATACTAGGTTCTGGTTACCCAGCACGGAATGTTTTCCTGTTGAGAGTTAGGGCTGGCTGGGCAGGGTGCTTCACACTTGGAATCCCAGCACTTAAGTGGAGGCAGGAGGATGAGAAAGCGAAAGGTGGAGGCAGGAGGATTGGAAGGTGAAAACTTGTCTTGGATTCATGGCTAGTTCAAGGATGGCCTGGGGTGCTGGAGACCCTATTCCAACTGTCCAACCACCACTACATGGGCATCTGGACTGATCCCTAAAAGCAAAAGTTCCTTTTTACAAATATGGAAATAGAAGTTCTAGTCTTAGGTAACTGTCAAAAGACACATGATAAAACAATCTAATTTTAAGAGCTATTGTGGGCTTAGATTCTTTCAAAACCTACTTTTTTTTTTTTCTTTCTGAGATAGGGTTTCTCTGTGTAGCCCTGGCTGTCCTGGAACTCACTTTGCAGACCAGGCTGGCCTCAAACTCAGAAATCAGCCTGCCTTTGCCTCCCAAGTGCTGGGATTAAAGGGGTGCGCCACCACTGCCTGGCTCAAAACCTACTTTTAATAAGGATACTTAAATGCTTTAACCTCCCAAAGAAACCAGAAATTTCCACTTCAAGTTATCATATCTACCAGGTGGTGGTGGCACACACATTTAACCTCAGTCCTTGGGAGGCAGAGGCAGGCAGATCTCCTTTGAGGTCAGCCTGGTTTACAAAGCAGGTTCCAGGACAGCCAACGTTACACAAAGAAACTCTGTTCCAAAAAATTGAAAAACAGAGAGAGAGAGAGAGAGAGAGAGAGAGAGAGAGAGAGAGAGAGAGAGTGAGAGAGAGAACTATACCCAATCCACTTTGAGATCACACCTGAACACTGTCCTAAATTGTCCAGGTGGGTCAGCTTCAAGGACACTGACTGGTTTCAAGTGGTCAGTTGCTCAAGTCCATCTCACTGTCAAGAATTGAGAGTTCTAGTCTCTGACTTGCTCTTGGCATGTTTTCATCTTTGAGAGCCTAGTAAATCTCCTGGAGAAGGGAGTAGAAAGGGAGAAAAGGCCTTGGTGCTAACACCAGTTCCACAGAGACTTCCGGATATGAAACAATGACTTAGCCAAATGATCACGCAACAATAGGCTTTGTGTTTTGTTCTCTTTTATGGCTCTCCAAACACTTCTGGAAAGTGAGAACCAGAGTCACTCATTTGAATCCCCGCCCTTTTTATGTGAGTTTTAATTACGGGGAAGCTGTAGGAAGGGCTGAGTGTGGACAGGGGTCCTCTGGCTCAGGAGGCGATGACTGCAGCTCTGTACAGTTTCCCTTTGTAAGGTAGCATCCTGGGCTGAGCCGGCTGCCTCTCTGAAGCAGGAGGGAGGCGCAGAGACTGCTGGTGGAGTTTTCTTCAGTAAGTCAGGCTTTGTGGAGGATTGTTCTGTTTTGTTAGAAAATGGAAAGCTAAAAGTCTGACAAAGGCAAAGAGATACAGCACTAGCCCAGCAAGGCTCTGTGTGTTCAAGTCTCATCTCACACACACACACACACACACACACACACACACACACACACACACATACACAAACTCACACACACTTCAAATATTGGGTCTTTGGCCTTAAGAATTTCTTCTCTTAGTGTAGAGGATAAACACAATACACATTATTCTAATAATTCAAAACACTTAGCAATACGTTCCAGTAAGAGTCAGCTTACTTCTCTAGGGAAGAAATAAGATAGACTAGAAAAGTGATCATAAATGAGTCAGTCTCAACCATCAGTGGGTCTGTGATAAAATAGATACCACCACTCAGCTGAATCCTTTACAATGTCACCCTCACAAAAATGAAGTAGTTAATAAATAAGTCTTTAAACAGGATTCTAGGGTCTGGAGAGATTGTAAATGTGATTCTATGCCACTTTTGCTCCAAATAACTACAGGGCATTTCTACCCTCTGCTCCTGCCTGTTCTGGCTCCTGAATAAATGACACAGAGACCTGGTATTTTTATTAACAAGCTGAAAGCCTGTGCTGGGCAGTTCTGAGTTACCCTAACCTCTGGCTGCATCCTTCCCATGGTGTGACCTGCATCTGAGTCTTGCCCTGACTCGCTCTGGTACATGTGTGCCCTCGTGGTGACTCCTCCTGCTCTTTCCATGAAATTCTCCACCTTCTCCTTGTGGTCCTTCTCTACTTTATTAACCAATCTGGGGTGATAGGAAGTGATCTTTATAGAACACTGAGACTGGATATGCTGGGCCATATCATGGTTCCTACTATTACCAGATGTCTGGGCATAGAAATCAGCATCTGAATGCACAAAGCACAAATCATCCCCCAATGAGAGATGACTCGTGGTTAAGAGCATGTGTTGCTCTTGCAGAGGACCGGGGTTTAATTCCCAGCACCCACAAGGCAGTTCACAGCCATCCATAACCTCAGTTCCAGGATGCACAGACATACATACAAGATACACATACAAATGCAATAAATATAAAAAATATTTCTCTGAGTTATGCAGATTCCATACCCCATAATTGAGACAACTATCCATTCATCAATTCGGTAACACACAGGAAACACAGAACTGTACAAAAGACACAGAGAACTGATTCAAGGCATTTAAGATGAGGTCAAAAAAATGCACACCCATGAACTAACAAGTATGAAGCCGAATACAAGTCATGGGGCTTAGAGTCATGGCTTGGGGAGTGAGGGCTAGACCAGTCAGCTAGCAGCACAAGGTTCCTGGAGCAAGAGTGGGAATGAGCTGGGACGGAAAGTTGGCAGCTGGCAGAAGCTCCAGGAGGGTCTGGGTCATCGGCAGAGCAAGGCAGGTGCTGATTGACTGCTGGTTAGAGAAGGACTGGGTGTCAGGTGAACAGGAAGGGTGTGAACTTTTTTTTTTTTTTTGGTTTTTCGAGACAGGGTTTTTCTGTGTAGCCCTGGCTGTCCTGGAACTCACTTTGTAGACCAGGCTGGCCTCGAACTCAGAAATCCTCCTGCCTCTGCCTCCCAAGTGCTGGGATTAAAGGCGTGCGCCACCATCGCCCGGCTGTTTTATATATTTTTGAGACAGGGTCTCACTATGAACCCTGACTGTCCTGGAACTCACTGTATAGACCAACCTGGGCTCGAACTCACAGAGTTGCCCTTGCTCTGCTTCCTGAGTGCTGGGATTAAAGGTGTGCACTGCTTGCTGGGCTTTTTTTTCTTTTTGGTGCTACAGAGAAATGGAACCCAGGCCCTAGTGCATATGTTCTACCAATGAGCTCTACAGCTAGGAAGTTCTTAGAACTTTAACTTCCTAGCTGGGTGTGGTGGCGCACACCTTTAACTTCAGCACTTGGGAAGCAAAGGCATGTGTATCTTCAAGTTAGAGGCTAGAGGTCAGGCTGGTCTACAGGCAAGTTACCGGACAGCCAGGGCTGCCAGGAGCTAGTCCCGGCAGAGATGTTGCTTTCTTCTTGGTTCTTCTTGAGGCAGCCGCCGAGGGGGGAAGAGCGTCGGCGGGGGTAAGACTTTGTCTTACGAAATTCTGGGTAAGACTTTGTCTTACGGAAAATTTAGCGTTGCTGTATAATAAAAAGTTTACTTATCTAAGTTACTATGCTAATGTAGCTGACCTGCCTTCTGTGTTCCTCTGAAGCCAGAGACTGCAGTCTCAGGCACTAACACCTCATCCTAAAACAGTAGGAGATTAAGTAAAGGATTAGTTGCTAGAGCCTTTCCCCTATTCAGATGCCTCATGCTTGTCAGGCTAGGGGGAAGTTTAGAGCAATAAATTTCTATTGTCAGGCTAGGGGGAAGTTTAGAGCAATAAACTTCTATTGAACCAGGAGGAGAGAATAACACTTGCAGAAAGAAAAATCTTTACATAAGTGAATATGCATAATATCACATAAATTCATACACAGCTTCAAATATAACATTTCATTTACACATTTCCACACAAATTCAGCTGGGTCCAGCTTGCACGCATTCTCACAATTTCATATTTAAACACACACACATGCATACATTCTCACAATGACATACTTACACACACATCCATACTTACATATGCATATGGAGCAAGAGACCAAGCACCAGTGCAGAAGGAACTCACTCATTCTGGATGAAAAATGGACTCCAATATTTATTGCATTGAGAAAGAAAAAGCTTCCACCGTTTTAATGCTAAGTGAATTAAATCCACGTTTGTAAGAAAAAATCTTTGTCTCTCTTAATAAGACTAAGCCTGTCTTGTCCTTACTGTGGGACCTGTTCCCTCCCATGGTAAGGAGAAGCCTGTCTGCTCCTTCTACTCTCTGCAGCGTCTTCTTTTTTCCTCTCTCCCTCTGCATCCTGCACAGTGTTCTCTTAGTTATTCTATGTTACCTACAGTTTCTAAGTTACTCCACTCTGCATTCTCCTTCTAATCTTGTTCTCTTCTGACTAAAAACTTCTCCTTAGTTCAGTTCTTCTCTCAGCTCTGTTCCTCTCACCTAAATTTTTCTGGTCTGACTCTTCTCTTTGTCCTCAGTCCTTAAACATCTTTCAGAATACATGATCACATGTTACAAAGTTCATCACAAGTTCACACAAAATACCAAGTCATAAATTGAAATAGAAGTTTACAACAGAGAATATTTACATGCATATCCATTAGGAATAATTATCCAGCTAAACATTTATCACCTGTCTGCTCTACAGGTTCATAGAAAGTTTAACACCATAACTAAGTTATTAGTGAAGTTTTGTATAGATAAACCCAGTCAATATTTTATCTTCTGTCCTAGCACCTATAATAAATCGTTAGTTCCCTTTTTATGACCTTTTGTTAATTGTTTTACAGTCTCTTAGAATGTGCTCTGAGTAGGAGAAAGTCTGGTTGCCATCTAACAGCAATTAACTGGTGACACTGGGAGAGTTCTCATTGCAGTTTTGACTATCAGAAAAGAACCTAGTCGCAGTCCCAATATAAAAGAGCTTAATAATCACAGATATAATTTTAGGAATTCTTATAGGATCATCAGTAAAACTTAAGTCATCTATTTGTCTACATAGCATCACTATAAGACAGTACATCTTCATGGATCTTCAGAGATCTGCTCCAAAGGGGTGTGCTATCACTTATTGATTATTATATATGTTTAATAATAACAGGAAATGCATATTAATAGCAAGAATCTTTCCTAAAATTAGTCCCCCACAGCCTTGCTGAATGAGGGCTCACCTGTCACAGTTATATAATAACCTGAAGCAGGTCATTTCAGGATGATCACCTGCTAGCATATTAGCTTGTCCCATTATGGCTCCTGACACAGGGCTATACAGAGAGACCCTGTCTTGAAAAACAAGACAAACAAATGCATACACACACACAAACAAAAAAGAACTTTACCTTCCTGTTTTGAAAAATGGTAATAATAATATAGCAATTCTGTAAGACAAACTATCTATCCAAATCTACCTATCTACTTATTTATTTGAGGCAGGGTTTCACTGTGTAACCCTAGCTGGCCTGGAACTCAATAAGTAATCAGTGATATTGGTCAGGCATGAGGAATGACACACACAATCTCAGTACTTAGGGACCCCGAGACAGGAGAATGGTTGATAGTTCCAACCCAGTTTGAGTACATAGTGAGTTCTAGGTCAATCTAGGCTAGAGACCCTTGTATCAGCCATAACAAAAATGACAGACACAGACATAACTAAGTAAACAACAGGCAATATTTCTGAGCATCATGGTTCACACTTTTCTTTTTTCATTTTGGGATTTTTTTTTGTTTTGTTTTGTTTTGTTTTTTTGAGACAAGGTTTCTCTGTGTAGCCTTGGCTGTCCTGGAACTCACTCTGTAGACCAGGCTGGCCTTGAACTCAGAAATCTGCCTACCTTTGCCTCCCATTTTTGGATTTTTGAGCCAGAGTTTTACTGTGCAGCCCTGGCTGTCCTGAAACTTGCTCTGTAGACCAGACTGTTCTTAAACTCACAGAGATCCACCTGCCTCTGCCTCCTGAGTGCTGGGATTAAAAGGGTGTGCACCAGCACCCAGCTGTGGTTCACACTTATTGCCCTACCAATTGGGAGTTCAAGATCAATCTTGGATAGCTAGCTAGCCTTGGGTAAACTAGACTGTCTCAAAAACAGAAACAAAATAAAAAACAGACACCACAAACACACACACATACACACACACACACACACACACACACAGAGAGAGAGAGAGAGAGAGAGAGAGAGAGAGAGAGAGAGAGAGAGAGAGAGAGAGAGAGAAGCTGGACATGAGCCAGATGTGGTAGCATAAGCCTTTAGTCGAAGCCCTACTCCTGAGGCAGAGGGAGGCATGTATTTCTGTGAGTACAAGGCCAGCCTGGTCTTCATAGAATGTTCCAGGCCAGCCGGGACTACACAGAGAGACCATGATTCAAAGACAAAAACAAACAAACAAACAAACAAAGCTGTATGTGGTGGTGTGTTCTTGTAATCTCAGTGCTGCGGTGGCATACACAGAAGGACTTCTGATGCTCACTACTAGAAAACCAGTCTACTGTAATCAGCGAGACCCCTAGTCTTCATGATAGCTTCTGTCTCAAAAAGACAAAATAGGCGGAGCTAGCAAGATGGCTCAGCA
The DNA here is from genome assembly GCA_036184795.1 of Tokudaia tokunoshimensis. Taxonomy (NCBI): domain Eukaryota; kingdom Metazoa; phylum Chordata; class Mammalia; order Rodentia; family Muridae; genus Tokudaia; species Tokudaia tokunoshimensis. Next base: position 41,745,289 of record BTHU01000021.1, on the reverse strand, counting down.
AGGAAAGGCTTCACATGCAATGTAGACACAAGCACACACAGGCTCGGGATGTGGCTCAGTGGGTAGGATGCTTGCCCAATATGTATGAAGCCCTGGATTCAATCCCCAGCATGGCATAAACAGGAGGATCAGAAGTTCAAGATCAACCTTAGCTACACAGCCACATGAGACCTTGTTTCATCCATCCATCCATCAATCAATCAATCAATCAATCAATAGTAAAATAAAACAAAGCTTCTATGTTTAAGAAAAATTAGTCATCTTTTAATTAACTTCTGCTTCTGCTTAATCTGCTTTGGAAGTATATCATCTCTTTATGTTTTAAAAACATAGACTTGGGCTAGAGAGAGTAGTGGTTAAGAGTGTGTGCCATTGTAGAGGGCTCAAGCTTAGTTCCCAGTGCCCATATCAGACTCCTCACAGTGCCTGTTACTCTAGTTCCAGGGCATCTGCCTGGAGATACCTCTTTTGGTATCTCCAGGCACCTTCATGCCATGTGCATGTATCCCCACTACCACACACATATACATACACATATTTTTTTAAAAAGTTAAGGGCTGGAGAGCTAGCTCAGCGGTTAAGAGCACTGACGAGTTCAATTCCCAGCAACCACATAGTGGCTCACAACCATCTGTAATGGGATCCGATGCCCTCTTCTGGTGTGTCTGAAGAGAGCAACAGAGTACTCACATATATAAAATAAATAAATCTTTAAAAAAAATTAAGAACATAGATTCACTTAGGCTACCTCAGATAATGGAAAGTGTATACTTTAGGACTAGGCAGGAAATAAGATTATCAGGAATCTATCAGCAGCAACGTGGCTGGGAATGAATGGAAATGGACAAGTTCCGTGAACGTTTACAAACTGGGTCTCTGGGATTCTCTTGACTGCCACAGGCATGCGGTACTCACCACCATGAGGGTGTGTGCCACCATCCCTCTCTGTGACTGTGAGCCAACAGCCTCATTTAGTCATAGTTACTGCCTGCTTACTCATAATCTCTCCATATCTAACCTTCAACCCTTCTTGCACACAGCCAGTCAACTGATTCTTACATGTCCCAGTCCAAGTTCTTGTCAGGGAGAAAAATGAATCTGACTGGGCTTGACTCAGCTTTCAAACTTAACTAAGGATCAAAATGTTCCGAAGAATTTAAGTCATCAACTCAAGGCTTTTGCAGGGTTTTTTCTTTAGTATTCTTCTTGGGTAGGGCCTGAAAATTTGCATTTTTGACATAATCCCAGCTAATGTTGAATACAATGCCCTGGGAGCCACCCTTGAAAACCACTGGCCTGGTTAATCATCCTTTTATCTATTTGGACAAACAACCAGGGCAAGCTACCTCATGTCACCAGTGCCATTGGTCTGAGCTGATTCACAGGCCCATAATTGGAGATTTTCAATTTCCTCTCCCTCCATCGTATCTATCTTGTGTATTTATTACTAAAAGTCAAGGCAAGATTGCCTCCATTACAAATTCTTATAAACTGGAAAATCCAAAGATCTACTCCAATTATTATTATTTTCTTTTTTTTTGGTTTTTTGAGACAGGGTTTCTCTGTGTAGCCCTGGCTGTCTTGGAACTCACTCTGTACATCAGACTGTCCTCGAACTCAGAAATCTACCTGCCTCTGCCTCCCAAGTGCTGGGATTAAAGGCGTGTACCACCACTGCCCGGCGATCTACTCCAATTATTAACTCCTAACCAAACTACCCCAGATTTTGTTTATATTCTTTCAAGTTATTGCATTGAATCTCAGACTTGAGGCTTCTAAAGCTCACAGAATACTTGAGACTCACTCTTGCTTCTTTGGATCAAAGTAAACAAGGACATAATGAAGTCATCCACGTGCATTCAAACTTCACACATTCTATATAGACAGGTTGGGAAGAGATGCCCCAGTATCACAAAAGTGAAAGAATTGTAATATCATAGAACTCATGCATAGATTATTCAAAATGACTTCTGGACAGTTTAATGACAAGTAATATCATTTACAATTGTGAGGTGACATCAGTTGCAATAAGGACAATGTACAATTTAGGTCTAAATTTATCCTAGCATTTTGAGAAGGGTGTCGCCCATGATGCAGGCAGCAAGCTCAGAAGCAGCTGAACAGCCAGCCATTTTCATTTCCATTAACACTTCTTAGTTTTTCTTCAATATGCACAAATCTTTTCATCTCTGCCATAGCCTCGTTCTGCACCTATGCTGACGTCAGCACCCCGGCTTCGGGAAAGGTGCTTTCCATGTCCCTCAAGATTTTTTCACTTTTGTTCTCGCCCGGGCTGCCGTGTCGAGGGGAAGGGAGCTTCTTCTTACTAGGGCTAAGGGTCAGCTTTCTCGGGCCCTTTGCTGACATTTCTGGCTTCCAACTGTCGGTGACTCTTGTTCAGTTCACCTGAGAGATTCCGGGTTCACCCTTGGGTCACGCGTCTCTGATGGCTCCGTGGTGGTGGGCAGAAGCCTCAAAAGCTGGCGCCATATGAAACTGCTTAGTCTTGGTAAAGAACAAAGTCCAAACTCTAGCTAGCAGGAGCTCAGTGAGTCATTCATTCTTTCCTGGCTTTAACATCTAGGAAGTCACCTGAGCCTTAGTCTTTGAGCAGGTGTCTCTGCCCTTACCCATACCCTCCATCTTTAGAACAACTTCCTGTTCTGACTCACTCCACACATGCCATTGCTAAAGTACCTCTTCCACTCGTAGCCTCAGGCTTTATGGATTAGCAAAATAAAAAAAAAAATCTCTACACACATCTTACTTTCACTATTTTTACTTTTTAAAAAATGTTTATTTTTGTTTTTATATTTAAGTGTGTGTTCCTGAGTGGGTTTATGTGGTTGAGAGCCATCTGAGTGGTAGGAACCTAACCTGGTGCTCTTAGCTGCTGTGCAAAATCTCACTTCTTTAAAAGGGTGTGTGTGTGTGTGTGTGTGTGTGTGTGTGTGTGTGTGTGTGTGTAGGGGCACAAATGCCATGGCACATATGTAGAGTACAGTAGGCAGTTTTGTGGAGTCAGTTCCTTCCTTCCATTTCATTCTAGAATTGAATGGCTTAGTTGCTAGACTTTCATGGTAAATGCCTTCACCTGCTGAGCTATGTTTCTGCTCCCTTAGTTGACCATTTGGTTTCTCCTTCTTCCCTCCCTCCCTCCCTCCCTCCCTTCCTCCCTCCCTCCCTCCCTTCTTTCCTTCCTCCCTTTCCCTGTCTGTCTGTCTGTCCGTCGGTTTGTCTGTCTATGTCTAATGAGGGTTTTTCTGTGTAGCCCTGGCTGTCCTGTAACTTGATCTGTAGACCAGGCAGGCTTCAAACTGAGAGATCCACCTGCCTCTGCCTCCGGAGAGCTGGTATTAATAATAAGGCATGCACCCATCAGGTCAACTGACCTTTTGGCAAGAGAGAAACTGCTACACAATGTTGTCTTCTGACACCCACATGTGAATAGTTTCAGGTTGGTACCCAAACTTATGTATTGTCTGTGCATGTGCACATACACACCAATAATACGATAATACATGAGATTAAGGGATTTAGCTCAGTAGAGCACTTGCCTAGCAAGTTTTTTTTTTAATACATGTATTTTATTTTAAAGACAGGATCTGGATTCCTAGGCTGGCCTTTTTGTGATCTCTCTGCCTCAGTCTCTTGAGTCTGGGATTAGAGGTATACATTAGCACACCCCCTCACACTAATAATCTGGATTTTTTTCTCATCTGCTCCTCTGCATCCAAGTCCCACACCCCATAGCAAAAGGCTGCTGACACCTTGTGTACTTCTGCTGCTGCAAATGTCACATGACATCCAAACTTCATTTACTTCTTTTTTTGCTGGTGCTGGGGATTGAACCCAGGTCTTCACAAATGCTAGGCTATAGTCTCCTCCGAGATTTATCTCCTCATTTTGCTTTTATGTTGAGACAGTCTACTAAATCACCTAGCTGACCTTTGGATCCTTCTGCCTCAGTCTCCTGAGTACTTGACATGACAGTCCTTCACCTTCTAGGCCAAGTTACCAAGCATCATTAAAAAAAAACCAACTAATATTTCAGTATTTCCCAAACTTTTCCCCAGAAGTGCCTTTAACAGCAGAGAACATTTTTAAAAGGTGGGCAGAAGAATACAGTTATGGAATGTAACTCAGTAACAGTTTAAATTGTCAGCTTAAGGGAATCTAGAATCACCCAGAAAGAGGGTCTTAAGTGTGGAGATGGGGTTGCCCAGTGCACGTGTCCATGGAGGACTGTCTGGGGTATTTGATTGATGTGGGAAGATCCACCCTTGGGCAGTGCCATTCCCTAGGCTGAGCGTGAATTCAGCATTACTCTTTATTCTCTGCAAAAGATGGACTATAACCTGAAATTGGGAGCTAAAAATAAACCTTTTTGGGCTGGAGAGATGGCTCAGTGGTTAAGAGCACTGACTGCTCTTCCAGAGATCCTGAGTTCAATTCCCAGCAACCATGTGGTAGCTCACAATCATCTGCAGTGGGGTCTGATGCCCTCTTCTGGTGTGTCTGAAAACAGCTATAGTGTACTCACATACATAAAATAAATTAATAAATCTTTAAAAGAAAAAACCCTTTCTCCCCTGTCATTCTTCCTTTAAAAAAAATCACAACAGAAAACAATTTTTTGCTGTTATTGCTGTTGTTGTTTTTTATGTGTATGATTGCTTTGCTTACATGTATGTCTGTGCATTGTGTGAGTACCTGGTACCCAAGGATGTCAGAAAATGGTGTTGGCTTCCCTGGAATTGGAGTTAAGGCTGGCTGGGAGTCATGTCTGGGTGCTAAGAACCAAACCCAGATCCTCTAATGAGAACGAGTGTTCTCAAGCACTAAGTCACATCTCCAGTGCTCCCTGCCCACTTTGTTTTGCTTTTGTTTAATGATAGACGAGTCTCAGATATCTCAGGTTGCCCTCAAACTCTTCGTGTAGTTAAGAACAGCTTCAAACTTCTCATTGTCTTGCCTCACCACTTTCTTGAGTGCCAGGGTTACAGCCATGTGACACAACAACTAGTTTATGAAATGCTGACAATCACACTTAGCTTTGTGCATGCCAGCCACTCTACCAAGGCCCTGTAAGCAGCCTGAAGTCTTTGTCTTTATATATCAGAGAGAATCTTGTAAGGGAGGGTCTCATGTAGCCCACTCTATGTAGCCAAAGACGAACTTGAATATTGCTGTCTCCTCCTCCTCCTCCCTCTCCTCCTCCTCCCCCTCCTCCTCCTCCCCCTCCTCCCCCTCCTCCTCCCCTCCTCCTCCCCCTCCTCCTCCCCTCCTCCTCCCCCTCCTCCTCCCCCCCCTCCTCCTCCGGAGTTCTGAGAAAACAGGCACGCACCACCACGTTGTGTGTTGCTAGGGATGGAGTCAGGGCTTCCAGTATGTTAGGCACTCTGCTAACTGGGCCTCATCCCTTTTGGGGAGTCAGAGAAATTTCATCATAGACGCTAACATCATATGCAAATCTTATGATCTTCTCTACCTTTTTTATTTCTTAACAGTGTCTCACTATAAAGCCTTGGCTGGTCTGCAATTCACTATGTAAGCTAGTCTGTCCTCAAAGGCACAGAGATTCATCCATCCACCTGCCCAAATGCTGGGACATCACAATTGCTTCTACCATTACACCCAGCTATTTTTGTTTTAATGTGTGTTGCACAGACCACAATGTAGGCGAAACACCCACCCACCCCCACACACCCCCACACAAATGAAATAAAATAAAAATGAAATGAAATAAAAATAAAGAATACATTTCATTTCACGGTTATTATTACTCTCTATAGAGCTGGAATGCTTAGTACGCTCTCAGAATTTAGTTGCACACGATTGCTTACAAATGGCTCTTTCTTTTTTCTTTTGCTTGTTTGTTTTGTTTTGAGACAGGATTTCTCTGTGTAGCCCTGGCTGTCCTAGAACTCACTCTATAGACCAGGCTGGCCTCGAACTCAGAAATCCACCTGCCTCTGCCTCCCTAGTGCAGGGATTAAAGGCGTGCGCCACCACTGCCCGGCTGCAAGTGGCTCTTTGCTAGTATTTTCTAGTCGAGCTTTTCAACTGCATTCCTTAGAACAGAGCATCAGTTTGACCTGCTCACTAGCAATCCGTCCTACACTGAACTATCCGGAATTAGATCGCAGAGCTTCAGGAATCTGGAGAAAGCTTCCAGTTCATTGTGATGCAGCTGAAATTTGAAGCGGTCCAAGTTATCCAGCGCTTAGTAGTTTCCGCCCCGCTCCGCCCATTGGCGGTTGGACTTAGTTTTTTTTTTTTTTTAGAGATAGGTTTTCTTTGCGTAGCCCTGGTCATCCTGGATCTCACTCTGTAGACCAGGCTGGCCTTCAAACTCAAAGTTCTGGCTGCCTCTGCCTCCCGAGTGCTGGGTATCAAAGTGTGGGCCATCACCGCCAGGAAAGGAACAGGGTTCTGAAGGTTCCAGGCGAGTACTCTACCACTGAGCCACATTTCAAGCCGTGCACACTTCATTTTCTTGTCCAAGTAAGGTACAAGTTTAAAGCAGAAAAACCAAAACTTACTGTAAGTGCAAAATGTTCATTTCTGAAGCAACATGTTACCTCTAAAGGCTCTTTTACAACAATTCTGCTATAAAACATATTTTTCTTTTTTTAAAAAAAGATTGATTGATTGATTGATTGATTATATGTAAGTGTGGAGAGCCTTATTGGGGTACCGTGCTGCATGGCAGGAACCTGACTGGCCAAGGACAAGGGCTTCAAGCAGGAATCTGACATTCTGGCATAATAGGGAAGTAGGTAAAGGCAAGAATTTTAATCTTAGGGTGGACCGAGTTGAGAAAGCAGGCTTCAGGCAAGGTCTTGGGTTTGGATGAGGAAGTAGGCTCAGGAAATTTTGGTCATTCTGACAAGCCCTTTGTAACAGCCATCACAGAATTTTGCTTACTGCCTTGATGATTTTGTGTTTACTATCTTGCTTGTTCCTTACTGTACCACTATTGATCTTAATTTTTGCATGTAATTAAGTTGGTATAAAAAGTGGACTCGAAATTATTAAACCCGCCTTCAGTCTCAGAATTGACTGGGGTCATGCTGCAGTTTTGTCTAATTGTCTCTTTCTTTTAATCCTCGCTCCTGCGCTGGAGAACCTGTTGACTGACTGAGCGGGCTTGGTCATGTAAGTACAGTTTCTGTCTTCAGACTCACCAGAAGAGGGCGTCAGATCTCATTACTGATGGTTGTGAGCCCCCATGTTGTTGCTGGGATTTGGACTCAGGACCCCCAGAAGAGCAGTCAGTACTCTTAACCGCTGAGCCATCTCTCCAGCCCTAAAACATATTTTTCAGCCTGGCATGGTGGTGTATACCTTTAATTCCAGCACAGGCAAAGGCGGGAGGCTCTCTGTCAGCTCGAGGCAAGCTTGGTCTACAAAACAGTTTAATTTTAAGACAACCAGGACTGTTACACAGAGAAACCCTGTCTGGAGAAAGCCGGGCGGTGGTGGCGCACGCCTTTAATCCCAGCACTTGGGAGGCAGAGGCAGGAGGATTTCTGAGTTCGAGGCCAGCCTGGTCTACAAAGTGAGTTCCAGGACAGCCAGGGCTACACAGAGAAACCCTGTCTCGAAAAACCAAAAAAAAAAAAAAAAAGTGAGAGAGAGAAGAAATATTTTCATATCAGCTTTTCACATAAAAGAGCAAGAAGGAGATCACTTGTCACCTCCTAGTGGCAGTGTCTTAATATTGCGACCACATTTAAAAATACAGAAATTGGGCGGGCGGTGGTGGCGCACGCCTTTAATCCCAGCGCTTGGGAGGCAGAGGCAGGCAGATTTCTGAGTTCGAGGCTAGCCTGGTCTACAGAGTGAGTTCCAGGATAGCCAGGAACTCAGAGAAACCCTGCCTCGAAAAACCAAAAAAAAAAAAAAAAACCAAACAGAAATTGTATTTCTGGATCCTTTCCCTGATTGTTCTTACTTACTAGTTCAGGTTAATAGCCTTCCTCATAGATCCTCTCCTCAAAGAGCTTCAAAGAGCTTCAGTTATGCTTGCATAACTGAATAAGACCTAGATTATTTCACACACCACCACTAATAGGGCAAGAATTTTTTCCGTATTGTTGCTCAACAACCACTTAAAGTTTTTTTTCTGCACAGTTAGTGGTAATGTGAACTATACAAGTACTTTCATACTCTTTTTTTAGGCAATTTAGGCAAGAAAAGCAGGTCAGCTAGGCAGTGGTACACAGTCTCAGCACTCACGGAAGTGATGCAGGCAGAAAGCAGGTTGGAAAATTCTGAACTACATCGACAGTCTGAAGCTCTCAAGAACAAATTTTGTGCCAACGTCAGAAGTTCCACGTTACCACGACTCTGTTTGCAAGTTCTAAATTTTAACCAAATATGAAAGAAACCACTCAGACTGCGTTCTCTCCCTCTTGAACCTCTGGGAGGATCAAGAACGATCATCAATGGCAAGTAACAGTTACAGAAAGCAACACTAAGTGCCGGCTTCACGCTCAGGAGAGAACGCTCCGTCTCCTCCTCGTGGTTTCGGGTGCTCTACACAGTCAGAGAAACTTCTCTAGTAACGAACTATAGAAATGATCCCTGAAAGTATAGTCTTAACCCAGCAGCTCCAACTGCCGCGAGCTCACGGCTGACAGTCCATTTTAAGCAAATGGTGACATTCCTCCCCGCCCCCCCACCCCACACCTCGTAATAATCTCCTAAAAAATACCACACATATGCATTTTCGAAGTTGTGTTCGTATATTATTTTGTAAAAACAAATAATAATTCTGAATACTTATAAATTGTAAACAAACTCAGATTCAAGCTCTTAATTAACATATTGAGGATAATAGCCAATCACACGCCAGTGTCTTCAGTCGCCCAAACAAAAACCACTTCCGGACCGGTTTTAAAGAGCGTGTGCGGTTTCTCAGGTTGCATTCTGAGATGGGTGGTGGTTTGTGTCCTTTTCCATCCCATTCTCCCCCAGGTAACATTCGCTAGCGTCACTGCTGGGTTTGTGTGAACTATGTAGCCACTCTGGCCTAGAATTTGCATTAATCCTCTCCCTCTGCGTCCTTAGTTGTTGGGATGAAAGGTGTAGGCCACCATTGATTCTCTAGTCTTAACGAGTGGCAGACAATGAATGTGAGGTTTTATTTTTTTAAAGTGGAGGTGGTTGACTTCGCTCATCCTCACTATGTAATGAGTTCAGAGTAGCCTAAACTCTCTGAGCCACGTTCTTCAAAGCGGGGCTAAATAGCCTCAATTCCCAAAGCCCGGCGCGAGTTGAGTCTCCACGTGGAACCCCCTTACGGAAGCCTGGCGACGCCATCTTGCTTCCTGGCGAGACGTCTGTGCGGCATGCGTTGCAATGGCCGGATGCGGAACGCCGCTGCCCATATCTAAGATGGCGGACACAGGGGGCGTGGCCAGTGATGTTGTCTCCGAGCGCTATGGCGGCGGCTGTGGGTCCCAGTTGGGAAGACGAGGAGGAGGAGGAGGAAGAAGAAGAGATAGAGGAGGTTGTAAGCGCGGGTCAGAGGCCTGCAGCGTCGGCGGTCTTGGCTGAGCCACCCCGGCTGGGGAAGGGAGTCGGGATGCAGACGGCGGGAGGGAGGCCCGTAGACAGCTCCTTTCCTTTCAGAAGGACGGGAGGTCGTGGAGGGCTAGGCTAGCTCCAGTTCTGATTTACCCATCAGAATTGAGGTGGTCCGGGCGGTTCTGGAGGTAATCGGTTTCCACCAGAAACTAGATCGAGTTTTCACAGGAATTTGGGGCGTTTCTTGTTTACTGTCCCTTGTATAACTTATTAACTTTGCTTTCTTCTACCAGGAGCAGTTTGTTCTGGTTGAACTGTCAGGAATTATCGATTCAGACTTTCTCTCCAAATGTGAAAATAAATGCAAGATTTTGGTGAGTCTTAGAATTCGGGGAATATTGTAGATTTTCTTAAAGTTAAGGCAAGACTGAAAGGTCTTGTCCACAAAGAGAGAGACGTTCATACAAAGCAGTGAATGCTTCAGGATCATGCCAGAGGAGTAGGTAACAAGGGATTCTATGGAAGTAGAGAAAGTGCCTGTCTGCTTCTTCACTGTCTGAATGTGTGGCTGGAGAGAAAGAGCAAAAGGTAAAGCTTTGTATGAAACTTCTGGGGAACTTTTAGGACAAAAGCCTAATCCTTTGCTTGCTTATGCAGTGAATTATTTAAGTACTTAAGCAGTGCCTGCCTTCTTTCTAGTAGACATGGTCTCAGTTGAGAGTACTAGTTTGGACCTAGATGAATAGCGTGATGTACATAGCAAGTTCCAAGACAGACAGACAGACCCATAGAGAGATCCTGTCTCAAAACGACAACGGAAAACCCACTCAAGCATAGTGGACACACTCTTAATCTCACCCAATGCATGGGAAGCACAAACAGGGAGTTGAGGCCAGCCTGGTCTACATAGTAAGTTCCAAGCCAGCCAGGAAACAGAAACCCTTTCAAAAAAACAAAAAGAAAAAGAAAAGAAACCCTGTAAAACAAAAACCAAACAGATAAATATCGTATAAGGGAGATTTAGCTAGTGTGGCCATGTTGGAAAGAGATGGTGTACAAGGGGCTGACAAGAACTTTGACCTTATAGAAAGGGGATGTGGTGGTAGAGCAGGTGACCACCATTTTGGTTCTGGTTCTGTAAGGGGTTCCAGAGAAATTAAACACCGACACCCAAGGGAGAGGAGCAAAATGGTTGCCATGATTTTAGCTCATAGAATCCTGCCATGGGTAATTGCCCTCATTTGGTAAGTGAGTAGTCTTTCAAAGCTTACTGTTGATTGGCATTAGTTCAGGTCCTTTGTCAGAAAACTGTTTACTGATCTGTCTTTCCTAAAATCCAAGGTAACTTCAGGAGAAAAATGAACGACCTGGGAGGGGAAAGTGAAAGAGGTAAAGGTAGCTCGAGAGAGGGACAAGCAGAAAACCTGAACTGGATTATAGGGGAAGTAACCTACTAAGAAACGGATACAGGGCAGGGAGGAGCCTTCTCTGCGGTAACAAATACTTCTGAGGTGAGAAGCACAAACTTCCAGGTAGAAGCTTCAACAGAAAGAGAAGTATTTAGTCTGAGGAGAGGGAGACAGTGTTGATGAGAGAGATTTGCTGTGCCTTATGGAAGAGGAAAAAAGGATCGATTGTTTTTCATTGGACATATCCAGAGATGATGCTGTATTCTGTATCATCATGTAGTATGCAGGGCTCAATAATATCATATTTGTCCATGAGTATGGAATTTTATAGAAGTACCTTCCTGGGTCTAGAGAGAGAGAGAGATAGTTCAGCTATAAACTTTGTTTTGTTTTTGGTTTTTTTGAGATGGGGTTTCTCTGTGTAGCCCTGGCTATCCTAGAACTAGCTCTGTAGACTAGGCAAGCCTTGAACTCAGAGATCCGCCTGCCTCTGCCTCCTGGATGCTGAGGTTTAAAGGTATGTGCCGCTATGCCTGGTGATGGTTCAGCTTTAAAGAGTGCGTCCTCCTCTCTGAGAAGATCCCCATTCAGTCCCCAGTACCTATATTAGATGGCTCACAACCACCTGTAACTCCAGTTTCAGGGCATCCAACACCCTCTGGCCTCCACAGACATCTATGCCTGTGGTACACTTAAACTCATACACATACATATACATACAAATGAAAGTAAACCTTTAGAAATAAAATGGAAAACCAGATGTAATGCATGCCTTTTATCCCAGCACTTGAGAGGCAGAGGCTAGCCTGGTCTACAGAGCAAGTTCTAGGCTACAGAGGGAAAGCCTTCGTCAAAGCCCAACCAGAACAGAAATAACAACAAAAATCAAAGAAAGGAAAGAAAGAAGATATGAAGTGTACACAGTAGCTTTCCCGCTGATACTCTTATATATACATGCACGTAATGTACTTGATCACATTTACCTGCCTCCCTCTGCTTTCCTCTTCCTCTTCCCTCACAAGAGTAATATAATCCTTGAACTAGATTTGTAGCTAAGGCTGTTCTTGAACTCATGATTCTACTATTTTTACTTCTTGAGTACTCAGATGATAGGTGTGTGCCACCACACCCAGCATATTAAAGGCATTACTTACTCTTCTTTTTTTAAAATTATACTTATCTCATTTAAGTGTGTGTGTGTGTGTGTGTGTGTGTGTGTGTGAGTGATAGAAGCCCAGTGGAGATCAGATTATTACTTGTTGGAGTTGGTTTTCTGCTTCCACTGTGTGATGTCTGAGATTGAACTCAGGTCAGCAGGTTTGATGGCAAGCACCCCACCTGCTGAGTGATCCTGATAGCCTTTGAGTTTGTTGTTGTTGTTTTGAGACGGTGTCACATGTTGCCTGGGCTGGCCCTGATCTTGCTATATAAACTAGTCTGGTGTCAAACTCACAGAGGGCCTGCCTCTCTGCCTTCCAAGTGCTGGGATTAAAGGCATGGCCCATTACACCTAGCCCAAGGGCATTTTTGTTGTTTATTGAGATAGAGGTTCTCTGTGTACCCCTGACTGTCCTAGAACTAGCTCTGTAGACCAGGCTGGCCTTGAACTCACAGAGAGCTGCCTGCCTCTGCCTCCCAAGTGCTGAGATTAAAGATTTGCCCTACCACTGCCCAGTTCCAAGGGCATTTTTAAAAAAGATTTATTTATTTATTTTATGTGTATGAGTACATGGTAGCTGTCTTTAGACACACCAGAAGAGGACATTGAATCCTATTACAGATGGTTATGAGCCACTATGTGGTTGCTGGGAATTGAACTCAGGACCTCTGGTAGAGCAGTCAATGCTCTTAACCATCTCTCCGGTCCCCACCAAGGGCATTTTTTTTTTTCCTGAGACAGGGTTTCTCTATGTAGCCCTGTTTGTTCTGGAACTCACTCTGTAGACCAGGCTGGCCTCAAACTCAGAAATCTGCCTGCCTCTGCCTCCCAAGTCCTGGGATTAAAGGCGTGTGCCACCACCGCCCGGCCAAGGGCAATTTTTTTAATGATGGTGGGTTTTGTCTTTTCATCTGTCGTAGGGAATTGACACGGAGAGGCCCATCCTGCAAGTGGACAGCTATGTGTTTGCTGGGGAATATGAAGGTAGGACGGTACCTGGCACAAAAGCCTCTTTTTCACATGGTTCTCAGAGATGTACTTCTGCCGCCTTTCCTGACTCACTTCACGTTTTCCCCACAGATACTCTTGGGACCTGTGTTATATTTGAAGAAGGTGTTGAACGGGGTAAGACCAGCCTTTTCTACAGATTATTCCAGACATACTGTGTGTTTTGCCTTCTGTTTTTTATTTTGTTTTCTTGTTCATTATCAGGTCAAGCTGAAGCTCAGGCTAGCTTTGAACTCACAATTCTCATGTCTCCATAGTGCTGGGATTATAGCCGTACACCCCTATGCCTAGCTTCAGGTATACAGCGTATAGTAAATATGGGTTCTGAAGAGATGGCTCAGCAGCTAAGAACATGACTTGTTTTTTTTTTCCCAGAGGACCGGAGTTCAGTCCCCAGTACCCATGTTGGGTGACAATTACCTGTGACACCATCTCCCGGGGATCTGGCCTTAGAGGGCACATTTTCATATACAAACAGGCATACATAGTCATAAAAAATTCCTTTAAAATGTGTGATAGTAAAATTAAGAGCCCAGGCTAGGCATGGTAGTACATACCTTTAATCCCAGCATTTGAAAGGCAGGGGCTGGTGGATTTGAGGCCAGCCTGGTCTACAGAGTGGTTTCTAGGCCAGCCAGCATTATGGTGAGACCCTGTCTCAAAAAACTAAGAGTCAAAATAAATAAACACCTTGGTCCGCTGAGATGGCTCAGTGGGTAAAGCGGCTTGTTGCCAAGACTGACAACATGAGTTCAATCCCTGGGGCACACACGGTGGGAGGACTCTTACAAGTTGCCTTCTGACCTTTACAGCGGTGCTGTGGCACTTCTGTGCACATACAAACACATAAACCCTGACTGCTTCTCCAGAGGTCCTGAGTTCAATTCCCAGCAACCACATGGTGGCTCAAAACTGGCTGTAAATGGGATCTGATGCCCTCTTCTGGCCTGTGGATGTATGTGCCCCAGAGCACTCATACATTAAATAAATACAATTAAAAAGAAAGAAACAAAGCAAGTATCATGTACCCATTGTCTAATTGTGTCAAAGCCTCCCATCTTGTCATTGACCTGGAATAAATTTAGTGCTACAGGGCTGGGTCTGGCGGCTCAGGCCTAGGGTCCCAGGGAGGATTGTGAGTCCCAGGCCTGACAGAACCACCCGCTGAGACCCTGCCCAGCTTAGTGGTAGAGTGCTGTGCAGCATGAGGGTGTGCTCAATCCCCAGTACTTCAGAGAACCCTGTCCTAGGAGGGGAGCCCCGTGTGCTCAGCTCCAAGCTTGCCCTTTCTTCTGAAGTACTGAAGTTACTTTCTTCAGAAGTAACCCCTGTTCTGGATCTGATGTTTACTTTCCTATACCTAGTTTATATTACATATATAGACATAGATTTGAGGCTGGGGTTTAGCTTGCCTAGAAATATGAATTCAGTCCCTACCACAGTTCATTGAGCAGTATACTTTTTGTTTAGAAGCAGCCTCAGCCCTGGGTGGGCTGGCATTGTCTGTGTATCCCAGGCTGGACATAAATGTGCAATTCTCCTATAGTTTTAGCCTCCCACGTGCCAGGCTAGGTACCATTTTCATGTCCATTCATACCTGGAAAACTGAAGCCCAGGAAACAATAGCACAGGGGAGTGTGTGGCAGGGTCAGGGTGTGGATTCAGCCGGCTTCAGGGCTCACATTCATATTCTTTTGGTGATGTTGGGGATGTGTTCCATCCCCAACAAAGGAGCTGTGCATATCCTCTCCCTGGTTGACCTCGGACTTGTGATCCTCCTGTCTCGACCCTCTGAGAGCTTCACTGTCCAACCATGCCTGTCTTAAATGTTCTTCCCTGTACTGAATTCACATTCTTCTTGTGTGTCTCCGTGTGTATAGGTAGTGAAGCCTCCAAACTTTATATCTAGACTAGATTGATGAGGTGGGGGAAAGAAATGGATTTAAGAATAGGCTGGGGTTTAACTCCCCTCTAGAACATTTGCTTAGCATGTGTGAGGCCCTAGCCACAATTGCCCAGCCCAAAAGAGTATATGAAAAGAGGGAGGGGGAGAACCAGAGTGGAGCATGTCCTCTTCAGTTAACTTTGCTCGATGTATAGTAGGAGCCAACACTTGGCAGAGCGGAGTGTGGAAGTTTCTGGTATTTCCCATCTTTGGTCCAGAGTCTTATTCTCTAACCTGTCTGGGCCCACAGTCTTTTAAAAGTTGTTGTTCTAGGAACAATATTTAGCAGTTTTCTTTTTTCCCATCAGGCTTAACCTAATTGAGACCATCCCCCCCCCCCCCAAGCCTTGAGCTTCAAGTAGGGCTTGATTCTGTTCCTTCATTCGGGCGATGGGTGTGGACACACTGCCCTGCGGCCCGACTCCTGAGCCCCGCTGCCCGTGTTAGGAACCCTACCTTGTTGCTTTACTCTCTGTGTTTACATGTCTCTGTCCTTACAGCTGTTTGTGTCTGAGACCTATTGTGCCTTCAAACGTCAGTGTTGTCTGTCATTTCTTCGCATGTGGGCCAGGAGTGATCAATTAGAGTGTGAACTTCCTGTGCTATTCAAGTAGTTGAGACTGGTTCCCTCAGTATCTGAGGGCCTGAAACGGTATAATAAGATCATTTTATGTCCTAGTGGAACCAGAAGGGACTGATAAGACGGTGCTGAAGTACAAATGCCACACGATGAAGAAGCTCAGCATGACGAGGACTCTGCTGACAGAAAAGAAGGAAGGAGAGGAAAACATAGGTTTGTTCACTCCATTCTCTGAAGACGGTTGCTCTTGGGCTGCGGATGTAGCTGAGTGGTCAAGAGCTCGTGCCTAGCGTGTGTGAGGCCCTGGGATCGGTGCCTAGTACTAGAAGGATGTGGTAGCACATGCTCGAGGTCCCAGTGCTTTGGGGGGTGGGGGAAGGCGGCTAAAGATCGTGAGTTCAAGACCAGAGTCAGCTACTCAGCAAGTGGAAGGAAAGTGTGAGCTCAAACAGGCTGTCTCATACACCAACGCCTGAGAAAATGTCTGATCTTGTGTCGGTTTTGGCAGTGATGTGTTGCTATCAGGATATTCCTTGCGCTTTATAGAGTTAGCTATATTAATAAGCTGTGGCATATTAAAATTGAGCACTACACTGGATGAGTGGCTCGTTCCTGTTTCCCAGCACTTGGGAAGGCAGGCTCCCTTTTTCTTCCTTTTGCTTTCAGGCCACAGATTCCCACTGCCTTCTAATTTCCTCCCTCCTCTCTGTTTTTGCCTCCCTCCTCCTCCTGATGTCCTCCCTCCTCATCCTGATGTCCTCCCTCATCCTTCTGATGTTCTCCCTCCTCATCCTGATGTCCTCCCTCATCCTGATGTCCTCCTTCCCCATCCTTCTGATATCCTCCCTCCTCATCCTGATGTCCTCCCTCATCCTTCTGATGTCCTCCCTCATCCTTCTAATGTCCTCCCTCCTCATCCTGATGTCCTCCCTCATCCTTCTGATGTCTTCCCTACTCATCCTGATGTCTCCCTACTCATCCTCTTTCTACTTTCATGTCCTACATACACTTATTAAAGAAAGCATATAAGATATGTCTTTCTCATCAGTGTGTTTAGTTTCACATAGTGAGTTCTGGTTGTATCTGTTTTCCTACATGTGCCAGTTTAATTCTTATTTATAGCTAAAAATACTACGTTGTGTATTGTATATGGACCACTTTTAGGTTTTGACAGGATCTCTTACAGCCCAGGCTGGGTGAATTTCTGACTTTCCTACCGCCTCTACCACCCTAGCTCTGGGCTTACAGGCATATACCCCCACTCCCAGTTTAGAGACACCCTTTCTAGCTGTTGGGGTGATGACTTGCAGTGGCCTGAGCCTGTAATCCCAGCACTGGGGAGACAGAGGCAGGCAGATCTCTGCATTTCAAGCCAGCCTGGTCTAGAGTGAGTTCTAAGTCAGTCAGGGCTACACAGAGAAACCCTATTTTGAAAAACAAACAAACAAAAAATTAAAGATGTTTGGTCTGAAGTGAAGAAACTTTGGAAGGAACTTGAGGCATGCAAAGCTATATCTCCTTACATTTGTTGGTCTGACTATTGACTAATCTTTAGGGTGCTTCCGTATCTTGGGTGTTGCGAAGAGTGCAGCCGTGAGCGTAGAGGTGCAAGTGTCTCTCTCTGTGCTGCACTGACTTTAGTGTCGTCCCACTGTGTGCCCAGGAGCGGGACCGCTGGCTCATACAGAGCTTCTCTTTTCATAAGGCATCTTCATACTGACTTCTGAGTGGTTGTACAGATTACATCCCCACCAGCGGCGTAGGCTCTCCATCTGCGCCACATTTGTTGTTAGTTAAGGAAAAATACTGACGGAGCTTTCTCCTTCTGTCTCCTTCTTTTTGTCCTGTTTACCATTAGATGGCGTAGAATGGCTGCAAATGAAGGACAATGACTTCTCCTATAGACCCAACATGATTTGCAGCTTTCTCCATGAACACGAGGATGAAGCTGGAGGGCAGGCCTCCGATAAGCCTGTGGAGTTGGAAGACCAAGAGAGTCAGATGAAAGGCAGTGCAGAGCAGGAGAGGGCACAGCACTCTGAGGTGGGGGACCCTGGTCTTCCAGGGGATATCCCTTCTGAGATGGAAAGCTCTCTTTTCATGGGCACCCAAGATGGAAGTGTTTCTCAAAACAACCCGTCGTGAACTTTAAAGAAGTGGTCTCTTGTGTACAATTACTGCTTAGCTGCGTTGGCTCACCATTCTGTGTTGCTATGACAGTACGCATCTCCAGGTACAGCACAATTTAGTATACTAGAGTCATACAGGACCACACAGGAATTCAGTTTTTATAACCGAATATATAGTTAAAAAACACTGGCTGCTCTTGCAGAGGACCTGGATTCGGTTTCCAATGTATACGCCGCAGTTTGGAGCCATCTGTGGCTTCAGTTCCTGGAGATCTAAGGCTGCTTCTGTTTTCTGTAGGCCCCAGGTTCTCTCCTTCTACCTTTTTCTGGGTTCTGGGAATTAAATTCAGGTCATCAGGCTTGTGCAGCAAATGCTTTATCTGCTGAGCCATCTCACAGCCCTGTCCACACATACTCCTCCTAAAAATACTTATTTTTATGGGGCAGTTGGTGGTGCACACCTTTAATCCCAGCACTCAGGGGGTAGAAGCAGGCACATCGCTGAGTTTGAGGACAGCTAGTCTACAAAATGAGTTTCAGGATAGTCAGGGCTACACAGAGAAACCCTGTCTCAAAAAAAAACCCCAAAAAACAAACAAACAAAACAAAAACAAAAACCCCCAACAAACCAAAACAATGTCTATTTATGTGTGTGTGCGAATGTATATGTGTGTCTACCATGATCTGATCTGGCACCTGAGAAGGCCGGAAGAGACTGTCTCTTAGAACTGAGGATAGAGATGGCCACGAGCCGTGTGGTGTTGGGATTGCAGTCCAGTCCTCCCCAAGAGCAGTTAGTCCTCCTAACTGCTGGGCCACCACTCTGTCTTCCACCCCACTCCCACCCTCCTTTTTTCCTGAGACCGTTTTTATATGTAACCCAGACTAGCCTTAAATTCTCTGGCCTTCTGACTATAGCAGGTGTTCTTGTATTTTAAAGTCACCTTGCACATAGGAGCTGTGAAGGTCAGAAGCTACAAGTCAGATGATTGGATTCTGAAAACCAGTTAGAGGGTTAACAAAACCTTTTCCTTTTGTGTTTGGTTTGAGATGGGGTCTCATGTAACCCTGGCTGGCCCGACTTGACTTGCTCTGTAAACCCGGCAGGCACCAAACTAATAGAGTGCTTTACCAGTAAGCTACACATTTGGTCTGCTTCTTGTTGCGGTTAAATATTAAAAAAAGAAAGACCAGCACGTCCCTGCGCTTGTGCCATTTACTCTCGGCCTGCTGCGGTCCCACTGACTCTGTCTCTGCCTGCCAACTCTCCAGCGGGGCCAGAGCTCCCTTTGCAGATCTGCCGCCAGCCCCTCTTCCAGCTTCTCTCAGCCCGTCACCTCCCCAGCGGGGCTAGACAGGCAAGCTTCCCGCAGTGACCGTCCACCCCACGCTCAGCCGCCACACCACCCATCAACCAAGTCAATCAAAACTCTTGAACCTTATAAATAACCAATCAGATTTATGTATCAATAAATTCTCAATTTACAAGATGCTAATACAATAATTTCAGAGCCAATTGATAATGATAAAAGCTTTATCCCAATTATTCTAACCTTATGATATCATCATAAGGTTACTGTGACTGGTTAAAGCCGCACTGGTCCACGTCTGCCACCATCTTGGCCTTCTTCCTTTCTCCTGAGACCCTGTCTCTGTAACCCATAGCTCAGCCTCCGTTTTCCCTGTCCAATTACAGGCCTTCTCTGCACTAATGTAATTGGACAGGGAGAATCCTGCTACAGCTTCTGTCTCCTGAGTGTTAGGTGTGTGCCAGCATGCCCACCTGATCTTGAGTTTTCCTTTCAATACTTTAATGAAATATCAAGTATAATCTCAATATTGTGATTTGAAAAAAAAATGGCCCCTTGACTATAGTCAGTGGTAGAGTGATTACCTAGCATGCATGAGTCTGGGTTTGATCCCTAGCACCACCCAAACAAACACACACAAAAAATAGGGTTATAAATGCCTATTCAAAACATGGACTTAGCTGGGTGATGATGGCACAAGCCTATAATCCTAGTACTTGGAAAGCAGAGACAGGTGAATCTCTAAGTCAGCCTAGACTGCAGAGTTCTATCTTGGAAGCCAGGGCTACATAGAGAAAACCTGTCTTGGGGGGAGGGGAGGAACATGAGTGGAGAGCTGGCTCGGGGCTTAAGACTGCAGAGGACCCAAGTTCAGTTCCCAGCACATGCATCAGGCAGCTCACAACTGCCTATTAACTCAGCACTAGGAGACCCACAGCCCTCTGGTCTCCTTGGACACTTGCTTTCTTAGGTTCACACACAGGTTTCTTATTTGTTTTGTTTTTTGTATTTTAGCTACTTGGGAGGGAGGCAGAGGCAAGAAGACTGATGAAAGTTTAAGGCCTGCATGGGCTAAAAAGTGAGTTGAAGTTATTAACCTGAGTACATAGACTTAATGAGATGATTCTATTATAATATCTATAAAAAGGCTAAAGGTGTAGCTTATTGGTAGATCACTTGCCTAGTATACTTGAGGCCCTAGGTTCAGTCTCTAATACCACCAAGGAAAGAATAGCTGTCAGAAAGATGACCTGGGCTGGGCAGTGGTGGCGCACGCCTTTAATCCCAGCACTTGGGAGGCAGAGGCAGGTGGATTTCTGAGTTCGAAGTCAGCCTGGTCTACAAAATGAGTTCCAGGACAGCCAGGGCTACACAGAGAAACCCTGTCGCAAAAAACCAAAAAAAAAAAAAAAAAAAAAAAGAAAAGGAAAGATGACCCGGTCAAGTGCTTCGGTGGAGGCAAAGGCAGGCAAATCTCAATTCAGTGCCAGCCTGGTCTATGTAGCAAGCTATGGGCCAGCTAGGGATACATAGCGGGGTCTCAAAAGCACAGGTGTGTGTGTGTGTGTGTGTGTGTGTGTGTTTGGGGGGGGCAGCTAAGGTTGTTGTGAGCCACCAAATTCAGTGCTGGGAAACAAAGTCAGGTTCTCTGGGAGAGTGGCAAGCACTGCTAACCTCCGATTGTTAGGCAGGAAGCACCTTTACCTGCTGGGCTGCCTTCGCAGACTGCAGTTATTAGATTGCATGTTACACTCTCATTTTTTTTATTTTTAATATTATAAAATTTTAATAATAAACCTTGCAAAAGTGTGGCTTTTTAAAAAATTGTGTATTTATTTAAATGTAGGAATGCTTACCTACATGCCAGAGAGGGCATCAGATCCTTGTATAGATAGTCATGAGCCACCATGTGGTTGCTGAGACTTGAACTCAGGACTTCTTCAAGAGCAGCCAGTGTTCTTGACCTCTGAGCCACCTGACCAGCCCTATATTTAGCTTTTATATAGTAGGAAGCCAATAAACAATATGAAAGGAGTAAAAGAAAACTGAGGGCTAGAAATCAGTTTAGACTGGAGAGAGGCAGTCCTCTGATAGTTCATTGTGAATTAGGATAGGAGTCGTGCAGGCAGATTAAGCAGGTCCAGAGTTAGCAAAACAATGACTCCTGCCCATCACCCCAGCCCTTAGGAGACTGAAGCAGGAGGATTGCTGCACGTTTAAGTCCAGGTTCTGGATTACAGCTTAAAATCATATCCCCCCGAAAATAGGGGACAAAAATCAATCAACCGAAACCTATTATTTTTCCCAAGACTAGAAGCTGTGAAACACAGGCCTTGTTCCTGGTTCCTTTTTTTTTTACAACAGATACTATATATCTGGACTTGGTTTTGTTTAAATCGATGAGTTCCTAGAGGACACATATTCAATGTCATCTAACCTAATCCAATTCTGAAGTTCTGATCCTTAGTCAACCTGGACTTAGTGTCAGATCCACAGCCCCATACCACAGTCCCATCTCTATGTGCTAATCTCAAGTAGTTACCCAAGTTCCCCACCACCTCTGACTTGGCTACAAACTGAATGTTCCTACAATGCTTTTCTCACTTTCAATTGCTTGCTTGAACAGCTCATAGAATTTGGGAAAAGGACCTGGGAAAGTTTGATTACTAGATGGATTTATGATTTATTTTGAGATAGTGTCTTAAATAGTCCGACCTGGAATGTGTGTAGCTGAGGATGACCTCTAGCTGACCCTCTTCAGAAACAGCCAGACGCAGGGGCTGCACAGAGACAAGTGGTTATTCCATCTCCTTTCCAAGTCCTGTCCTTCGGAGCTTTTTTTTTTTTTTTTTTTGGTTTTTCGAGACAGGGTTTCTCTGTGTAGCCTTGGCTGTCCTGGAACTCACTTTGTAGACCAGGCTGGCCTCGAACTCAGAAATCCGCCTGCCTCTGCCTCCCAAGTGCTGGGATTAAAGGCGTGCGCCACCACCGCCCGGCCGGAGCTTTTATAGAGATTTTATTAAGCATGGCTGGTAAAGTCAATGTCCTTATTATAAATTAAACTCCAAGCCGGGCAGGGAAGGCACACACAGCACAGGAGGCAGAGGCACGGTAATATCTGAGTTTGAGGCCAGCCTGGTCTACAGAGCAAGTTCCAGAATGGCCAGGGCTACAAAGAGAAACCCTGTCTCAACAAACAAACAAAATAAATAAAATTCCAGTCCCTATACCGATCCTGATGGTAAGTCAAAGTGAAGTTGAAAGCACCACTGTTTTTTCTTTAATCCAGTGCAGGAGTTTGAGCCTAGGACTGTGTATATAGTTGAATTATCACTGAGACAGCCCAGATAGCTCCAGCTAGACCTTCTTCTGAAGCTATTTAGAAGCCACCCTCCTACCAAAAAAAAAAAAAAAAAAGCCGGGCGGTGGTGGCGCACGCCTTTAATCCCAGCACTTGGGAGGCAGAGGCAGGCGGATTTCTGAGTTCGAGGCCAGCCTGGTCTACAGAGTGAGTTCCAGGACAACCAGGGCTACACAGAGAAACCCTATCTCGAAAAACCAAAAATCAAACAAACAAACAAAAAAGTGTTTACTTGCCAGAGAACCACCAAATAACGTTCGGTAACCAAGGGAGACGGAACGTTATGCCTTTCCAAAATGGCTGCCAGCGCAGAAGGCGGGGCTAAGGAAGTGGTATTTCACATTTCCGGCACCGCCTCTTCCGGCGCCGGCTGCGGCTTCCCGGAAGTAAGCCGTACACGTGCGTTCGCTAAGGAATCTTGTAAGGATGGATGCTCTGGACAAAGTTCTGTAAGTGTGTGGGGCGCGATGGCGTGGGAGCGAGTCTCCCGTGACCTCTGCTGCGGTCTTCCCGCTGTTGCTTTTTCCGGTCGCACTTTGCTAGTCGTTCCTGGGAAGGAGTCGGCTCGGCCGGTTCTCCGCCCCGAGTCGCCGCTGGTGAAGCCTTGGTGGCAGACCGCGAGCTGTGGGCTGGAGCGAGGACCCAAGCCGTGATCGGCTTATGACCTCGCCACTGATAGATTCTGAGCTGTGAGAATGGCGGTGGACCAGGTTGAGAGTTCAGGCCTCGGAATCTGACAAGAACCAGGCGGCTAACTGAACTCAAAAGTCACTTTGGGCATTTGAACAGCCCTAAATCAGTTTGCCCTGTAAAATAGCTGTCACAACAGTCGTGTGCCATAGAACTGTAGAGAGCAATGTTTGCCACAACAGGTAAATATGGTAGTTTTTCTTTTCCTCCCAACTTTGTACACTTCTGCTTCTCGCTGAGAGATGGTTACGTTTGTTCAAAAATATTTATTGAGTTCCCAAATTGGTTCTTACAGTTTTCTGCTATTTAAGTAAATGTGTAATGTGGACGACAGTTTCTTTTTAGTTATTAATGGATTTTGTGCACCTACTATGCCTAACTTATAAGGTGCTATTTACATTGATTACTGGTTAGTCAAATTGCATAAAGACACGGGCTGTAAAGTGTATAAAAACAGTGTGCGCCTTGATTTAATTCAATAAAAAACGTGCATGTTGACTGACCAGTAAATGACTAACTTGGTTTTATACATGACATTTCATTGGAGGAGAAGTTTTTAATTTTATGTGGGAAATTAAGGTGTATGCATATTGGGTTTCTTTTCTTTTCCTTCCTTCCTTTCTTTTTCTTTCTTTCCTTCCTTCTTTCCCTCCTTTCTTTCCTCCCTCCCTTCCCCCCATCCCCTCCTCTTTTTGTCTTTCTTCTTTCCCAACCTGTCCCAAGACTGGAAAATGGAGGATTATTTTTATTTGAGAGAGGAGGAATTTTGTTCATAGAAAACTGAAAAGTACCCTGTTTACCACAGCAGAAGCAAAGTTGAATTCTTTCTTAACAGAAATACGCAGTAACATCCTATTAGTGCCACACCATAAAAACAGAATAATAAATTAGTTTTTCATATTGGATGGGTTCTTATATCTAGTATATTTTTAATGTTGGCTTGCATGCCAGCAGTGAAGATCTTAGGCATATTACTTTTTTTAGTCTGAGTTGCCTGATTTGCCTTCAGGAATAAGCCACCACGAAGAAACATAAGTTAACATAATACTTAACTTGAAGTCATTTCATTTTTTAAATTTATTTTTATTTATGTATATTGAATGCTAGCTTGTATTTATGTGCACTTGTGTAAGCAATGCCCACAGAAGGCAGAGGAGAACATCAGATCCCTAGAACTGAAATTACAGCAAGTTGGGAGCTGTCCTGTGGGTGCTAAGAACCAAATCTACATTCAAATCTACAAAGGCAACAAGTGCTCTTATCCTAATCCCTCAGTCCCACAATCCTTTAATGTTTAATAAGAGGTTTAGAAAAACTTAGTACTACTGGAACAAATGAGAATATCAGAAAGAAAGTTTTTAAGA
Source organism: Tokudaia tokunoshimensis (assembly GCA_036184795.1). Classification (NCBI taxonomy): domain Eukaryota; kingdom Metazoa; phylum Chordata; class Mammalia; order Rodentia; family Muridae; genus Tokudaia; species Tokudaia tokunoshimensis. The sequence continues at coordinate 41,720,797 of BTHU01000021.1, read as the reverse complement.
AACTAAAAGCTAATAAAACAGATATTTAACAGTAATGATAAAATACTGTTGCTAATATCTTCTTGAAAAAGTGGGGATTTTTGTTTATTTGTGTTATTTTTTATTTTTGTTTTGTTTGTTGAGACAAGGTTTCTCTGTGCAGTCCTGGCTGTCCTGGAACTCACTCTGTAGACCAGGCTGGCCTCGAACTCAGAAATCCGCCTGCCTCTGCCTCCCAAGTGCTGGGACTAAAGGTGTGCGCCACCACACAGCTGACTAAGTGAGGTTTTTTGTTCTGTTTTGTCTGTTGTTGTCGGAATCCTACTTGATAAATGTGAGCGTGACTCCTGCTGAGTTTTTGGGTCAGTCAAGTTGTCATTGCATCATAGGAGGAAAATGTGTAGCTTGTTCCGAATTGTGCTTTTTTTGTACAGAAAGCCTAAAACTAAAAGGGCTAAGAGATTCCTTGAGAAGAGAGAACCAAAACTCAGCGAGAACATTAAGAATGCCATGCTGATTAAAGGTGGAAATGCAAATGCAACCGTGACTCAAGTACTCAGAGACGTGGTAAGCATGTGGAATTACTGCTCCCAGTACTGTATTATAGTATGCATACGCGTGTGCACATGTGTGTGAGTATGTGTCTGTGACTATGACTGTGAGTCTACTGATGTGGTGGCAACTGAACTCAGTTGCTCTGCAAGAGGAATGCCTTGCCATCTTGTCAGCCCTGTTGACTTGCTTTTAAAAAAAAAAAAGACAGGGTCTTACTATGAAGCTCAGGCTGGCTCTGAATATTCTTTTAAGGTAAGATTGAAATATTTAGGAACTTTGGTGAACTTGGGGCAGGTGTGATATGATTGTTATATCTTAAGATCTAGCCGTAAATAAAGACACTGAAATCGGAAGTCATTTATCTTGAGAGGGTACTTGTAAGAGAACATAAAGTGGCTAGTTCTGAGTGAATCTGTATTTATTTGGGTTGCTCCCACCCGCACTCCTTTGGACAGGGTCTCATGATGCAGCCCTGACTGGAACTTACTGTGTAGATTAGGTTGACGTGTACCTCCTGGGTGTTAGGATGACAAGCACGGGTCACCGTGCTTTACCCTTAATAAGTCGTTTAAAGTTTGATTTACAGTGTTTGCTTTCAGTTGTGTTGGGGTATTTGGCCTGTCTGCATGTCTGTACCTCCAGTGTTCCTAGTGTTCTTAAATTCAGAACATGGTTTCAGGACTCCTAGGAGTCCTTAAGTAGTTAAGATAAAAATTACTTTGTTAGGCTGGCAAGATGGCTTTTTGGGTAAAGATACTTGCTACCAAGCCAGACAGTATCTGGACCTGGTGGGTACTCAATAGATTGGTGAATTGCAGTCATTGCGTGTGGCATTATCTAAAAGGTACACAGGTATTTAGGACTTAATACTCTATGTAGCATATGAGTCTTTGAATTAAATCAGCTAAATAACTGAAAACTTCCCCGTTTGAGATGGTGTCTCTTATGTGGCCCAGGCTGGTCTCAAGTTAGCCACCACCTTTTTAAATTTTCCAGGTGCCAGAATTGCAAACGTGTGCCACTATGCCCAGTTTGACTCCATGGGGAACTTTGACCTTTATCATCCCCCTTTCCTTTGACCATGTAGGTGACAGGAGTTGAATTCGGGTCATTAGGCCTGCCAGCAAGCAGCATTCCCACTGAGACACAGTACTTGCCTTTTGACTCAGTCCTGTGTCTCCACCTTCTGAGCTCCGGGGTTACAGACGGGAGCCACTGAGTCTGGCCTGGCTTGTTCATCTTTTTCTGAAATGTTTGACTGAATGTCATGGTATTGAGGGGAACAGCCTTTCCTTCCCAGTGACCTTACACATTTAAGCAAGTTCTAAGAGCAGTACAGTATTAGAGTATTACAGAAGTCGGCACTCATGGTGATCATTCTTGGTTGTCAGGAAAGGAGACGCTGTTGATGGTGCTTGCTGAGTGAGAGCCATTGAATGCTTTCTTAAACATGGTAGGTCGCACATGCCTGTAATCCCAGAGCTCAGGAGGCAGAGGCAGGAAGATGGGCAGTTAAGGCAGCCCAGGCTGCATAGTGAGATTCTGCTCCCAGCCCTGAATTTGATACAACTGATGGTTAACACATGTGAATCAGGAATATCGCCATGACTCTGCTCTTCGAATGTTCTGTTGAGAAAGCTTAAAATTATGTTTTACAGTATGCACTGAAGAAACCATATGGAGTTCTATATAAGAAGTAAGTCATTATCATTATTATTATTATTACTACTACTACTACATATTTTGCTTAATTGTAACAATTGCTTTATGGAAGGTTTGGAAGAAAAAGGTGTTAGTATTTGCACTGAATGAATATTCTTTTTTTTTTTTTTTTTTGGTTTTTCGAGACAGGGTTTCTCTGTGTAGCCCTGGCTGTCCTGGAACTCACTCTGTAGACCAGGCTGGCCTCAAACTCAGAAATCCGCCTGCCTCTGCCTCCCAAGTGCTGGGATTAAAGGCGTGCGCCACCACCACCCGCCCGTCTTCTTTTTAGTTTTCACATTGCTTTTAGTTGTGTTTCCCTAGTCTTGGTTTTTGTTGTTGTTGTTGTTTCTTGTTTTTGTTTGTTTATTTGTTTGTTTTGTTTTTTTCCTTTTTAGAAATAGTGGGGATTGGGGCAGTGGTGGCGCACGCCTTTAATCCCAGCACTTGGGAGGCAAAGGCAGGCAGATTTCTGAGTTCGAGGCTGGCCCGCTCTACAGAGCGAGTTCCAGGACACCCAGGGCTACACAGAGAAACCCTGTCTTGAAAAACCAAAAAAAAAAAAAAAAAAAAAATAGTGGGGATTGAACCCAGGGCCTTATACATGCTGAGCAAGTTCTCTGCCAGTTAGGGATACCTTCAGACCCCAGTCATTATCTTGGTGTAGGTGTAGAGGTCAGAGGACATCTATGTGGGTGAGTTCTCTTTCCACCTTTCTGCGTGTTCTAGACTGAAATCAGTTTGTTAGGCTGGGAGGCAAGTGCTTACCTGTTGAGCTATCTTGCTGGCCCCACCCTTTGTCTTCCCTAGTTTATGAAAGTCTTTGGCATCTTTGTCTCTGGTGTCTCCAATGTTACTATTTTCCCCTTTATAGTTAGTAAATATTTAGGGGAGATACTCTGAGACTCTGTAAGTATAGTCATTCCTCAGTTCTTGGAGAGTGGATTTGGGACTGTCCTACAATATACAAATCTGCAGATAATAATTCTGAGTGTAAAAGTGGTATGGTAGTCTCATAACCTATACACATCTTTCTGTGTACCTTCAGTTGTCTCTACATTGCCTACTATGTAAATTATAAATGCCTGGTACACAGTTGTGCTGTGTTGTTACTGGAATAATGCTAGGAAACCAACATCTTCCCATGTCTAGTGCAGATGTAGTCCCCCAACCCCAATATTTCATATGCACAATTGCATGAATGTGTGGATGCTAAACTCACAAATTCTGAAATTTGTGAAATTCTGTCTCATTTCTTTCTGGAAACATAGCTGCTACCTGTCCTGTCTGTAGTGGCCTGTATGTATAGTCAGAATGGTTGTGGTACTCTGTGCTCAGAATTCTGAAGATAAAGTTGTCTGTCCCTTTATTTTTAAATTACTGAAATTAGCGTGGGTTCATAATACTCCACAGTACTGTTATTTGAGCATAATACAGTCTATTCTCATAACACACAGTGACGTTTTAATAAACATTTTCAAAAATGTTTATTTATGAGTATGCTGTGTTCAGACACACCAGAAGAGGGCACCAGATCCTATTACAGATGGTTATGAGCCATAATGTGGTTTCTGGGAATTGAACTCAGGACCTCTGGAAGAACAGTCAGTGCTCTTAAACTGCTGAGCTGTCTCTCCAGACCCAATAAGAACTTTTAAAAAAGAAAAGTTAAGGTACAGGAGAGATGGCTCAGTGATTAAGAGCTCACACTGGTTCTATAGGGACTGAAGTTCAATTCTCAGCATGCATGTCAGGCAGCTTACAACTGCCTGTGACTCCACTCCAGGGTAGCTTGACATTTCTGATCATCACAGGCACCCACACTTACATGTAAATACACCACGGAAACATACATACAATTGAAAACAAAGTCTAAAACAAATTAAATCTTAGCATATCACACTTTTCCATCATTCTTTCTGTATATACAGTAAATAAAGTTATTTGTTTTGATTTTTAGAGTTGCTTTGTTTTGGTTTTTGAGACAAGGTTGCATATAGCCTAGCGGGCCTCTCACTCCTCATCCTGCTTTACTTCCAAGTGCTAAGGCACACCAGCCGTGCTCTTCACAGCTTGTTCACCTGTTCAGCGTGCTTGAATAGTTCAAGCCTGTCTCACTCATCATCTTTGCCTTTTTGTGGGGGAGTGCTAGAGATGAGATCCAGGGCCCTACTCACGCTAGAGATGAGATCCAGGGCCCTACACTCATGCTAGAGATGAGATCCAGGACCCTACTCACGCTAGAGATGAGATCCAGGGCCCTACTCACGCTAGAGATGAGATCCAGGGCCCTACTCACGCTAGAGATGAGATCCAGGGCCCTACACTCATGCTAGAGATGAGATCCAGGACCCTACTCACGCTAGAGATGAGATCCAGGGCCCTACTCACGCTAGAGATGAGATCCAGGGCCCTACTCACGCTAGAGATGAGATCCAGGGCCCTACTCACGCTAGAGATGAGATCCAGGGCCCTACTCACGCTAGAGATGAGATCCAGGGCCCTACTCACGCTAGAGATGAGATCCAGGGCCCTACACTCATGCTAGAGATGAGATCCAGGACCCTACTCACGCTAGAGATGAGATCCAGGCCCTACTCACGCTAGAGATGAGATCCAGGGCCCTACTCACGCTAGAGATGAGATCCAGGGCCCTACTCACGCTAGAGATGAGATCCAGGGCCCTACTCACGCTAGAGATGAGATCCAGGGCCCTACTCACGCTAGAGATGAGATCCAGGGCCCTACACTCATGCTAGAGATGAGATCCAGGACCCTACTCACGCTAGAGATGAGATCCAGGGCCCTACTCACGCTAGAGATGAGATCCAGGGCCCTACACTCATGCTAGAGATGAGATCCAGGACCCTACTCACGCTAGAGATGAGATCCAGGGCCCTACTCACGCTAGAGATGAGATCCAGGGCCCTACTCACGCTAGAGATGAGATCCAGGGCCCTACCCACTCTAGAGATGAGATCCAGGGCCCTGCTCACTCTAGAGATGCGATCCAGGGCCCTACTCATGCTAGAGATGAGATCCAGGACCCTACTCACTCTAGAGATGAGATCCAGGGTTCTACTCTAGAGATGAGATCCAGGGCCCTACTCATGCTAGAGATGAGATCCAGGGCCCTACTCATGTTAGACATGCCCTCTACTACTGAGCTAGGTCCCTTTCACATTCTGCTCCCTCTTAGAATGATCTGTTTTGAAATGTGTGTTTAAGTGTGTAAGTGTGTTTGCCCATGTGCCTATGAAGGCCTGCTGTGACCAGGAAGAAGTCATAGATCCCACAGAGCTGACGTGAGCTGCCTGATGTGGAGGGTTCTAGGTACTGAACTCGGATGCTCTATAAGAACAAGTTCCCTGAACTACTGAGCAGTTGCCCCCACCCCAACACTTAGAATAATCTTTTTGTTTTTGTGCCAGGTTTTCTCTGTGTAGTCCTGACTGTCTTGGTACAAACCCTGTAGACCAGGCTAGCCTCAAACTCAGAGATCTGCCTGTTTATGCCTCCTGAATGCGGGGATTAAAGGCATGTGCCACCTTTGCCCAACAAGAGTAATGTTAATCTCAGACCCTTTCTATGGCAAATTGATTAGTCAGGACTTAGGTTGAATAATCCTTTGACTTTTTATGCTAATGTGGTACCTGATTTAGTTTTGTTACAACAGTCGTTGCCCCTTTGCTGCTGTTGTTGTTATTATTGCTGTTTTTGTTTGTTTTATGTAGAGTTTCTCTGGGTAGTCTTAGCTGTCCTGGAACTCTCTCCAGACTGGCCTCATACTCACATCCACCTGCTTCTGCCTCCCTAGTGCTGGGATTAAAAGTGATTGGTTGTTTTTTGTTGTTTTAATTTTATGTTTTTGGGTGTTTTGTCTACATGCATCCCTGCACCAAGTATGTGCCAGTTGTCCTTTGAGGCCCTGGACTGGAGTTGGAGATGGTTGAGAGCTGCCAGGTGGTGCTGAGAGTTGAACCCAGGTTCTCTGAGAGAGCAGCCAGCGCTCTTTCTTACCCACTGAGCATCTCTCCAGCCCCACCCCCACCCTCTGTGGTAGCATATATTGAGACAGGGTCTCACTATGCAACCTGGCTTGTCTGGAACTTACTGATACCTCCCTTCCTCTACTTTCCAAATGGTGGGATTAAAGCTGTACCACAGTGTACTGCTGTTTTAATCATCTGAGTATAAAATTACCTTTTACTCAATATCTCATTGAATGTATTGAATGTACACTGAATGTACTTTTTAACATTAAAATTGGAGTCACTCTTTTTTTAATATTCTTAGGAAAAATATTACAAGACCGTTTGAGGATCAGACATCACTGGTAAGTACAAGACTCTTTTTTTAAGAGAGCACATATGGGCAGAACTGGGTGTATGGTTGGGTAGTAGTACTAGCTCATGCTTGCCTAGCTTGCCTGAGGGGTCCAGGGTTCTATCCCCACCATTTAGAAATAACAGAACAGAGCTGTGTAAACAAGACTGCACACTAACTCATGCTGTATTCATAAATTGTTACTTTTAAGTTAGAAGTCCCATCTGTGAGAATTTTGATACTCAGATTGAGAAATAAGATTACTGTTTTTTAAAGTGTGTGTGTGTGTGTGTGTGTGTGTGTGAGAGAGAGAGAGAGAGAGAGAGAGAGAGAGAAAGAGAGAGAGTGAGAGTGTATATTTTAGCCTTCCACTGTATAGGTTTGAATTAAACTAAGGTACTAGGCTTTGTGCCTCTGTCCACTAAGCCACCTCCCTCCCTGGAGATGCAGTCACAGTAGTTCTAGACCACCTGATGAGGGCTGGGGATTGAACTCCGGTCTCTGGGAGAGCAGGATGGGGAGAGGCTCTGCTTTTTGGAGCACTCTGTAGAATGCCATCATGTGACATATCATATGGCCTTGGTGGGTTTTTGCAAGACGACTTCTGGCAAATTCTTAGAAAAGTTCATTGGTCAATGACATAGATCCACTGCCTGCCTTCCATTTGTTTGTTTATTTGTTTGTTTGGAGATGAGAGTCTCTATGTAGCCCTGGCTGTCCTGGAACTAGATCTGTAGACTAGGCTGGTCTTGGACTTACAGAGATCTGCCTGCCTCTGCCTCACAAGTGCTGGGGTTAGAGGTGTGTACTACCACACTCTGCCAGCCTAAAGTCTTCACTTTTCTGACTCCTTTGGAAGTAATGGGCAGGTGTGGCTCTTTGCCCCGTTTGCTTCTGCAGAGAGTCAGATCAGGAGCTCACCCCTCAGAGCAGTGACCAATGTGTGTGGTGTGGGATGGGCCAGGTGGTGCGTCACATGGAGGATTTATAAAGTCTCTGTTTTATCTGTCCTTTAATCTTTTTTTATTAATTTTGAAGGTTTTTTTTTTTAGCTGATTTTTGACTAGAACACGTTGAATCTAGGTTGTGCATGTGTGTGCAGGTAAGCCAGAGGCTGATGGAGGGGTTTTTTTACCCTCTACCTTATCTTTGAGGCAGTCTCTCACTGAACCTGATAATTTTTAGAGTGGCTAGTGAGCCCCAGAACTGTGTGTTTCTGCCGTGCCAGTGCTGGGTCCTGCTGTGTGCTGCCGTACCTGCCCTTTGAATCTTAGTTTTATTTTAGGAATTGTGACCTCCCCATAGTGAGCCAAGTGTGTGGGATGTAGGACTGCACGGGACTGTCTAGGACTGAAACTTCACATTTCTCTTATTTCAAATCTGTAATGGAAGCCAGTAAGTACTTGTGTGATGCCAACAGTGCCTGTACTGGAATATCACAATCTGTCAGCTCCAGACACATGGCCGGGGCTAAGTAAACCGTGAGCATGGGGTGCGCAGAGCACGGCCTTGAAAGGTAGTGATATGTCTTAAAAACTCAAGAGCCCCGGTCCAGACATCCAGTGTCAGTGAGGTCATCGGTTCCTGGGGCTCCCCCGTGAGTGCTGAGGTGTCAAAGGATTCATGCAGTAATGGGACCTGGGGTGCTGCTCAGAAGGACTGACTACATAATTGTAATAAGTGGTCTTTCAGACACTGACTTTGTAATGTTCATTATTTCTACTCTTGAAAGGTGAATCTTAACTAAGTAACCCCAAGTCAGAAAATGGAATTTAAAAGTTTAAATTTTTACGTAAGAGTTTTTGCCTGATTGCACGTATGTGCATCATATGTGTCTAGTACCTGAGAGGTCAGGAGAAGGTGAAGGATGCTTCTTAGTTGTCATAGGTTCTGGGAACTGAACCCTGCCTCTCTCTACAAGAGCAACAAGTACTCTTAACCTCTGAACCAGCCCCTTCTGTATGTGTCTAGTTTACTACATTTTCATTAGCTGCTTCCAGGAGAGGGGCAGGGCAGCCCCTAATACCCTCGGTGAGCTCACAGGTACGGTGGTTGCTTGTTTGGAGACAGGCACTTGCTGTGTAGCTTTGGCTGGCGTGCTTCTCAGCAGTGCATCTGCCTCACTTCCAACAGCATGAGCCACCACAGCAGGCCAGGCTATCATTCCTCAGGGCTTTTCTTCTTATTTTGTAGGAGTTCTTTTCAAAGAAATCAGACTGTTCTTTATTCATGTTTGGTTCCCATAATAAGAAGAGGCCAAACAATCTGGTAATAGGTGAGTACCGTGCTCTTTTGGTTGTAGTTTGTAGCTCTGGCCCGCCGACAACTCAGAGGACCCCTCCGGAGCGTGCCGAGTTCATGGCACGGGCCACCACTCTTCAGTGTTTTTGTTCATGTTTTGCTCTGTGATTCAGATTCATGGATGTTTTCAGGATTTACAAGCAATCAGTAGGTCCCAAAATGGTTTCTGTTGCTGCTTTAACCTTGTGACATTGGACTGGGGTCCACCTCAGTGGTAGAGCCCTTGTGTAGCTTTTTGAAGGCTCGGATTGGAATCCCAGCATCACCACAGAAACTGTCCACCCGTGACATCAGTATTACCCTGCCATCCCAGGGAAGTGAGAAAGGTTATGAACTACTTTTTGGTTGGTAATCTTAGACCACCATTGCTAATATCTTTGAAGATCAGTTCCAGCTTTTAAATAGAAAGTGCGGTTTTATCTATTTATTTATTCTGTGTGTATGTTTGTATATATATAAATCATATGAAATTACAGGCAGTTATGATATGGGTGATGGGAACCAAACTCAGGTCCTCAGAAGAGCAGGAAATACTATAACCCACTGAGCCATCTCCATCTGATACGCAGTTTCTATCTAACATGTTCACAGGCGACCCCTTTATTGTCTGTTGTCTTCATATATCTTGGTTTTTGAAGATGAATGTTTTTGTTAAGTTTTCATCCCAAGCCTGAAGCACGTTGAACACTCCTGGTATACTGAGCTATACTTCTTTTTTTTTTTTTTTTGGTTTTTCGAGACAGGGTTTCTCTGTGTAGCCTTTGCTATCCTGGAACTCGCTCTGTAGACCAGGCTGGCCTCGAACTCAGAAATCCGCCTGCCTCTGCCTCCCACGTGCTGGGATTAAAGGCGTGCACCACCACCACCCGGCTTTTTTTTTTTTTTTCACAATTACTTTTTTTTTTTTAAGATTTATTTATTATATGTAAGTACACTGTAGCTGTCTTCAGACACTCCAGAAGAGGGCATCCAATCTCATTACGGATGGTTGTGAACCACCATGTGGTTGCTGGGATTTGAACTCAGGACCTCCGGAAGAGGAGTCAGTGCTCTTAACCACTGAGCCATCTCTCCAGCCCGCTATACTTCTTTTTAGTTCATTTAATTACTTTTTTTAAAAAAGATTTATTTATTTTATTTATACGAGTACATTGTAGCTATCTTCAGACACATCAGAAGAGGGCATCAGATCTCATTACAGATGGTTGTGAGCCACCATGTGGTTGCTGGGATTTGAACTCAGGACCTCTGGAAGAGCAGTCAGTGCTTTTAACGCTGAGCCATCTCTCCAGCCCCATTTAATTGCTTTTGAGTAGAATCTTTATTTTTTCCCCAGGTTGGCCTGGGACTTGTTTTCTAGTCCAGGTTGATCTTGAGTTCCATCCTCCTGCTTCCCCAGTTCTGGGATTGTAGATGCTCAACACCACACCCAGCTCCCCATTCTGTGAAATAAAGGAGTTGGGCTCTTAGTGAGAGTGTTGTAGAGCTTTCCCTGACTAACATCCTAACAACACAACTCAGTAGTTGTCAAGGTTTCAGATGGGGGTGTGAGTTCAGAGAGACAGAGAAGACACAGGTAATTTGGAGCCTTATAGGTAACAAAAGGTGAATGTGAAAAAATCTATGTGCTTAAAAATGTATTTGCTTTTAGGTCGTATGTATGACTACCATGTGCTGGATATGATTGAACTAGGTATTGAGAAATTTGTGTCTCTAAAAGATATTAAGGTAAGATACTGATCATAAAACTAAGAGTGTTTTAATAATGTTCTTGGCCAAAATTAGCATCTTGTGATGAAGAAGTACTGATAAAATATTATAGAAAAGAGAACTTCATGCAGAAATACAATTTTACTTTTATTTTAAAAAGAGGACATGTAGGCTGGGCAGTGGTGGCCCGCAGCTTTAGCCATGATGCTTGGGAGACAGAGGCAGGTAGATCACTTGAGTTCAAGGCCAGCCTGGTCTACAGAAAACAAGCAACAACAAAAACCAAAACAAACAAAAGAGGAATGAATTGTTTTTTTATAACATATAGTACATGGATCTTATGAAGTTAAACTTGAGAGTGTGATGACCTGTTCTTAGTTAGGCTTACTTATTTATTTTTTATTAAATATTTATTTATTATTATATGTAAATACACTAGCTGTCTTCAGACACACCAGAAGAGGGTATCAAATCTCATTGCGGATGGTTGTGAGCCACCATATGGTTGCTGGAATTTGAACTCAGGACCTTCGGAAGAGCAGTCAGTGCTCTTAACCACTGAGCCATCTCTCCAGCCCCACTTATGGTTTAAATACTGTCTTTTATAAATGGTAACAACATTTATAGACAATCTGAAGTTTTGAACTTGGGCACTGTTCTATAACCAAAAACCTCTGGCTGCCTCTGTAATATTTTGGCTATTAGCTGTCAAATTACAGGCATAACCTCCCTTGGGAACCTACAGTGTACCTACTTGTTTGAATAGGATTGTGAAGTAGGAAGTAGCAAAGTGTGGTAAACAGCCTAGAAAGGTGGCAGGAGTCTCACTTCAGACTGTCCTATCAAATACGTGACTTCACTTGCATATTACAGGTGTGAGATCAAGGCAGTTTTCCCCGGCTGGTGGGGTTTTGTTTGTCTGTCTGTGTTTTTGAGACAGGGCTCACTATGAGCTTTGGCTGTCCTGGAGCTCCCTACCTCTGCCCTCCAAGTTATTAAAGGCATTTACCACCACATAGGCCCAGTTCTCCATTTACATTTGGTGATTGAAGCCCAAAGGGGTTTCATTGTTTATCTTTAAAGTCATACATATGGTTGATAAAACTCAAGATTAAAGATTGTAGAGGAAAAAAATGTTGTGTGTAATGGAAAGTTATATAACTTAGTGGGGGTTTTATATGTTGCTTTGTTTGATGTAGGGTTTTAACAAACCCAGACTGGCCTCAGACTTGCAATGTGACCAGGTCTGAGTTTGAATTTCTGATATTTCTGCTTCCACTTCTCAAAAGTGCTGGGGTGACAGGCATAATGCACTGTGTCCAGCTGAGTTGGTGCATTTTCGAGGCTTGTGATATGTGTTAAATTATAGTATACCGTATTATAGTACAATATAGTATAGTATATTGTTCATCTCTTCAACTCTCCTCTAAAACAGAGACAGACCTTGAAGGTTTAGTATGATAACTAAATATCCTTATCCTGTGGGTTTGAAAAGGCTTTTACCAACTCCCTGTGTGGTCAGTAACTCCAGCTTTCAAAGTTCAGTGACTTCAAACTGGACCTGTGGGTTCAAGGCAGAACTTGCCATCTAAGTGTCACTGTGATTTATCAGATCAGTTACTGTCTTGATCCTCAGTTGTGGATGTAGCAACAAGAATGAGATAGTATATGTGTAAACCTTTTGAGATTGTTTTAATACATTATTGGCTATCTTAAAAATATCATAAACTCTCTAGATTTTGGTAATTATATAATTACACTTGTTTTGTTTTTTTAATCTCACAGACTAGTAAGTGCCCTGAGGGAACAAAACCCATGTTGATATTTGCTGGTGATGATTTTGATGTAACAGAAGACTACAGAAGATTAAAAAATCTTCTTATTGGTAAGTGCCAATAGAACTCATCTTGTAACAGTTGCTGCGTTTGAGACCTGCCTTTCCTGTGAGGTTAAACTTGTCCACAGTCTTCTCTGCCCACGCTGTCTGTTCGCATGTCTGTGCGCTCCACTGTGCCCCTCTCCCTGGACTCTGGATGACTGCTATTTTTGCTTTTGTTTCTTGCTTATTTGAAGACAGGGTTTCTCTGCATAGTCCTGGCCATCCTGGAACTCTTGTTTGTTGAGACCAGGTTAGCCTCAAACTCCGGGAACTAACTTCCTCTGTTCATGAGTGCTGGGATTAAGGGGTGTGCCACTACACCCCATTCTCTTGTCTTAAAACGTCTCCACCAAGCAAGATAGTCCTCCTTTGCCCAGCCTCACTCGGGTTCTGAGGACGAAGTGCAGCCTGCCTATTTGTCAGCTGTCACACTAATGGCCTCCTGCCCAGTTCCTGTACAGCCTTTGTTCCTGCTGAACGCTCACAGACTGGACTTCCCATGTTGATGTTTCTCTCAGCGTTTCAGTTTTCTGAGCTCGGTCTAGAATGGCCTGGCGAGCTCTGTGTGTGGTATCTGGGGCTCCTCTAGCCAGGCAGGCCCAGCCTCTCCACACACTCCTGCAGCTCCGCTTCCGATCTTCTCTGCCTTCTGAGTCCTGGGGTCACAGGGATGCACCTGTGCCCAACCCTATCTGTGATTTTCCTAGCCAGAAAGTACTTAGCTGTCTTCTAGTTAACGGGATTCTAGACTTTGTAGGGTTTTGTTTTGTTAAAATTACATTTTTATTTGTATGTGGGCATACTCATGTTGAAGTTTGGGTCACAGGATTGAATGCAGGTTGGCTTGCTGGCAAGCACCGTAACCTGCTGAGCCATCTTACAGCTCTGATGAGTTCTGATGGTATAGGAACCTTAAGTTTGTTTGATCTAAAGCCTTGTGTAGTATACCAGTCCTATGCCTTCATAATTGGCATTGTGGGATTACATTTAGAGATCTGTGGTCAGTTAAAACTTAAGATTGTAAAATATTAATTCCCAAGTCTAAAACCCCAAAGTTTTGTATATAATGCCCTTCATAATATAAGTACTATATAACATGCTTTTAAATTTTTATCTTCACAGCACAGTAGGGCGTGAGTTAGCTCATAATAACTTAGTGAGCCAGTTCATTGTAATTTGTTTTCTTAGTTTCTTTTTAAAAATTATTTTATATAATTTGTGGGTGTTTTGTCTGCACGTATGTTCGTGCATTATATACATGTCTCATGCTGGTGGAGGGCAAAGAGGACATCAGATCCCCTGGGAATGGAATTGCAGACAGATGGGAGGGTGCTGGGACTCAAACCCAGGTCCTCTGGTAGAGTGACTGATCTTACTATGGAGTCATTTCTCCAGACCCAGTTTCTTCTTTAAAGAAATTGGTTTGTTGAAAATCTGTTATAGCTGGGCAGTGGTGGAACATTCCTGTAGGTGGGCAGATCTCTGAGTTTCAGGCCAGCCTGGTCTACAGAGTGAGTTCCAGAACATCAAAAAAAAAACCCTTCAGAGAGAAACCCTGTCTTGAAAAACAAAAAGCAAGCAAGGAAGGGAAGTAAGAAGGTTCGCTAGAACCGCTGCCCTTGTGGATTCTGGAGTCATGCTCTGTCTACTGTGTGTCTATTGACAGCTTCTTGCTGTCGCTCACACTGGCCTTGTGTTCTGCTTTGTCCTTCAGCGTGCTAAGAGGAAGGCCATCATCCCCAGCTAGCTTCATTCTCACCACATTTCTAGCACTCTTTCAGGTTCGTTTCTAGGAAGCCTTTGTGAGTCCATCCAGCTCCTGCATCTTAAGTGCTAAGCATTTTCCTTCGCTTTGTACTGGGGACTTTGGCCACAGACCATCTAAGGGTTTTTTCCTTTAGGAGCTCAGGGCCTTGTGCAGCCTTGTGCGTGTAAGTACACCTCTGCACTCTTGCCAACAGAGGACTTTACACTTAGTGAGCCATGCTAGTCCTTTTGTTTTTGTTTGGTTGTTAGTCTGGTTTCATATATCCCTGGCTGGCCTGGAACTTGCTATGTAGTCCAGTCTGGCCTTGAATTCACAGAGATCTGGCCTCTGCCTCCTGAGTGCTGGGAGTAAAGGTATGTGCTACCATGCCCAGCCACAAGTCGTCTTTTAAGTTTTGAAAAGCTGCCCTTATTTTCTACCAGAAGGTTACTAATCATAGTGTTGGGTTTCCACACTTGCTATTTGATTATGACTAGGATCAGTTTAACTTGTTCAAGTGGTTTGAGCTAATACAGATCTGCAGAAGCATCAGCATCAGCATCTGAGGGTTAGAGGCAGGCCTGGCTACAGGAGACTGTCTGAGAGAATAAAAATGGGCTGGAGAGAAAGCTCTGCATTTCGAGCCCTTGCTGCTTTTGTAGAAGGCCAGGGTTTCTCAGCACCCACATGGTGGCTCATCTGTAACTCTAGTTCCAGGAGATCTGATGCTCTCTTCTCGCCACCTTATGCATGTGGTGCACGTGAATACATGTGGGCACACACTATACACATAAAGTGAAAACAACAGTAAATCTTAAAAACAAACAAAACATACACCAGCCAGGTATGGTGGTGTGCCTTTAATCCTAACACCTTGGAAGCAGAGGCAGGTCTAAAATCTCTGAATTTTAGACCAACCTGATCTACATAGCGAGTTTTAGGCTAGCCAAGAGTACAGAGACCTTGTCTCTTAAACAAAAACAGCCATACATTCCAAGGCCTTGGGTTCATGACATACCACAACATTTTCAAAGAAAAGAAAAGTAAACATGTCCCTTATGTGTTGTTTCTATTTTCTTTTTTTTTGTTTTGAATACACTGTAGCTATCTTCAGACACACCAGAAAAGGGAGTCAGATCTCATTACAGATGGTTGTGAGCCACCCTGTGGTTGCTGGGGATTGAACTCAGGACCTCTGGAAGAGCAGTCAGTGCTCTTAACCGCTGAGCCATCTCTCCAGCCCCTCTATTTTCTGTTTTTCTTTGTTAAGATGGTCACCCTAGGTTTCCATTCACAGCACAAGCACTTCCTTTTTGATAGATAGCCTCAAGATCTATTTCTGTTGCTCAGCACTTTTTAAAATTTCAAGAATTTCGTTCAAGGTTAAACTGCCCTTTAAATGCTTGTGTGTCTGTGTGCGTGCACACAGATGGTTTCTCATTATCTTAGTGGCAGGAAGGAAGGGGAGGAGCGAAACTGGAAAAGACAAGTTGGGCAGAGCAGAGGGTAGGAGCGAGGTGCAGTGAGAGTGTTGGTCATCAGGGCAGTTGGGTTTCAATATAAGTACATACGGCCACTGCATAGTCTATGGCACGTGTTAGATGAGATGCAGGGACAGCAGCACATACTTGTACAGTGTCATCACATGATCCCCTCAGTGTGTGAACACCATATTCACACAGCAAAATGGCTGGGCACCGCTCGGTGACAGAGCCTTCTGGTGTGTGCTTATGTGTCGTGTGACAGGAAAGTGAATCGGTAGGGAAAGGTTAACAGAGGACTGCAGGGTTCTTTTCTGGTGTGGAGTGAATCTTAAATACTTACTTATTCTTCTTGCTGTGGTTCTGGATGAATGTAGGACCTTATATATGTCAGGCAAACCTACCATTGGATTATATGCCAGCCTAGACAACTGCTTTTCTTTAAAAACAAAACTTATCATTGTGTGTACATGTGATGTGTATGTAGGTATGCATGTATGGTAGTCAAAGGACAGCTCTGAAGTTGAGTCTTCTGCCTTCATGTGAGTCCCGGGGTTTGAACTTGGGTCTTTACTCTTTGCACAACAGGCACATCTACTTACTGAGCCTTCTTACCTACCTGGGATTGCTTTTCTTCTTTGGAAACCCAGTAAACAATACCAGTGTTTAGATTCTAATTACGGTTCCTTGTCCATAAAGATGATAGTAAACAAAGAATAGGTTTATTTTGTGCGTGCATTTTAATCCTGGCACTTGGAAGGTAGAGTCAGTTTAGAAGAGTTCAGAGTGTTATGCTACCGCCTTTCCTGGGAGCTGCGACAGAGCTGTGACTCCTCCTGGTTCCCTTTTTGTTCCTTCTGGCTTAGCCTATGATCGATCACAACCATCCCCCAACCCATCTTCTTTCTCTACCCACCTTTGCTCTGCAGATAAAAAAAACAAAAAACAAACAAACAAAAAAAAAGCGACAAAAAGCACTCAGACAGCTTTATTACTTTGTCTGCTAGCACAATTGCTGAGCTCAAATACTCGCTGCCTGGAAATGCGTGCCCTCAACAATTTATTATTCCCGTCTCCTCCTGCCCTGTTCCAAATCATCCCTGCCGGACATCTCTGGCAGCCTCCCCGCCTGCAGCCTCCCTGCAGCCCCGGCTGCCCCGAGATCTTACAGGTTGCTGCGTGCTTCTCCTTCCTAAGCATGGCAGAAGAGCCCCTCTCTCCCTGCGTCTCCCTTTTCCTCCTGGGACCCGAAGTCCTGCCTGTTCCTTGCGGCAGTTGGTTCCAGTCTTTCTTTATTGACGACCCAATTAGGGAACCAGGTCTCCCCTGACATCAGAGTTATCCTTACTGTGAGGGGTTTGACGCCAGACCGCCATTATTAGTTGTTACAAAGCAAGCTCAGGTTTGTTCTGTGCTTCAGCTGGGTGATAGGTGCCGGGGAGGGAGGGACAGGCCGCACTCTCTGGGCTCCTGGCCAGCCGGCCTAGGCTAGTGGTCAAGGTCTGTTCCAGGGAACCGGCTCCTGAGGAACAGCCCTGAGATTGCTCTGGCCTCCGTGGGCATTTGTATGTGTCCCCACACATCCCCCCCTCGTTAAAAAGATGGCACTTTGTAGCTGAATTTTGAAATAGTTCTCTTTAACAACCAAATATGTGCTTTCAGATTTCTTCAGAGGCCCCACAGTATCAAACGTCCGACTGGCTGGATTAGAGTATGTTCTGCACTTCACTGCACTGAATGGGAAGGTTTACTTTCGAAGCTATAAGTAAGTGCATCTCCCAGTGGTTTTTGAAGTTCTAGAGGGTACAACAAAAGGGTCTGGAGAATTCGCAGATAGTAGTAGCAGGGGCTGTGCCTGACCCTCCATCTTTCCTTCCTGCTAGCCTTGATCTTGGGAACTCACTTTTCCTGGGTTCCTGATCATCTGTTGTGAGCCTAGTGTTTAGTAAACTCTTGTCCTAGATTTCTGTGCTGTCTCATTGTTCTTGACTGGATTTAGAGCACCAACCAGAGTCAGGCCAGCCAAAGTCATTTTCAGAATTCTAGATTTGAAAGCTACAACTTAAAGCAGGCAGAAAGTATGGCTGACTACAGTAAATTCTCTTGCACAATAGGTTTCTACCATAACCCCTGCGCAGTGTTAATGTGAATGTAAATCCCAATGAGCAGATTGCTTTCTTGTTTGAATTTTTGAAACAGTATCTCTTGATAGAGCTTTAAGCTGGCCTTGAACTCATTGTGTTGCCCATGTAGGTCTTAGACTTGTACTCTTCCTGCCTCAGCTTTTTCTTTTTTTTCTTCCTTCTTCGAGACAGGGTTTCTCTGTGTAGCCCTGGCTGTCCTGGAACTCACTTTGTAGACCAGGCTGACCTCGAACTCAGAAATCCTCCTGCCTCTGCCTCCCAAGTGCTGGGATTAAAGGCGTGCGCCACCACTGCCCGGCAGTGAACATTTTTATGAACATTGTTCTGTCAGTAACTATCTCCCTGCCAACTCCTCACCCCCCCTCGCCTTTTTATTTGTGGGGACTTAACGGCTCTATTAAATGTGGTTGCTGAATATAATATTCAGATTTGGGGTTGATATTCTCTCTCTCTCTCTCTCTCTCTCTCTCTCTCTCGTTTTATTGAGACGGGGTTTCCACTTAGCCCAGACTGGTCTTGAAGTCACTGTGTAGCAGAGAATGGCCTTTAACTGGTCCTTAAGCCCCCACGTGCTGGGATGCCCACAGCTGACTACTCTTTGTCCCCTCTCTCAGCTTTCCCAGGTTAGCACTCACAAAGCCATTGGGTGAGATGAGCTGCGTGCCTGAGACTGAGAGAGATGGTCAGGGAGTGGGGTGTGGTCATACAGAGTGTTGTCGTGAGTCCCAGTAATTTGTGTTATTAATATGTTAATAACACAAGGGACATCTTAAGTCCTTCTGTTCTCTGTCTTGCTCCTCACTCTTCCTCTCTCCTGCTCCCCCAGATTTTTCCAGATCTGGAGTTATTGGACATAGAGTGTTGAAGAAGACGTGTAATTTAGTTATGAGGATGTGTAGGTTTACTGCAGTCTGCAGACCTCATTAATGTGCTGTGGGAACATTGATTTGGAGTGGGTTGTCATAACTCAGATAGTATTGGAGATGGCAGTGTTACTTTCTAAAGTCCGGTTATAATTCTTATTCTGGCGGCATCACACTTGGAGCCTTGTGCAAACATTTGTGTATTCTACCACTGAATTATTTGAAAATTATGTTTATACTTGTTGTTTCTTAATGATATTACATAATTTCATGTTCCGATTTTTAAAAACTAAACAAAGGATGCACTTGGCATGAATGCCCAAAATTTTGTAAGAAGTTTGACTTTTACAACTTATCATTGAAACTACAAAACTCTGAACAAAGATATTTCAGAGAAGGACTTTAAAACAGAATTAAAAGTGGGGCAGTAGTGGCACAGGCCTTTAATCCCAGCACTTGGGAGGCAGAGGCAGGTGGATTTCTGAGTTCAAGGCCAACCTGGTCTACAGAGTGCATTCCAGGGTAGCCAGGGCTACACAGAGAAATCCTGTCTCAAAAAACCAAAACCAACCAACCAAACACAGAATTATAATAGTCCCCCCCTTCCCATTCATAAAGGCTGCTGTTGAAGAAATCTGGGTGCAGAACACCACGAATCGAGCTAGAAGAGATGGGACCGTCGCTGGACCTGGTTATGAGGAGGACACACTTAGCATCAGATGACCTTTATAAACTGTCCATGAAAGTGCCCAAGGCGCTCAAGGTACAGGACCTATGGTGTGGGACTTCCTGTGTTTATTTCTGTATTCCATGCTGGCCAGCAAGGATGTATGGCATGTTATATTAAAAAGATGAGTGAAATAGATAAGGGTTAGGCTCCGAACCAGGAAAAGGAGAAAGCACCCACCTAGACGCCAAGGCAGTAAAGACTTGCAGGAGCCAGGGGTCTAGTTGGCTGACAGTTTTCTTGTGGCCAAGACTGCCATTTTGACCAAACCTAGACTAGTGTGGGAACCATGAAGACTGGGTTGAGAGCTGTGTTTCCAGAATGTTCTAGAATGTGTGCATTGATGTATAGTCTAGGCTGGCCGTGATCTCTGATTCTTCTGTCTCAGACCCTCAAGTGCTGGATTGTAGGCATGCAGTTCCAGGCCCAGCTTTGTTTTGACTTTTAAATTGTTTCAGAAACAAATAGAAGGGCTAAGGTCAAAAGCACTTGTCACTGTTCCAGAGGACCAGAGTTTTGAGTCCCAACATCCATTGGGCTTACAGCCGCCTGTAAGCTGGTGGCCTCCATGGACCCCTGCATACACACAAGCACATAAATAACAAATAAAAAAATGTTTTAAAGCAACAGTCGAGATTTTAGCTGTGGAATACTAGCCCAGATTGAATGGAGACCCTGCTGAAGCTAAACATGGCCGACTGTCCTGGCACAGGGGTCACTGCATCCCGATTCCTCCCAGGGGACCTGGTCGTCTACTCTGGTGGCGGCAGTGCTGGGCTCTGAACCAGGTCCCATGATCTCCAGATAAGAGAGCTGTGTGAGGCTGTGTCCTCTGCCGCTGAGAGGCTGCACAGTGGGGTTGTTACTGAGAGTTATGTGCTACATTTTAAAAATTACATGCAAACATACACATATGTGTGTATATATGTATATACACACACTCTTTTTCCTCTTGTCTTATAGCCAAAGAAGAGAAAGAATATCTCTCAGGATACTTTTGGAACAACATTTGGAAGGATTCATATGCAGAAGCAAGACTTAAGCAAACTACAAACGAGGAAAATGAAGGGGTTGAAGAAGCGACCTGCAGAGAATGGAATAGAAGACCAAGGGAAAAAGTCAAAGAGAATTAAGAAAAATTAGTGGAACCTAACTGACTATAAACACTTTCTTGTAGTTGTTTACTAAAGAGAATTGTTCTCCTTGAGGCTGTTGGTTTTCTGATAGGAATTTGTTGCTTATTTGGATAGGGTGAGGGTGTAACAAAATTTCACACTATAGCCCAGGCTGGCCTCAGCCTCCCAAGTGCTGTGATTACAGGCATGTACCACCATATACAGCATATTGTATATTTCTATAACATTATTTATTATGTAAACTTTTTTAAAAAAATAATTGAAATTTGTGTTCGATCATACCCCAGCTCTCACTGTTTTTAATTTTTTAAAACTGATTTGTGTGTGCACATGTATGTCACAGTGTGTGTGTGTGGCCAAAAGATAGTGTGGAGTCGGTTATACCCTGTGGGGATTGAACTCTTTACCTTAGTGTGTCAGACTCCTATCATAGGAAGTGCCTTATCCACTGAGCCATCCTGTTAGCCCAGTTTATTACCTATTTTTATGAACAAATAACATACTTCAAGTTTAAAATGAGGTCATTCACCTGTGCCATAAGGTCCCAGGTGTGATCTTCATGCATGGTGTGCTGGGGCTCCCCACATTCTGCCTGTGTGCAAGGATGAGGGGGAGCGGCGCCGGTGGATCGGGCGGGGCTGAGCAGAGTGTGCTTCAGTCGGAGAGTGATCACAAGAGCGGAGGGCTAGGGTTCGTGGGGGGACGGGGTTTTCCTGAGAGAGGACTTACTACTCTGGTAGGTGATGGGGCGCGTTAGGAACTGGTAATTCTCTATTGGTCATACACCACCTGAGTCCACTTCCCCCTCAGGGAACCCAGTTCTGTTGCACACCAAGCTGGACTGGAGGGGGGGGAAGCTTAGCCAGGCGAGGGTGTGTGCAGTGCGGGATCTCGGTAGGCAGTGCGCTGGGGAGGGGGACAGTGAACACATCCCGGGACAGCTGAGGAGAACTGGTTTGGGTTATGGGGGTGGGGGTGGTATTTATGCACTTGGGGAGGTGACCAGGGTCTATGGGGAAATGTTTGTGTGGCCATTTACCATTGGCCAGGCAAGGAAGAAACTTCATCTACATATTCAGGGGCTGTAGGGTCAGGGGTGGGATGGGTGGAGCCTTACAAGGTCAAACAGTGAGGACAGTGATTTCTGCAAGGGGTTGATGGTGGAGGAGCCAGCTTTATGGTGCCAGGTTGGGAGGAGGGAGGTAGCCAATTCCTGCTGTCCTTTTGTTTAAGGTGTCCTGGGGTGAAGCTCCCTCAACCCTTCCATAACCCCTAACCCCGGGTCATTATTGTCCCACAGTTGTAAGCATGCTGTATTTTTAGGAAGCTACTGCCTTGTGTAAGATACCAGTCACTGGCCAGTTTGTCCTTGGGGACATCAGAGTGCTACTGGGGTCCTTAGAGTACACCTGGTCTTCATGGTTGACCTAGTCTTTATAGAGTAGACTTGAGCAAAGCCGTATGTTATAGAAGAAGGGATGGCCCCATGCATTGTTGGAAGTGGAGGGTAGGAAAGGCAGGTGTACTCTCTAGTGTGTAACAGGTCTGTGTTAAGAGTGTACCAGCTCTGACTTCTGTGGCGGTCCCTGTCTCACGTTAGCTGTTGGGCGGAAGCGGGAGCTATATATGTACTACTTCAGGAAGAACTCCCTGGGAATGTGTGCTGTTTCCCAGGACATGTCTACTAGAATTTGATCTTTAGTTTTAGCCTTATTGTTTTGCTAGAGCTCCTACTAATTAGAAGGTTTACTTGAGTTGTATTGGTTGTACATCTCAAAAGACAAAGTAGACTCATGGTTTAAAATACAGTTCTTCGAAAGTGGTTATGTGGTCCTAGGTGCAGTCCTGAACTATCTGTTTACTGAAGGCTTTGTATGCTGTGCTAGGGCCTTACCACTGAGCTATTATATTCCCAGCCCACAAAAAAAAATTCTACCCCCCAACCCCAGACAGGGTTTTTCTGTGTATCCCCAGCTGTCCTGGAACTCCCTCTCTAGTCCCAAGAAGATTTCACAGAGATCTACCCGCCTCTGCTGAGATTAAAGGTGTGTGCTACCACCACCTGGCTCTGTCCACAAAAGAATTTAAAGGGTAGATCGGGGAAGAGTAGAGCTCAGAAGTGGTGAGTTTGGGTGAAAGGCACGCCAGGAACTAGGTAGCCTTTCATAGCTAAAGTCTGCATGGAGAACTCGAGTTTTTGTAGACAGAAGAGTCTATCAATCCCTTAGAGACCAGCTCCATCCGTCTGAGAAAATAGAAGGCCACTACGCCCACCTAGTATTGTACATCTCTCAAGTTAGTCCTTAGCAAAGGAGGTATCGTCCATCCCCCGCCAAAAGGATTTGCTTATTTTGAGATCCACTTGCCTCTGGCTCTAGTGCCGTGGTACACCACCCCACCTGGGCATCTTTTTATTATTATGTGTATGTGTATGTGCATGACTGTACACAGGAGTGCAAGTGCCTCCTGTGGAGGCCAGAAGATGTCCGATCTCTTAGAGTTGTAGGTGTTTGTGAACTGCTGGATATGAGTACCAGTACTGAACTCGGGTCCTCTGGAAGAGCACTTTTGTTCTAACCATTGAACAGCCTCTCTGGCCCAAGAAATTCCTCCTCAGTCGCATACGTTGATTCTGCTGTGAAGCCCAAAACTGAGCAGTCCTCAGTACCAGAAAAGAAAAAGCAACTGGATGTGGTAGCTGACAGCTGTAATCTAAGCATGGGAGAAGAAAGGTCTGATCAGTACAAGCTTGAGGCCAGCCTGGTCTACACAGCAAACTCCAGTCAGCTGAAGTTACAGAACAAGACCCTATCTTCAAAACCCAAACAAGAAAGTGTAGGGGTGCGCACGTCATGTGACACGAAGGTGCTTGTTTTCAGTTCTGAGCTGGTGTCTGTGCTTGCCCAGCTGCAGGGCAGCAATGCTGCTACAGCAAATGCTGGAGGCCGTGCTGCCCTCTGTGTACTTTCTTTTGCTAACCAGAGTGAGAGCCAGCCAAGCCCAGGCTGAGTGTGCTCGACCTCGGGAGTCCCTTTGCTTGCCAAATACTGAAGGTGAACATAGAAACAGGTTTCGGTGTAAATGAGCAATCAAAATAACCTTTGAAGATTCATGCATCAATTCCCTATCTGGTTGCATGGTCATAACACAGCCTTTTGGTCTCTGAGCGCAAAGCTAAAATTAAAACAAAACAAAACAAAACACAAACCCAAGTAAAAACAGAAATCCATGGGCAACACCATTTGATGACAAGGTGTTGTTGAGACCACAGCATTAGTTAACAGCCCTTTCCTAGAAGGTTTGTGCATTTGGGAAGCTGAGATGTAAGGATTATTATGAGTTCAAGGCCAGTCTGAGCTATAGAATTGAGACCTTGTCTCCAAAACAAATGAGGGGGCTTGGTAGAAGGCTCTGTCTGAGGAGTATGCAGCATGTCGGGACCTGGATTAGTTTCCATTACCCATAGGAAAAGCCGGCGAGCAAGCTCCTGGAGTTTGCTGGCGATCCAGCCTAGGCTATACAGTGAGCCCCAGGCCCCAGTGGGGAGTCCATCTCAACAGCTAAGGTGGATGGCACACGACTATAATCCCAGAATGTGGGAAGCACAGGCAGTCTGATCGCTTGAGTTTGAGGCCGTCCAGGTCTGTATGGTAAGTTCCAGTACAATCAGAGGATGACATAGACCCAGACTCAGAAAAAGCAAAAACGTGGCTCACAACCATCTTAATGAGATCGGATGCCCTCTTCTGGTGTGTCTGAAGAGAGCAATGGTGCACTCATATACATAAAATAAATTTTAAAAAAGAAAAAAAAAGCAAACAATACCTCGTTGACCTCTTGACTTCCACACTTGCACACATACAGGCACATGAACACACACCCTAAACCCAGCAGCAACAAGAGAATCCCCCAATGGACACTAAGCAAGGCTTTGGTGGTAGATCATCCAACAATAGAACACACCCAACAGCAGCTCCATAGGATGATATCATCTAGCCTTCAAGTTAGGCTTCTACGGATGTGTGTTATGACATTTGCACAAAAATTACCTAACAGCATGCTTCAGAACGTGACCCATTATTAAATAGTAGAGGACTGTAGGAGCAATATGACAGATTTGCTGTTTTGTTTAATCCCAGCACTCAGGCAGGTGGATCTCTGTGAGTTTGAGGCCAGCCTGGTCTACAAAGAGAGTTTCAGGACAGCCAGGGCTACACAGAGCAAACCCTGTCTCGAGAAAACCAAAAACAACAAAACACCAACAGAAAGGGAGGTCCAGAGAAACAGCTTGGCAGTTGAGAGCACGGGTCTCTTGTGGAGGGTCCAGGGCCAAGTTCCAACACCCACGTGGTTTCACAGTTGTCCTTAACTCCAGCTGCCATGAATCCAATCCCTCTCTGGTCTCAGGCATATGGTGCACACTCATATGCAGACAATACAGCCATACACACAGAAAATAAAAATAAATCTTAAAAAGATGGCGGGGCTGGGGCTCAGTAGTAGCACACTTTCTTAGCACACATGAGGCCCTGAATTTAGTTTTCAGTACCACAAAAATAAAATGTTAATACTAATAGCATAAAATTTTAGTGGTAACTGCCAAGGTGTCAATCCTTAGTAGGCATCATTTAATTTCATCTTGTAATCACTGATCAGATACAAGGCTAATTGTGTAACTACACAATTAGAGTACTTACTAGGGGCCAGGTGTGGTGGTACACAGCTGCAATTTCAGTTCTCAGAGCTGAGGCAGGAGGATGGTACACTGAAAGTCAGCCTGAGTTTCACAGGGAGACTGTCTCAGAATCCAAAGTAAAACAAAAACTAGAATATGTATTAGAAGACTAAACTGTATCTGAATTTATAATTATTTACAATTATTAGGCAAGCTCAAGAACAATTAGGGCTAGGCCTTAGCTCAGTTGGGTAGAGCACTTGCCTAGTACACATGAGACCTGGGACCAGGCATGGTAACAATCTGTGTAATCCCAGTACTCAGGGGGTACAGGCAGGAGCATCAGAGAAGTTCAAAGGCATCTGCTATACAGGGAGTTTAGAGCAAGCCT